>JAJEJO010004552.1:247245-291315 GCA_020662805.1 Glaucomys volans
CAAAAGAACAGCAAGGCCCCTAAGAAGGGAAGGGGAGGGAAGGACAGGAGACCCTGGAGGGCAAGAAGAGGCCCTCACTGAGCCAGGGGTCTTTGAGGATGTCTGGGTCCCGGTGTCCTTTCCCCAACTTCTCACCCCTTCACCTCTTTACTGCCCTTCAAACAGCCTCAGCACACTATTTGCAAGGGTCTGGGATGGCCTGATCACAGGAATGGCTGGGACAGGTTGGGACATGGTTGGGACACAGTTTGGGTGATAAAGAAAGGTCCTGGCATGATCTTGAAGCAATGGTTTCCTGGAGGGGAGGTTTTGGCATGCCACGCCCGCGTGCTCCAGGTGCCACTGTGCTGAGTCTCCTCGTGGTGGACGGCCACCCTTTGTTGTCCCCTCCCTGCCTCTTTGTTCTCTGCTCGGGGCTGACTAGCTACCAAGGGCCTCATTAGCCTTGTGAGGTTGCTGAAGGCTCTCCTGGCTTTCACCTTGGAGCCGACTTTGAAGTCTCTGTCCAAGGCCATGAACTGGCAAATGCCCCAAGGGCCGCTCTCAGTGGCCTGCCCTTATTCCAATACTGCTCGCTCCTGTCCACTCTCTCAGTTGTCTTCCAACAGACATGCTGGGTTTTGTATCTGGCTTCTCTAGATGCTCTTGATAAGAGCAGTGACCTACTATAACCATGCAACTAATCTCAGAAATCGATCATTAAAGCAGAAACTTTAAAGACATAGTAACTTTACAGAAGTTGCTCTTTGGCCTTTGGCACTTCAGGAGTTAAATGCAGAGGGCAGCTGTTGAGAGGAAGAGAGGTGCTCTAACAAGAAAGGTGCAAGGCTCACAGCCCCACTTGTGAGAAGTCTGTCTTGGTTCCAGGGATGAACACGGAAGCCATTTGCCAATAGGCTAACCCAGCAAAACTCATGAGAGGTGATCAAATCACCTGCCTTTAGCTTTTTCCTTTGCTCCCTGCAAATGTCTTAGTGATGCTCACCTTTCCCTGCCCTGGGATGATGGCCTGCACAGATCCCAAGACAGTATCAGGTATAGATGGAGCCCTGTTGCTTTAAATTGCAAAGATTCTTAAATCAGAAATTAACATCCATTCCTGAACAACAGATAAATTTTGAATTGATTCAACATCAGTCTCTCTCAGCTTCCAACTGAGTGACAGAAGGAAAGGAAGCCTGCTCCTTCTTGGGCTGGGCTCTGCCCCAAGCGGGGGCTCCTTCCCTCCCTAGGGTTGGAACACTGGGGAGGAGAGCAGGGGGACAGGGACAGGGAGGTTGCTTCTTGAACTGGCAATACTGTGTGTCAGCCTCACCTTCTCTGGGCCTCACAGATGCAAAGCTGCCTTCCTCTCATGGCCCTTACCAAGGTTTATCTGCTGGGTCCCCTGGCTGAGTACCTTCACATGGGTGATGGCATCATCTGGGGCTGGAACTGAGCTGCTATAAACATTGATTTAGTATACTGAGTATACTAAAAAGCAAAGAGGAGTAGTGAGGTCTGGGGAAAACTGGAACCTGAATGACTTATGGTCAGAATTCAGCTTAGGCCACCTGTTTCCATAAAGGAATGCAAATCCAGTTCAGAATATTTGATGATATTTCAAGAGATGCAGGGAGATCTATACACATGCATGCTTTCCATAGTGGTTGCACCAATTTGCAGTCCCACCAGCAATGAATGAATTTTTTTCCTCACATCCTCACCAACATTTATTGTTACTTATATTCTTAATAATTGCCATTCTGACTAGAGTGAGATGGAATCTCAGTGTAGTTTTAACTTGCATTTCTCTACTTGCTAGATATGTTGAACATTTTTTCATATATTTGTTGGCCATTGTATTTCTCCTGTGAGGTGTCTGTTCAGTTCCTCCGCCCATTTATTAATTGGGTTATTCAGCGGGGGATGGGGGTTGGTTTTTTTTTAGTTCTTTATATATCCTGCAGATAATGCTCTATCTGAGGTGTAGCTGGCAAAGATTTTCTCCTATTAGTAGACTCTCTCTTCACATTCTTCAATGTTTCCTTTGCTGTGAAGAAGCTTTTTAGTTTGATACCATCCCATTAACTGATTCTTAATTTTACTTCTTGCACTTTAGGAGTCTTGTTGAGGAATTTGGTTCCTAAGCCAACATGCTGGAGAATTGGGCCTACATTAAATGCATTTTCGACTCAACTTACAATGGGCTTATCAGGACACAACACCAATGCGAGTTGAGGAGCATGTGTCCTCCTTGACGTCATAAGGAGGCCATACAGAGCAATCAGTGGGACAAATGTGAGTGCACACAGAGGCAAGCAGCTAGAGTAAATGAGGAAAACGTGCCTGAAGCAAAAAGGTCATCCCACCTGCTTTGTCAGTGCTTAACTTTCCCACGTGGGTGTGCAGAAATGCTTTGTTTTCTATAAGGAAAAAAATAGAAACAGATAATTCTATGTGGCAATTTATACTGAGTATACTAAAGAGCAAAGAGGAGTAATGAGGTCTGGGGAAAACTGGAACCTGAATGACTGACTGATGGTCAGAATTCAGCTCAGGCCACCTGTTTCCATAAAGGAATGCAAATCCAGTTCGGATTGGAATATTTGATGATATTTCAAGAGATGCAGGGAGATCTATGTGTATGTATGTATGTATGCATGTATGTATGTATGTATGTATGTATTTTGGGGAGGAGAGGTACCAGAGATTGAACCCAGGGGTGCTAACCCACTGAACCACATTCCCAACCCTTTTATATATATAAATTTTTCTTGAGACAGGGTCTTGCTAAGTTGCTTTCGGGCCTCACTAAGTTGCTGAGGCTGGCTTTGAACTTGGCCTCAGTCCTCTTGCCTCAGTCTCAGAGCCACTGGGATTACAAGCATTCACTACCAAGCCCAGCTTGAGATCTATATTTTGATGTTCCCGTACCATCCTTTAAATGTTGGCTCAAACCTTTTTTCAGCAGTGTGCACACCAAATCGCACTGCCAGCCTACACTCAATGCAAGAGACACTAAAATAGTGAGCTGCGACCTCGTGTTTCAGGGCACAAGTCAGGTAGATTTTCTTAAGTTCATATATTTACAAACAGTGATGTTAGCACAGTATTCAGACCTGCAAAGATAACTAAGAGAATGAAACTAAGAGGGTTAAGATTGGTTATCTTTAAGGACAACATATGAAAGACTATCATTTTATTAGTCTACACTATTTTATTTTTAAATTTTTGCCTATAGTACTCTAAGATAAAGTTTTTTAAATAAACTGGAATCAAAATTCCCTCCACAAAAACCGGAGTGTGATATCCTCCCCAGTTGGAACATGGATTTTCATGAAACGACACAAGCAAATGACTCCCATCTGCACCAAGGTCGTAAGAGCAAGTCCGCAGGCTTTGCAGAGAAGTTACATCTGCAAAGGTTCATGGGGCTTTGTGCCCAACTTCTGTGCCTGTACCCTCCTATCCCATACCCCCCTCGCCCACAATGGCTTGCTCAAGGTCATGTTCTTTGCACATATCCTAAAGGCAGGGTGATTCCTGCTGTCTGCTCAGGAAGGACAATCACAATATCTGAGGACCTGCAGAGTACGTGCCAACCCAAGGGAAACACCAGGCAGCTAAAGGCCTCCTCCAGCCCTGCCAATGTCCAGTCACCACGTGGCATTTCATCACTGAGCTTGCTGCTTCCCCCACCACCCTGTCTCATTAATCCAAACCCAATCTCATGAATGCAGATCTACTCACAAAACCCACTGTGATGGCCACAACCACCCCTGGAATATCTAGTCTCCTAATCCTCCGTCCAGATTGCAGAAAGCCCTGAGCTCAACTTTGGATCCTCCCCTTGACAGAACCTCTTCACCCTCCTTGGAACAAGAGTCACTCAGCCTCAGCCTTCTCCCAATAAAAAGGAGGCCCAGAGACTAAGCTTATCTCAGATTGATAGAAAGTACAGGATGTTGGGGGGGTTAATTTAAATAAAACAGGTAGCTTTCACTTTGCATCAGACATCATTTTAACCCTTATCACAGATACAATTATCCCTATTTTAAGCCGAGGAAACTGAGGCACACTAAAATCAAGAAAACTACCACAGCAAAAACTTAGTGCGTAGCAAAGTCTGGGTTTTAAACCAGCTTGACTCCACACCCTATGCACTTAATACTAAATTGTGAGGTATTTCAATATAAAACAACACAGGAATGCAAAACAATACATCCATAAGACAGATTATACTCATCAAACCCTAAATCTGTTACATGAACATCAGTGAAAAATTTTAATATGCTTAAAATATTTACACTCCCCGCTCCCCCAAATGTAAATTGCCCAAGTGGCATTCCGGACTTTTACAAATTCAATGAAAAAGAAAAAAAGATCCAAGCCTTCTTCACTAGAGGGCGCTTTCCTAACTGCGGCGTCTGGTTTGCCTTTTGTTACTAAGGAAGCTAGCAGAGCCGGCCAAGTCGTGGTGGTAAACGTCCCTGTGACCAGCAGGTGGCACTAGAATCCCGCGGATCCTGGGGCTGCGCCCTCAGCTGAACAACTTCCCTGACAGTGAGCATTTCTTCTCGGTCAAGGCAGGTTGACTTCTGTATTTTAATAAATGTTTAAATACAACACTATTTGGGGGTCAAGAGATTCCACCTGGAACTCACACACAGCTCACTGATCTGGGAAAAAAACACAAAATAAGAAATAAGGTAACAGGAAAAAAAGAGAGTTGATTGACAACAATGACAGCTCCGACTGGGTTTTGAAGTTGTTTTCTCAATGGCTTTCTCCAAAATCATGTCCACTCCTCAGATCAGGAACGAGACCTATGCACATGGTTTCTGATGTTCTCCACTGTCACTCAACAAGGTGCTTTCCAAGTTTACTGATCAACAAGCGTCAGTGCAGCCCAGGCTGAGAAGGTGGGTATGTCAGAACAGACAGACTGGCAGGCTTTCATACTGGAGGCCCTGGAGATCCTTGGAGCCTGCAAGCATCCCCCCACCCCAATTCCCAAAAAGGAATTGGGTCGGAACCAACTGCTACCTGAGTCCTTGCTCCCAGGCAGCAGCCCACAACTGCCCGATCCACACCTGGCCTCTGGGACTTGGCTTGATCATCCATGAAGCCATCCTGATTTATTCCTTCCCACACAGCTGCACCGTCCCTGAGACGTTCGGGGAGTTCCCCAGAGCCTGGTGGGTGTCAAACTCTTGTACTTACTCCTCATTTCATCAGTCTGACATTCCAGGAGGAGAAAGCTCTCCAGTAAGGATGAGGGAGGCAGACATTGACATCTTCTTTACCATGATGATTTAGCTGGAATAATTAAGATGCCGTTCTGGTTATGAAGACTCTTTACCTCAAGTAAAACCTACCTCACTTTATGGGCACTGCCAAGGACTGGGAACAACAGTCACGTGGTTGACGGGCAGGAGCGAGATACCTGAAGATTCTTCTGCCTGTTCTTTTCCAAAACATATTAAAGGGGTATCTTTAGACCCTTGAGATATAACATAAGAGCATCAAAAGCACTGAGAAGTCTACTGCTTCAGGCAGGCTGGGAGACCAAAATCAATCACTCATAGATAAAGGGTTTAAAGAGAGCAGGAACACAACCCCAAAGACAGAGCACATTTCTGGAACATTCCACTCACTTCTCTGAGAACCTCGGTAGAGGGACAGCCCCTCTCTTTGAACAGTCCTCTCTGCCTCCTTGCTCTGCAAATAAATCTTACTCATCATTTACATTCAAACGGTTCCTTCACTGTGAAATACTTTCCAACCTCCTCAACTGTGGTCTGAGGCTCCAGCTCCAAGGTTGGAGAGGAGGGGGAGCTCAGGGGCCCAGGGGCAGAGCGCTTGCCTAACATCTACCAGACCTAGGGGTGAGTCTCAGCACTGAAGAAAAAAGAGAGGGGAAGAGAGGAAGAAGAAGACAGGAAAGGAAAACACGAACAACTCCAATCTCTTCCTGCAGTATGATTTCCAAACTGCCACCGTGAAAGAGCTTCTCAAATCAAATACTTGTCCAACTGGTGACTCCAGTCGGTGTGCACAATGGTCAGGAACATGGGCCCCAGAAGCAAATGCTGGTCCCCCACGTGCTCGCTGTGTGGCCTTGGATAGGTCGTTAAACTTTACCCTGCCTCAGTCTCCTCATCCATAAAGTAGCAATACACTTACTGCATTATTGAGACGATTAAATCATACAAAATACGAGAACAGAATAGTGATGGGCTTAAAACAGTTCTCAATGCATTTTAACTTTTTATTAGTTTAATAGATAGCTAGCTCTTCTCTGTATACTGGAATCACCTGGGGCGCTTCAAAAATGCTGATGTTGGCCCGGCGTGGTGGCGCACGCCTGTAATCCAAGCGACTTGGGAGGCTGAGTCAGGAGGATCGAGAGTTCAAAGCTAGCCTCAGCAACTTAGCGAGGCCCTAAGCAACTCAGTGAGACCCTGTCTCTAAATAAAATACAAAATAGGGCTGGGGATGTGGCTGTGGCCAAGTGTCCCTGAGTTCAATCCTGGTTCCAAAAAAAAAAAAAAAAAAAAATGCTGATGTCCAGGCCCTACCCAAGACCTGCTGTAAAGATTCTCGAGGTGGCTGCCCAGGTTTTCTGGTGTCTTAAAGCTGCCCAGGTAGGAGTGCCTCAGGGCTGGGTACCACTGAGCTAGGCTGCTACCTTCTCAACAACAGGAGCCATTCCTTTTTGTAACACCAGCACTTGGGTGAATGTCTGAGGCGAGGGAGGAATCCGCTCTGTTGGACTGAACTGATCATATGAGAAGATTGCAGAGAAATAAATTCCTATATCCTAAAAGCACCTGCTAAGACCTCAAGGTGGTTGTAGGTGTAACTATGTCCCAACACGATACCCAAATACTTGGGAAGAAAGGAAGGCTTACTGCGTTCATTAGGGACGCTGGAGGAAAAAGTGGTCGGGGGAGAACATCCATCAACTGCGAACGTGTTCACAGAGCCAGAATTGATACTGATGGCATGCCAACCACCGCAGGAGAAGCTAAACTCTCACCTGGGGACCTGAGAAAATAACTCCAACACATGTTAAAGAGCACTGCTCAGTCTCAAAAACTGATTCCTGAAACACATGCGTTTGTCAAAAGCAGCGAAATGTACTTCACCAAGGTGCCTGGCGGCCCAGGAAATCTAACTAGCTTGACGGGAAAACACTGAGCCACCAACCATCACTGCCACATAAAAGCTCATGTCCTTTAGTAGTTGAAAACACAGTGACCAGGAGCATTCCCTCAAGATGTTAGAGGCTGCTAGACTATGAAGGATCACAGAAGAACTTTTACATTACTTCAGAAGGGCTGGTTATACAAACTGCAAAGATAAAGATTTGGATTACTGAAAGTAGAAGTTATCTTAGTACCTTTTCTCTTCTTGCATCTGCTTTGCAATGATTATTGTAACCAGAAAGGGACAACATTGTTGAAGCATTGTCAAAACATTGAAGCATGTTTTGTTTGTTTTGGGTTTGTTTTTGTTTTTGTTTTTGTTTTTTGTACCAAGGATTGAACTTAGGGTCACTCAACTACTGAGCCACATCCCCAGCCCTGTTTTGTATTTTACTTACAGACAGGGTCTCACTGAGTTGCTTAGGGCCTCAACTAAGTTGCTGAGGCTGGCTTTGAACTCCCGATCCTCCTGCCTCAGCCTCCCAAGTGCTGGGATTACAGGCATGTGCCATGGTGCCTGGCTGAAGCATGGATTCTTTACGAACATTCTCTCACCTTGCTATCCCAATTCAATTTAGCTCAGTTTTAGTGAACATTATAGAATTTTGCCAAAGATTTTACTTGCAATCAGAATACATTTATTAAATGCCTGTATGCTCTAAGCACTGTACTAGATGTCAGATTGAATTGCATACTTGATACAAGCTCTCAAATGGTTCATAATTCCAATAACTGAACTATATAATGGTTCAACTAATGACTCAGAACTTGAGCAGACAGAAGTAACATGCTTAATGCTTTCTGCTTAAACTGCAATTTCTTTGGCTTAACACAGAGGATATTTCAGAGTGTCTCCAATCAAATATTTGTTTGAGACCTGGAAATACAATTTCAGGAGAAACACAGAAAGCATTAGTTTTCCCCTATTACCATAAGGCTCTGTTAATAGATGGAGATGTATGTGTGTTTGTGTGTACACATATGTGTATGCGCACGCATCTGCGTGCATGCTAGGGATTGACCCCAGGTCCTTGCACGTGCTGAGCACACCAGCCTGATGCAAACTTCATTCTCTTTTCACTATCACCAGCCAGAGGCAGAGGATGAAACTTCCCTTTCGAAAGTAAAAGGTATGGAGTGAAACTGGTACTCTCACTTTCTGATGGCTTCTGCCCTCTGCCTGTGTGTGAGCTGCTAGAACCCGTGAACCTCTGGTAGGTTCCCTTTCCTTTAGTCCAGGGCAGGTTTCAGAGGCAGGGAGCAGAGAGTACCTGATGCCTAACAAGGAGCCCAAGCTTCCAGCCTGAACCCTCGCACCCCTCATCTCGGCCTTAGGATCACATGCCTTGGGAGGCCCCTCTGGTCTCCGGGAGCATTAGGTCTTCATTCAGTTTAATCTGTTCTTAGGTCCCCGACTCTTGAGTTCTGGGTGTGTTCAACCTGGCAAACCCTTCCTTGGCTGCAACCTGTGTTCTAAAATTATGCCTCAGTGAAGATATTTTGAGAATAATATAACTTCAGCTTTTTTACTGCCTCACCTCTCATTTTTCAGTGTTCAGTGCGGCTGGGAGAAGCTTGTCAGTCTGATTCAGACGCTCTCTGGGAGACCTAGAGTATTTCTTGGTTTTTAAAAAATCTCTTGAAATTTTTTTCTTTCACTTGTAATATAATAATGTTCTTTTAAAATACTCGCAAATGGTCTCATCTGAATGTGTCACTTTGCAACTGTTTTTTCCCAGCATGATATTTTTAAGAGTCATCCACAAAGATGCCTAGTAATTTTAACTGTTATATAATGATCTGGGTTTTTTTTTTCTGTTGTAAACAGTGCTGCAAAGAATGTTCTTGCTCATATTTCCTTAAGCAAAAGTGGAAGTTTCTTCAAGGAATATATTTTTAAGTGAACTTGTTGAGTAACAGTCCCCGTGCACCTTCAGCATCACCAGATGCTGAGGAAATGCTCTCCGGAGCCACTTCCATTTCCACTTCCATCAGCAGGTCTCCTTCTCTCATGCCCCCTAGGTATCTTTCAATTTTTATGTATTTTTTTTTTAATTTTTACAGACTGCATTTTGATTCATTGTACACAAATGGAGCACAGCTTTTCATTTCTAGGGAAAACTTATTAGTCAAATTATAGGTATAAAAATAAGCTCTCTTATCTTCAAGATTCTGAAATTTCATAATGGTACATTCCAATGTTGGTTTTTGCATTCATTGGGTGATAGGGGAAGGGTGGGGTGTAATGAAATTCCCTTTCAATCTGAAGATTCGTCTTTCAACTCTGGGAAATTCTCTCCTAGTGGTCCTTGATCGTTTCTTCTTCTCTGTTCTCATCTCTATCCAGGACCATCTTTATGATTGTGCAAGTTGTGAAATGCACGACTTGAAAAATCATGAAGATCATATCTGTTGCTGTGATTCTTACTAGGTGAATGTTAGACACAGTGAAATGACTCTCTGATTCTTACCTTATTTTCCTTTTTGCGCTTTAAAAACCCACTGTAATATGGATACACATATGTATAAAAGCTGTGCATATTTAACATTTCCATCTCCATCAATCTGGGAATAAGTATCACCATATTCAAGGCCATAGGCATATCCACGCCTGTCTCCATCTCTTTTTGTTTAACTTTCTGAGCTGTCTCTCCAACACCCTTTCCCAGATACTCAGGAGCATTTTTGTAAGACAAGTCTCTGCTTTAGATGGAATGTTTATGTCCCCCAAATGTGTGCTGACATGATCATGGTCCCAGGAGCTGGGGCCTTTGGGAGGTGACTGAGTCACGGGTGGGATTAATGACCTCATAAAGGAGAATCCCTTGAGCTCTCTGTCTCTCTGCCATGCACACAGCAGAAGGTGGCCATCTGTGAACCAGGAGGTGGTCCTTACCCCCTCATCAGACAATGGATCCTCCTGCTTTGATCCAGGACTTCTAGACTCTGAACTGTGAGAAATAAACTTCTCCTGTCCACGCACCACCAGTCTATGGTCTACTGCTCTTCTGTGGCTCCTGAATCATGTGTATCCTCCAAGGTCAGGTTTCCTGTCTGCCTTCTTGGTCTTCCTCATTCATTCCCAGGACCCTTGTCCAATGTGCTTGACTGGAGACTGAGTAAGGCTGATGGGAGGCTGGGGTCTGTGGGCTAGGTTTGTCAGGGGGCAGACTCTGCTCTAGGATGAGCAGGAGGGACCAGCCCGGGGAGGGTGGGCAGAATGCAGAGACAGCCTGATTTTGCTCACCCACATCATCCTGACTCAGCAGATATTGCCCACTTCATTTACTTCAAATGAAGGAGGGAACACAACACTCCCGTCTCTTCACATTAACATGTGTGGTTTAAGCTTCATTGACTGTACCATATTTCTGCAGATTTGGGGTCTCCTGAGGTACTGCAGAGTGTGCTCTGTTGGTCCTCCTTTTAGCAATACCTCCAGGCAGGTAGTTTCTAGACTTTATGTCATCTTCTCAACTTCATCAATTATGGTTTTACCTATATTCCATTTTTCCCAAACAAACCAAAATCTTTGTTCGTCTTTCCTTTGTTGTGATGATTGGCATATCCTTTCCATTGCTATTTTTGTAGGGACTCAATATGGGAAAGTGAAAGAGTGTGAGTTCTATCCACACATTTGAAAAGAAGTCTCAAAATTAAATAAGTATAGTAAAAGGAAATGTGTGTCCCTAATTAATTAGACTGTATTGTTTACACATAATAAGTTAACATTGAAACTTATAATCATTCATGCAGTAAGCACAAATAAACAAATTTTTACTGATTTTGGTATTCTTATTATTATTATTAGTAGTAGTAGTAGTAGTAGTAGTACCAGGGATTGAACTCAGGGGCACTTAACCACTGAGCCACATCCCTATTTTATTTAGAGACAGGGTCTCACTGAGTTGTTTAGGGCCTAAGTTGCTGAGGCTGGCTTTGCACTCGCGATCCTCCTGCCTCAGCCTCCCAAGCCATTGGGATTACAAGCATGCATACCTCGCTCTTTTACTAATTTTGCATAGAGAATATTAGAAAAGGAAAAGAGAAAGAAACCACAAAGACTTGTTTGGGACTTGTTCAAAAATTGGCGTGGTGAAGCACACCTGTAATGCCAGCAACACAGGAGGACTGCAAGTTCGAGACCAGTCTCAGCAATTTAGCAAGGCCCTGTCTCAAAAGAAAAAGAAAAAAAGTCTGGGGGTGTGGTTCAATGTAATGTGCCCCTGGGTTCAATTCCCAGTACCTGCAAAGAAAAGAAAAATTCAGAATTGGAGGAAAAAAAAAAAACTATCAAATAACCTTCCTTACATTTGACTTCATTGCTTTCAATTCTATAATGAGACCACACTCAGAAAAACAATTGCTTTTACATGATTTTTAAGTTCACCTTTTTATATGGAAGATATTACAGAATCTCAGTTACTAGAGGATTTAATAATCACTGTCAACCATCTAATTGCCACACACTCATTTACTGATCACTTCTTACCAAGTTCAACTGCTCCAGGCAAGGAAAAGAGGAGTTCAAACAGCAAGGACAACAGAACAGAACTCTTGACCTGAAACTGCTTGCTGTCTAATGGAGAATGAGGAGGGAAGTTCACACAGGTACCCCAGAGACATCGAGTGCCACGGTGGAGTCTACCTAAGTTTATCTGAAGACCGGGATATAATTGTAGGGGCAATGATTTCAGCCTGAACTTAGAAGAATGGGAGATTGTAATGCAGGCACCGTGGGTGGGGCATTCCAAACAGCATTAAAAAACACAAAGGATTCGGGAAGCATGGCACATTCAGGAACTCTACGGGGGGTTTTAATACTTCTGGAACATGAAGTGTCACCAGAGAAAATTCTAAGTTAGCATCCCATACAGCAAATGCAAATCAGTGTGACATGACCAACACTGCCACCATAGGATTTATAAGATTGTTATCAATGTGCAAAACACACTGAAAATACTCAAGAATCCTTGGTGTTTCCTTCAAAGCTAAAATCAGATCTCAGCTTTGTTGAACTCTGGTTAGATCATCTCTGCGTTTCTCCTAATGAATTTCTTTGGTCAGAATTTCTTCCCACAAAGTGGCGTTTTCTCCACTATCCCCTTAGGAAGTAGGTGGGAGCTAAAACCAACTTCTCACACACCTGTCCTCGGTGGAACAGGCATGGCATATTTTCACCAAACTCCAAACAGCCACTTTGCCATTTCAACTAGATCCACAGACTTCAGAGTAGATGAACAATAAAACCTCATCGTTCTATCTCGTTATTACTTCTTTCACATTTTAAGAAAACAGGTAGTTTCTATGTTCTCGTATCTTATACAAGACGCATAAGGGTTCTGAAGATGAAGAGATGGACTAGAGGACACCCAGCCAGTGAAGCTTTTAGGACAAAGTAAAGAACTCGTAGAATTCAAATTGAAGGCGCTTAGCATCCAATCAAGGTCCTGTGTACCAACTGAAAACCAAGAAGAAAAAAAAAAAAAGCAAAATTGATGGAATTTAATATTTTTGGCTCCCATTTCATATACCTCACTTTTTTATTTCACATTCTGACGTACTTAAATATTCATGAAGGATTTTTTTTTTTCTCGAATTTGTTCCAACATCAGTGCTTAAATAGAATCTTCTGGATGAGTAAGTGCTTGACTAGAGTTGACTCCTGAACCATCCCACAGGCCTTATTTCACTTGCAGCATTAAAACTCTCAAAATGTTTCAGTTCTTTTCCTGACCAAATAATAAAGGGACTTTTAAAACTAGAAAGTCTCTAGTAATAAGAGAAATGCAAATCAAAACTACCCTACGATATCATCTCACCCCAATGAGAATGTCTATTATTAAGAATACAAGCAACAATTGGTGTTGGCGAGGATGTGGGGAGAAAGGCACACTCATACACTGCTGGTGGGAGTGCAAACTGGTGCAGCCACTCTGGAAAGCAGTGTGGAGATTCCTTCGAAAACTTGGAATGGAACCACCATTTGACCCAGCTATCCCACTCCTTGGCTATACCCAAAGGACTTAAAATCAGATTACTATAGTGATGCAGCCACATCAGTGTTTATAGCAGCCCAATTCACTATAGCTAGATTGTGGAACCAACCTAGATGCCCTTCAATAGATGAATGGATAAAGAAACTGTGGTGCATATACACAATGGAATATTATTCAGCCATAAAGAATAATAAAATTATGACCTTTGCAGGTAAATAGATGGAATTGAAGAAGATCATGTTAAGTAAAATGAGCCAATCCCAAAAAATCAAAGGCTGAATGACTACTCTCATAAGACACATAGCGGGGGTCGGGGGGAGGACAGGAAAAATGAAGAAGGGATGAATTGTATAGAGGAAAATGAGGGGTGGGGAGGGGGTGGGGAAGGAAAGATAATAGAATGAGACAAACATCTTTACCCTATGAATATGTATGAATATGCAAATTGTATGATTCTACTTTGTGTACAACCAGAAAAATGATAGTTGTACTCCATTTGTGTACATTGAACTAAAATAAAAAAGTAAAAAAATAATAATTTGGTATGCAATTGAAAGTATAATATTAGCATCAAATTATTCCCTATTGAATTAATTTCTGACTTGAATGTATTTATGGGCAAGAAAAAAGGGAGAAAATAAAATCAATCAATCAATAAATAAATAAATAAAACTAGAAAGTGTTTGTTCTTCATGTACATTCCTATTAGAGACTAATAATATGAATTGCTTTAAAAAAGAAAAAGGTTTGCCTAAGCAAAACTTTTTAGCAGGGAGCCAAGATTTGTAAAACATCTGCTGTCAACCCAAAGCTATCATGGCCCTCAGAAGTCAGAAGTATGTTTTATGGAGGAAAAATGCGGAGGGAATAGGAATGGAATCATCAAATCTATCAGTGATTATGGGACAAAAGGGTTTTTTTTTTTTAAGTCAGTTTCTTGTACTTTCCTACAAAATGTCAGTTCCCTATACTTTTCCATCCCTGAAGGAGATTCTCATTCCTCTAGAAAGTTTATTGATGAACTTATAAAATTTATAGGTCCAGGGGGAAGCCAGGAATCTGATTTTACAGGAGTTGGTGTGCTACTAATATCAAGGTCCACATAAGGCCAGGCGCCGTGGCACACGCCTGTAATCCCAGCACTTGGGAGGCTGAGGCAGGAGGATCCCGAGTTCAAAGCCAGCCTCAGCACAGGCAAGACACTAAGCAACTCAGTGAGACCCTGTCTCTAAATAAAATACAAAATAGGGCTGGGGATGTGGCTCAGTGGCGGAGTGTCCTGAGTTCAATACCCAATTCCAAAAAAAAAAAAAAAAAAAAGTCCACATAAAAGCAACATCAACTGTTGTGCCCAAGACGTCTCATCAAAGAAATGAGCAACCAGCTGGCCCTCACAGTGTGAAGAGGAGTTGATCAGTTGTGGGAGGAAGAAGAAGAAGGTTCTGTGCATGGATTTTAAGAAGAGGTGAGCTGAGTGATTTGTTTGTCTGGAGCAGGACTTGGACTTTATTTTAGAAGTTAAAAGTGAAACAGGTTCATCAAGATGGTACTCAGGCCAAGAAAACTTGTACTATGGAGACAATGTAAAAATATTTGAGATGTAGAATGAGATAACCAAATCAGTCTTTATCACCACGAATCCAGCAGAGGCATTTAGAATGACGGCGTGTTAACAGCCTGCAGAGCAAGCCTGCCTACCCGTCCATTCGCTTAGTGCCTATTAAGCACCCCAATTTCCTGAGAGGTCCTTCGCTAAGTAAGAATACACACCAACAACCAGAAGGACTTGCACCAACTTTGTGAGTGGTCTGTGTTGAATCTTTTTTGTTAACTGAAATTTCTGCTGGTAGCCTGACTTAATTTAGGAGTATCTTAACAGCTTTCGGTTCTGTATTTATGCTAATTTGCCTAGCTATTTGTAGTCACCACATTTGCAATTAAAATGTTCTATGTAATTGTTAGAAAACTACTCTGCAAGTGAGATGAAAAACAATTTTGTTCTATCCAAAATATGCTTAAAAGGCAGAGAGAGAGAGAGAGAGAGAACAAGAAAAGGTTAAAGTCATATTGATGGTTACCTGGATCCAGTGGTTAAGAAAATTTGGTCTAATGTTAATGTGTTTGTCAGAACTGAGAGGACTCAATCAGCACGCCTAACAATAAATACTGAAAACAATTGAAGTTGAGCAGAACTGTTAATCTCATGCTGCTTGGAGCTCCGTCCCCGGGGTGATATTTGGTATGCATCATGTGTTTCACTGCAGAACTCGTGTGTGGGGCTGTGGAGGGTGTACTGGGGACTGAACTCAGGAGCACTTGACCACTGAGCCACATCCCCAGCCCTGTTTTGCATTTTATTGAGAGACAAGGTCTCACTGAGTTGCTTAGCACCTCGCTCTTGCTGAGGCTGGCTTTGAACTGGGGGTCCTCCTAACTCAGCCTCCTGAGCTGCTGGGATTACAGGCGTCCACCACCGAGCCTGGCCCCCTGCAGAACTTTTTTGGACTCTTACTAAGAGGGGGCATAGTCAGACTCCAAGTTATTCTTTGTGTCATGACTTACTTTATCACACCTTCCAACTTTCAAGAACAGGTGCGTGTCTCTATTGTCCTTAAGACTCTTTCTGAGAACCCCATCCTATCAAATGACGGGAATTTAATGTGAACCGTTGTTGTCACTGTCAGACGACATGAGTGCCACATCTGTAGCAGGGATCACAAACCAGAGCCCATCAGCCTGGATTTAGTTCCTGGTTGTGTTTTATTGGCCCACAAAGCATGTATTGTAAATAAATAGAATATATTAATAACTAAAAATTTTCCAAGAAATTTCCAGAATATGGAAAACTTTGGTATAAAATTCGTATTTCAGGCTCTCTTACAAAATCAAATCTGGAACTATCTGGCCTCTATTAATTCTCGGCAGCAACTAACTAGAGCAGAGTAGCCCCAGAGCCTTTGAAGGGGCATTTCCTTGTAGCGTGGCACAGTCCAGTGTTTCTGTAAGATCTTACCCCTAATTGCCTCAGTCCACCATTTGGTTTTCCTTCCTTGTCCCTGCAAGCATTTGATTTTTTGCAGTCTAGTCCACTGGGTCTTGAAAGGGAAATGTGGCCAGTTACAGAGCACTCAATGAGCCAACCAAGCATGTATTTAAGGGGCTCCAAAAACAGAGCCACCAAACCATGAAGATTGTTTTGAAATCTGTGTTGTTAAAACATTGAGCAACCAGCAGAAGTGCCAACACCGTGCCGGGCTTTCTAATTATTTCTTTTTATATGATAGTGTAGAGGGTTTATAAGTTTTACAATTAAATGGGGAGGGAGGCATATTGGCACTTCAATGGTTATTCAGTGCTGGAGATCATGAAAATCCTTACCTGGCCTCTAAGTTGAGACAAGCACTGTGTCTTCCTGTCCCAAATTTTCAGTTATGTCAAGAATCAGAAATTACAGCATTGCTAGTTGAAACTTCTTGTCCTTTCTCAGAGATGTCAGAGTTAGCACTATAGCAGGAAGCTCTCATCTTCTGTACTCAGGGGATACAAATGCATAAAGGTAACTGATAGGAAGCTCCTAGTTTTAGTGCTCATTGATTGGGGTCAAATTCACACTGGTTTGGAATGCATATAAAACACACAGTTGTACCAGATCACTTTGATCTCAGCCTGTAGCTACTGCCTTTCCTCATATCTTAGCAAGGCATGAAGTTGTTACCTGGTTTTGCCCGGGCACAGCAGACTTAAGGGGTTAATATGTTGTGGGAACTGACAGAAGTGAACACATATAAAAACATCAACTTTATTATACAACAAGAGAATACTAAAGATTCTTCTCGAAATTAGATAATACTAAAAGTAATTTCAAAACTTCTAGAAGAGTGTCAGGTTACATTAGACCAAGAAATGATGAGGGAAGGAGAGAGGGAAAAGAAGATTGAACAAAATATAAACTGCTTATCCAAAATGAGAGGGATTGGGCTGGGTGTGTCACTCAGTGAGAGAGCATTTGCTTAGCATGTGTGAGGCCTGGGTTCCATCCCTGGAAACACACACACACACACAGGAATTTAAAAGATTGTGTCTTACCATTAACACTAACCATTATGGATATATAGGCTAAAAAAAATTAATGGTCAACATCAGTACATTTTAAAACAATTCAATAATGTATTCCAATAGCAACTACTTAAAAATTGATAGTGAACTATTTGCCAAGCATTGTACAAAGATAAATACATGCATTATCTATTTTTAGTCTCTATGGTTGCTTTAGGAAGTAATGACTATTATTATCCGATTTTTATAGATGAGGAAACTGCAATTTAAAGACTATATGATATATATATAAGTTGATACAGTAAATCATTTATAAAACAGGAATTAAAATTCTGATTCCAGAACATGAGCTCTTAATAATTATATCCTACTCCTTCTGAAAACATTAGAGAAGATACAGCAAAAAAATATATAATTTAACCTGGCATAGTAGTGCACACTTATGATCCTGGTGATCAGGAGGTCCAGGAAGGAGGATTCCAAGTTGGAAGCCAGCCTGGGCAACTTAGTGAATCCCTATCTCAAAAATGTTTTAAATTAAATTTAAAAGGTCTGAAGAAATAACTCACTAGTTGCGTGCTTGCCCAGCATGTGCAGGGTTCAATCCCTAGTACCCAAACAATTAAACAAACAAAAAACCCCACCATCATTTACCTGCAAAGTTACATAGAACAGAACAAAATGACCAAAGAAAGAAACAATATGTCATTTATTTTTTTAAAATTTTGGATAAAATTCCCAAATTGAGATAATATGATAGTAGATTTTAAAACAGAGTCTAACAATGTACTATTTATTAAGCACAAGAAAAGAAATGACACAAAATAAGTAAAGGTTAAAGGATAAGAAAGAATGTTATTCAAATACAAAGAAAAAGTCGATACCAGGACATTAATATCAAGGAAGAGACTCTCCAAATGGGAATCAAAAACTAGGAACTGGCTGGGCGGGGTGGTGCATGCTTGGAATCCCAATAGCTCAGGAGGCTGAGACAGGAGGATCAGAGTTCAAAGCCAGCCTCAGCAACTTAGTGAGACCCTAAGCAACTCAGTGAGACCCTGTCTCTAAATAAAATACAAAATAGGGCTGGGGGTGTGGCTCAGTGGTTAAGCACCCCTTTATTCACTCTCCAGTACAATAAAACAACCTGAGAACTCTTTTCTTAATTGATTTATTATATGTGTGTGTGTGAGTGTGTGTGTGTAAGTATACACACATATATATTTTTTTCAGTATTGAGACCTGACCCCAAGGCTTCAAGCATTCTAAACACATGCACTGTCACTGAGCTACATCCCAGCCCTGTGCTATTTGTTTGTTTGAACTGTTGACTTCAAGAAAGAATAATAGAATTTATACCAATGAAGGTATATTTCATAATAAATTATAATTTCCATGAACCTTTACTAAATAGCACTAAACCATAATACTTAGAGAAAAACTGGTTAGAAATACTGAAAAATTGGCTCATGCTGTAGTGGTGGGTGAATTTAACCTCCCAAATGTCTGATGGGTGAAAAATAAATAAGGATAAGCAAAGTCTAAAAATAGTATAGATATTGATTTAAAAGACCTAGTAACCTAAAACATCAATTTTTTTTTCTTTTGGTGCCAGGAATTGAACTTAGAGGCACTTAACCACTGAACCACATCTGCAGTCCCTTTTTGTATTTTATTAGAGACAGGGTCTTGCTGAGTTGCTTAGAACCCTACTAAGTTGATGTGAGGCTGGCTTTGAACTTGCAATCCTCCTGCCTCAGCCTCCGGAGCAGCTGGGATTACAGGCATGCACCATTGCGCCTGGTTTACAGCATCAAATTTTAATATCTTCATAGTATTCATAAAATTTTCCACACTTGAACAACAAAAAAGAGTAAATAAATAAATTTCTACATTAGAAATGAAACACACCCACACATTACAATCACCCCAAGGGGCAGGAAGTAGGGCTTGGGTTTCTGTTCATTGTTCTGGATCATAATCCCAAAGTAGCTCATGCTCTCAGTCCCATAACTGAACATAAGGGGATAGAAGCATAACCACAGTTAAAGAAAGAGAATTAATGGAATATGTTGGAATATATTGGTTGCTATTTCAAATAAGCCTCTTTCAGAGAATAAAGGATTTTCAGCAATATGAAGCAAGAATGGTCTTAAAGCAGAACCAAACAGAAACATACAATACAAAATGTAATCATTAAAATCAGGAAGTCAATAGGCAGCAAAAGTCAAAAAATTGGGTCCATCCCAGATCGTCTGGAAGTGGGTGACCAACCATCCTGGATTGCCCAAAGTGGAGGAGTTTCCTGGAATGAAATGCTTCTTGTGCTAAAAGTAGGATGTCCTGGGAAAACTCAGACTTGGTCATCCTATCATGAAAATAGAAATCTTTCCAAAAACATCAGGAGGAAATAAAATTCAGAAATTATTTGAAAAGTTACCAAAGCTGGAAGTAAAACTGCCAATCCTTACATAACAGGAGATCTAGAAGAAGGAAATATTTTAAGAAATAATAATGAGTAATTTTCCAGAATTAAAGAAAGATGAAAGTTCTGAGATGTAATGATTCTAAACTGCCAAAGAGGATGACATGTTTATTTTAATCATCCAAGACAGAAAATTATAAAAGCAGCCAGAAGAATAAAATACCTACTGAGGAACACATATCAGATTAATATGAATTTCTTGAAAGCAACATTGGATATAAAAAAGACAGTAAACATAGGTTTTTAAAGCACTATGAAGAAACCAAATACACACCTAGAATTTTGTTCAGCTAAACTTTCATGCATATTTAAGCATATAATAAACAATAAACATACACTAAGGTATAGAAGGCCTCTGGAGATTTGCCACACACAGATCTCTTTCAACACACTCTTGGAAAAAGCATTTCAGTGAGGAGAAACAATACAAGAGGATCCTAGAAAGTATATGGAAATACAGACAGGCAGATAATTTAGTAATACCTGCATACTGTATGGTCTAGGTTACGGAGTAAAAAGCAAATCCATAATAATGTAGGACATAAACTCTATCAAAATAGCAAGGGCAGAGAGGGTTAAGGTGGGAGGAACTCGACTGAGAAAAGCCAACAAGATGTTGGTAAGTTTAAGGAATTAACAGAGAATATAAATAAGTTTAGATCAAAATAACCTATCTACCTAAAAATATAAGGAGAAATCGTAAATATCTGCCAATCTAGCACACACAAAAAAGCCTAGTCCATTCATTGAAATGCTAAAGAGAGAAATAGAGCACATGAAATAAGATGTTATGAAGTTTTAGCATGTTATTATATTTAATTAAATCTGAATAGGTTTAAAACAAAATCAAAAGATTCCAGCAATTTTGGATTTAAAAGCAAAATTGGAGCTGGGCGCGGTGGCGCACGCCTGTAATCCCAGCACTTGGGAGGCTGAGACAGGAGGATCGAGAGTTCAAAGCCAGCCTCAGCAACTTAGCGCGAGGCCCTAAGTAACTCAGTGAGACCCTGTCTCTAAATAAAATACAAAATAGGGCTGGGGAGTGGCTCAGTGGCTGAGTGTCCCTGAGTTCAATCCTTGGTTCCAAAAAAAAAAAAAAGCAAAATAGGAGAGTAGTTTTAATATGACAAAATATTTATTTTTCACCTTGAGTTCTAAAAGAGAAGGGGAAAGCCGGGCATGGTGACGCACACCCGTAATCCAGCACTTGGGAGGCTGAGACAGGAAGATCGCAAGTTCAAAGTCAGCCTCAGCAACATAGTGAGGCACTAAGCAACTCAGTGAGACCCTGTCTCTAAATAAAATACAAAATAGGGCTGGGGATGTGGCTCAGTGGTTGAGTGCCCTTGGGTTCAATCCTCAGTACCAAAAAAAAAAAAAAGAAGAAAGAAAGGGGCATTAAGAGTAACAACATAATCAAGATAATCATCTGTTCTGATTTAAATAGTAGGTGTTTCCCAAAAGCTCATGTGTGAGACAATGCACGAAGGTTTAGAGGTGAAATGGTTGAGTATGGTTGAGTTATAAGAGCCATATCTATAATAATTAATTTGAATTGCCAACTTGATTGGATTAAGAAATGCCAATGAGCCGATGATTAAGAGGCTTCTGGACCTGTCAGTGAGGGCGTGTTTAGGAATGATTGGAACACGGGATAGGGAACTGAAGTGGAGCCCCTCCCTAAGTGTGGGCAGCACTGCCCAATAGGATGGTGGCTTGGATGGAATAAAAGCTGGAAGAACAAGGACGCAGATGCAGATGCAAGTTCCACTCTTCTTTAACAGGTCCTTGATCGCTGCTTCAATTGTCTGAGGATATCAGACTCTCACTTCTTCGCTCTTCCAAAGTGGACTCTGCCAGTGATTCTCCAGGGAGTTTCCAGAAGCCTTGGTCTTGGACTAGGGTAGCACTGTTGATCTTTCTTGTTCTGGGGCTTCTGCCTCTTGGACTGCGCAGCTGCTGGTTCTTCCAGCTGTCCAGTTGCAGACGGCCATTGTGGACTATCTAGCTTCTGATCATGTAAGCCAATCTAATAAATCCCCTTTTTATACTCACACTTCCTGTTGATTCTGTTCCTGTAGAGAACTCTAATACGTTATCCCAATAAGCGCATTAATCCCCTGATAAGAATTAACTGAGGTTACTGAAGGTGGGTACGGTGTGGCTAGAGGATATGGGTCATTGGGGGCCTGTCTTTGGGGCATATATTTTGTTCTTGTGAGTGGAGTTTCTCTCCTTCTTGGTACAGTGCCCTGAGTCACTGTTCTTTACCACACTCTTTAACTATGATGTTGTGCCTCACATTGATCCCTGAGGAATGGAGCCAGCATTCCATGGACTGAGACCTCTAAAACCATGATCCCCCAAATTAACTTTTCCTCCCCAAAACTGTTCTCATAGGGAAGCCAGGTCTGGTGGTGCATGCCTGTAATCCCAGCAGCTTGGGAGACTGAGACAGGAGGATCATGAGTTCAAAGCCAGCCTCAGCAACTTGTCGAGACCCTAAGCAACTCAGACTTTGTCTCTAAATAAAATACAAAAAGGGCTGGGGTTGTGGCTCAGTTGTTGAGTGGCCCTGGGTTTAATCACTAGTACCAAAAAAATAAAAATAAACTGTTTTCATTGGGTCTTTTGGTTGCAGTAGTAAAAAAGTGGACTAAAATGCAATTGAATGCCTTCAGCAATATAAATCAATAACTGATAAAATTATAATAAGAACCCAGGGGCACTTAACCCTGGGTTAAGTAGCCATTCTAATTGGAGTTAGATGAAATCTTAGGGTGGTTTTAATTTGCATTTCTCTAATTACTAGAGATGATGAGCACTTTTTCATATATTTGTTAATAGCCTGTATATCCTCTTCTGTGAAGTGTCTGCCCAGTTCCTTAGCCCATTTATTGATTGGGCTCTTTGCATTTTTGGTGTGCAGTTTTGTAAGTTCTTTATAAACTTTGGAGATCAGTGCTCTGTCTGAAGTGTGTGTGGAAAAGATTTTTTCCCACTCTGTAGGCTCTCTTTTCACATTCTTGATTGTTTCTTTTGCTGAGAGAAAGCTTTTTAGTTTGTACCCGTCCCATTTATTGATTCTTCCTTTTATTTCTTGCACTCTGGTGGTCTTGTTGAGGAAGTCTGGTCCTAAGACAATATGAAGAAGATTCGGGTCTACTATTTCTTCTATTTGGTGAAGAGTCTCAGGTCGAATTCCTAGATCCTTGATCCATTTTGAGTCGAATTTTGTACAGGATGAGAGATAGGGGTTTAATTTCATTTTATTGCATGTGGATTTCCAGTTTTGCCAGCACCATTTGTTGAAGAGGCTGTCTTTTCTCCACTGTATGTTTTTGGAACCTTTGTCTAGTATGAGATAACTGTACTTATGTGGGTTTGTCTCTGGGTCCTCTATTCTGTACCATAATACTCCTCTTTTGTACTATTTATTATTGAAAATGTTTTATGTATCGTCTTAGTTTTCTTAAATTGCTATTGAAGAATACGCAGAACAGGTAATTTATAAATAGTATACATTTGTTTCTCACAGTTCCAAAGGCTGGGAAGGCCCAGATGGAGGCACGAGCATTTGTAAGGGCCTTTTCTTGTGCGTCTTCTCCTGGGGGAAGGTGGAAGAACTAGAGAGCCAAAGAGAGCAAATACCCCACAGGCCTTTTGGTGTTGATCCATTCATGGGCACAGAAGCCTCATACCTAGACACCTCCCTTTAGGCCCACCTTCCATGACTGTTGTGTAAGTTTCTAACACATAAGCCTGGGGGGACACAAACTATAGCATGTACATAATAGTTTCTTGAAACTAATTATGTTAGGTTCTCTTCTGTTTCTTGAATTGCTTTCCCCCTCTGGGGTTAGTTTTGCGTGTCTCTTGATCTAGCTCTTTGGAGTCACCTTTTTATAAATACATCTGCTGGTCCTTGATAGCACCTTCATTTTTAAGAATAAAAGACTTGATGGATTATTCTTATAGCTAGTATGGATTTCTCCCTCTACTACATGAGCACACCAGCCTCCTGAGGAGCCTTCTTCCCCGACTGGGAAGCCTTTATTTATTGGAGGCACATTTGATTGGCATGCTGAACTCCATCATTAGAAGGAGTCAACCCAGAATTCACCTTGGAAAATATGTCCTCAGACTGTTGGATATCTTTCAGAATCAGACTTTTCTTCTTTTTGCTTTCATGTGATGCAGGTGGGTGAGGTAGGGACGTCAGAGATGGGATAGTACAGCTCTTCTCAGCCCCCTCACCTCCACTCTGGTTTGTAGACTCTGGCTGGTCTTCACTGTCCTTCTTTGCCCGCTGCCTTCAGTTCCAGCTCTATCTCACCTGTGAATGCATGTCAGTCCCACTTGATTCCAGAACTTTTTTGAAATTTCTTATCCGCCTTCTTGTCTCTGCTCCCACAGTTTGTATGACTTTTAACTTTTCTATGGTGTCATTCTCAGAAGGAAGGTTAGGCAAATGCACAGGTGTAGTCTAAGACCTTGATCCAGAGGCCTTCAGGGCATTTCAGCAGCACTACATTTAAATCATAAAGAGATGGCCTTTAACTGTAGACTTAGGTCCCCCCACCACCCACATCTACTTTGGAGTCCCACTTAAAGCCAATTTATGAAATACCACTGCAATTAGAAGCAGTGTCTCTGCTTTGCAAGATGCTTTTGTAGACAAGATCTTGAAATATAGGTGGATTTGTCTTCATGGCATAATCAGAAAAGATTGAAATAGAGCTGTTCAATGTCAAAATGGAAAAGGGCTTTACAGATGAAGAAGAGAGTCCCTAGCCAGACATGGTGGCACATGCCTAATCCCAGCAGCTTGGGAGGCTGAGGCAGGAGGATGGCGAGTTCGAAGCCAGCCTCAGCAACTCAGGGAGGCCCTGTCTCTAATAAAATATGAAGGGAGCTGGGTATGTGTCTAGGTGGTTAAGTGCCTCTGGGGTTCTAGTCCAGGTACCAAAAACAGAGTCCCTAAAAAACAAGCTTTGGGGTAGCCACATTGAGAATGTGCTATTTAAATCTTCAGATGAGGCAAAACTAGAAGGCTAATAGATTCAACAGAATCTGAATTTTTAAAAAGTTAGTAGGTTGAAATGGGCTTAGTCTAAAAAATAAAGCTCACGCTCACTTCAGCAGCACATATACTAAAATTGGAACGATACAGAGAAGATTAGCACGGCCCCTGAGCAAGAATGACATGCAAATTCATGAAGCGTTCCATATTTTATATAAATAAATGAATAAAACAAAGGTCTATCAACATGTAAAAAAATTTTGGAAAAAAAAATAAAATCTCATTATAGACAAGTGTAACAACCAGCACTGAACCCAAGAAACCAACTGCACAGGCGCATAGATTCAGAGCAGTAGATGTGATATGATATAAATGCTAAGGATGCTGCCCAAAGCTCAGTCCTTGTCCCCAATATCAATCCAATAATGAGGACACAGTTTTGAGAAAAAGGAAAAAGGTTTATTGCTTTGCTAGCAAAGGAGAAACACAGGGGACTTCTGTCCCAAAGGCTGTGATTCTGCCCATCAGCAGGAACAAGGGGGCTTTTAAAGAAGTGACTCACAGGCTACACTCCACATGTTCTCTGTTGGAGATGTAATTCAATTGTTAATTTGGGAGATAACCCAAAGAGATCTTTTGGAACTATCCCCAAAGCCTGGATTATTTCTTTCCTAAGGTGAGTGTGTGATCAGATAACTCTGCCTAGGATGGGGAGGACAGGTAATTCTGTTGTCCCCCATCCCCAGAAAGGAGGGGGAAAGAAGAGAGAGGAGGAGGGAGAGATGAAGCGAAAGAAACATATCCACTTTAGTCATAAGTTGCAGTGGCAGAGCAACAAGGGCTATATCCAAATAGATGAAAAGTATATGGGAGTAATTTGGGGCTCATTTTGAGATAAAACTTAATAGCAAACAGTTCAAATAAATCTGATTCCAAGAGGACCACTGACTTCCCTATCACTGGAATCATAAAAGGCAGAAACCAAATGACCAGTTTGGCAGCTAAGCAATTATATTATTTTCAAAGCCGAGATTTTATAAAATATGAGCAGAGAGAGAAGAAATATAAGTTTATTTCACAATAAATGTTGCAAAATTATTCTGGATCTGATATTTCGGTTTCAAAGACCTAGGGATGCTTTCAGAAAGGAAGGTCGCTGTTCCTAACCCCTCCCGTCCTCACCCTTTCCCTTATCCAGGCTCAGCCACTGTTACCACTCCCAGGCTCCTCTTCCATAGTTCTCTTGCCATTCTCTCCTACCTAAAATAACAACCTCCACCTCTCTTTTCCAATCTCCTCCCCAGATTTATTTATCACTTATCACCAAAAAACTAATCATAACATCAGCTTATTTACTTTTCATATTGCCTAACTTACCACAGAAGACTCAGCTTCAGAAAAATGCCACTTCTTCCTAATCTATTTGTAAATTTAGTGGGATAGCAATAAAAATGCCTATAAATATTTATGATAGTACGAAAGTTGATTTTAAAGTTTCATCTGAAAAAAACACTCAAGAAATGAAAGTTAGAAAATGTCTGAAATAGAAGAGCAATAAGGTGGAACCATCTACCATAGAATAAAATATATTATAAAAATATATTATATATATTATATGTTATAAGTACTAATGGTGCAGACATTAATAGACAAACCGGTGGAATGAAATAGAGCTTCATATTGGAATTTAGCATATGAGAAAGGTGGTATCATCTCAGATATTTTGTTTTAGCAATGGAAAGCTACACACAAGAGTAATCATAAACTCTAAGATTAATATTTGAACAGGTAAATTTATATACAATGATGTTCATCTTTTCCTAGAATAATGGGTTTTCTATACATGTTTATTGAAGATCAAATATAATCTTCAATTCAGAAAAGAATTATCTTTAAATTATCTTCTGCCTTTAATTTTATTATCCATTACTTTATTGGTAGGACTAGGATTGTTTTCACATATTTGAATACTGCATCCATGAGTAAGTTTAAAGATCTTTTTTTAATTGAATATTGTATTCCATCTTTGAAATTTGTATGATTGTTTCTATGGACACACTCTACATGCATAGATATAATAGTCTGTCTAAACACATGTACTGTATAATACACAGACATTAAAATGGATGAATCCCTAACATTATATTAATGAAAAATTGAAAAGTATTATTCCATTTTTATATAAAGTTCAAAATATTGGAAAACCAAAAATAAACTATATAGGCATATATATACATCTTTACAAACACACATGTAATAAACCTGTAGAGAAAAGCAAGGGAGTGATAACTGTACATTTAATATGATAGCTATTGAGGTCCTAGGAGAAGTGGCTGGGAAGAAGGGTTTTAGAATTGGGGAAGGGCATAAAGACAAGAAGTTGAGGGTAGAATAGACTAACAGAAGCCCTGAGACAGCTGCCCCTATAAAGCCCTACTTTCAAGGTTGGACCTTGGCTGGTGTCTGGGAACTTGGATTGTGGGAGGGTTTCCACCACTGCCTGATAAGAATGACTCATTGCACCTGAAGTGTGTGTACAATGTGGTTTCCACTGAACACCTGCCTTCATTCTAGAAGTCTTGAATTGTTGTGTGCTCCACACGAGTCTCCACATTTGCCCAGAAAGAACAGACTAAGAAAACCCATCAGTTATGTCATTTACTTCTGCTTCTACTGGGTTATTGCAAAGAGACGGGTGAGAAGACAGATCTGAGATCAATCTGGGCAGAAGCAGAACCTTGTAAAGTACTGAGCACGAATTCCTATGCAAATGGTTCAAGCAGGTGTGAAAGCATTCTTCCTACAGTGGGCTTAATTCTGTAACTGAAGTTTTTTGGATGGCATGAATTAATGTTTTCAGGGGGCTTATTTGTGAATACCATGATTTATGATGTTCATTTAAACTCTTGTCTGTAAGTACATGGAAATACTGAGTATTTTTACACTTGGAAACTGGGCTGGTTGTTACATTAAAACATATGTATGAACAAAACCCAAAACACTGGACTTTCACTCAAGCTGATCTTTCTTCTCTAGTGTGAGGTAATCCTGCCTATTTAAAAAAATTACTCTAGGGCCTGGCATGGTGGTTCATACCTATAATCCCAGAGACTCAGGAGGCTGAGGGAGGAGGATCATATGCTCAAAGCCAGTCTTAGCAATTTAGCAAGGCCCTAAGCAACTTATCAAGACCCTGTTTCACAAATAAAAAATAAAAAGGACTGGGGATATGGCTCAGTGGTTGAATGCCTCTGGGTTCAATCCCTGGTATGGTCAATCAATTAATCTAGCTAGCTAGATGGCACATACCTGTAATCCCAGTGATTTGGGAGGCTAAAGCAGGAGGATCACAAGTTCAAAGCCAGCCTCAGCAACTAAGCAAGTCCCTTTCACAAAATTAAATAAATAAATACATAAATAATAAAGGGTTGGGTATGTGACTCAGTGATTAAGTGCCCCTGGGTTCACACCCCAGGTACTCTCCCTCCAAAAATTATCTGTGAGCACCAACATAGTTAAGGAGGCTAGGCAAGACATTTGTGCCAACTGAATCACCAAATACCCAGCATAAGTACTCATTGCAGTTTGAAATCATTCATCCCCCAACTCTCAACTCCCCAGGGTAGCTGCCGAATGTGGACTCTTCCCTAGTGAGCTTGTCCTGTGTGTCGTTGTGAACAAGCTGTGATTAATGAAGAATTGAAGTTCTTGCCGGGCACAGTGGTGCACGCCTGTAATCCCAGCACTTGGGAGGCTGAGGCAGGAGGATCGCGAGTTCAAAGCCTGCCTCAGCAATTTAGCGAGGCCCTAAGCAACTCAGTGAGACCCTGTCTCTAAATAAAATCCAAAAAGGGCTGGGGATGTGGCTCAGTGGTGGAGTGCCCCCTGGGTTCAATCCCCAGTACCAAAGGAAAAAAAAAAAGAATTGAAGTTCTTGAATTAAAGGAAGAAAAAGAAAGAAACAGTAGAGCAATGTCTAGAATCAAAGCAAAGATTATCACGTTCGAGGAACTGAAATTGTGAATGGAACAAGGGAATGGGGAAAGTGGAAGGTAGAAGGAGCTGGGGCAGCGGTCCCCCTGAGACTGTCTTCATGCTGTGCCTTCATGTGTTTGTTTTTTACATCTTCCCAAGTTTGTTTAAACTTGCTTCAGGTATTTTAAATCCTTCTCATTTTTATGTAAGTTTTGGAATTCAACTGTCAATTTTTAGGAAAAATATTCTGCTTTAAAAAAAAATGCATTAAAACTGTAAGTCATCTTGGGAAGAACTGACATCTTCACATTCAGACTTCATTCCAGGAATGTGGTTATTGTTTGGATTATAATGCTTTACTACTTTGTGTTTGTTTATCTAATTAATATTACTTTATTTTGTTGCTCAAGTCGTTTCTCCTTTGGCCACTGGGAGCTCTTAGAGTTGGCTCCTGTGTCACTTTGACACTGAGTATGTGTGTCCAGCCCTGGCTTACTTTTCGCCATTCTATCATGTTCCGGGCTCATCTTATATATTCCGTGCCACAGTTTGAGAACCAGTCATTTCTCCAACAAGCTCTGGTTCTTTTCATTGGGTAATAGTATTAGAAACCAATATTTGGATATTAGGTGTTCTTATTGTCTATACTGGAATTCCATTGCTTCTAGGCCAGTTAAGAAAATAGACCCTTGGAAGGGTGTGTGTGTGTGTTTTAACTAACCCAAGTACATACACATGTTTACAAATATTTCTGTGTACAACCACCTGTATCCATGTTAAGCTGAACATGAATTCATACAGGTATCTCTAACTGTAATCCACTGCTTCATTATCTGGCTCATTCTAGACCTTTTCTCTTGTTTATAAACTCCCACCCAACATCCCACTGGCCATCCATTTACTTAATTTTTCTAAGTAGTATATGCATATGTTGAGTATTTTGTTTTCAGTTCTAGACATTTAGTTAGTTTTTATACTGCTTTTCTCCATTATGTTCATGTTTTCTTGAATTCCATTTTTAAATTTATACTGGTATAATTATATCTGTCATTCCTGAGCTTACTTCTATTGATTTATATTTCTCCTGTGTCGCTGTACATTGAAGGGTTTACTCGGTAGGTCTTGGATATTTGAACAGTGCATGTTCCAAGGAAAGTTCTGGCTCTGGATAATGTCCTGGAAGATGACTCCTAAGCCCTTGGAATATAAGAAGGCATCATTTGGGGTGTTGGGAAATCCAGAAAGTTTCTGCTACCATTGTGATTTCTGGTGGGTGCCTTTGGTCGCGCTGTATGGGTTTGACCTGTGCAGATGCTGGAGGCTGAGTAACTAAGGTGAGCTACCAGAAGCTACATACCTACAAACCAAGACTTCAACCCTCCCCACAAAAAATCTGAACAGCAGTGCTTGAGTCAGATCACCTGGTAAGTAAAATACTTTGTGCTTTTTGTGACTCATCATTGCTGGGAGAATTAAGTCCAAAGGCTCCAGTGGCTCAGATTAAGTGTTGCCCATCTGGCTCAAAGCTTCTTTGACCACTGCAGGCTTATGGCTGGATTTGCCTGAGCTTTCCTTTATGTGCCTTTGCTGATTTTAATCTGTTGATTTTCATGGTAATAATTATTAAGTGTGCGTATAGCAGCTTTCCTAAATTCTGGGAGATTTTCTAACTAATAATTAACTTGAGGGTGATTCTGGGAACTTCTAATAAGGGTCCCATGTTACTAATATTTTATGTTTTGTATTTATTTATTTAATGGTGCTCATTTTGAATGTCACTTTGATAATGTCATTTTTGTAGTCTTCCTTTAAAGAATATTGAATTTGTTTTGCAGGTAGCTGAGTTACTTCTTTTACTGAGGTGATGCCCTAGAGTGAGTCTAGCTTGCAGGTGTGACTTCAAGTGCAAGATTTCTCCATGGTCAATCAACCCTCGCTCATCCCCCAACTCGGGCATCCTTGCAGGCTTCAGTTCCCGACTCTCTCTGCATGACTTTATGGTGTTTCACGCTGTGCTGGTGCTGCTTTGTGTAGTAGTCCCCTTATCCAAGTGGAACTTCATGTCATTTTAGTTAACTATGGTTTGAAAATCTAAGTGAGAAACTTTAGAAATAAGCAATTCATAAATTTTAGACAGTACACCATTCTGAGTACTGTGATGAAATCTTGCAGCATCTCATCTAGGGCACAAATCGTCCCATTATCCAGTTTCCAAACCACAGACATCCACCCTGTGGCATTAGTCATTTACTAGCCGTTTCAATTAGCAAATTGACAATTGTGGTATCACCATGCTTGTGTTCAAGTACCTTTACTTTACTTAATAGTGGCTTCAAAGTGTAAAACGAGTGAGGCAGAAAATTGGGATACACCAAAGAGAAGCTGTAAAGCATTTCCTTTAAGTGAAAAGGCGTATGTTTTTGACTTAATAAGAAAAGAAAATAACAAAGTAACTATATGCTGATGTTGCTGAGATCCACAGTATCTGAATGCAACTGTGAAAAGGAAAAAATGTTCCAGTTTTCCAGTTATATGTTAAACTGCAAAAATTATAGCCACAGTGTGAGATATAAATGCTTAACTAAAATGGAAAAGGCATCATGTTTGTAGGCAAAACACACAATAAACCTGTTCCAATTGACAGTCACATGTTGTGCCAGAAAGAATTGGGCCAGGGCAAAACTTCAGTAAGGGATCTTCTGAAATGAGTGACACCATGCCATTTGCTACAAGTATGCAAAAGATAGTATATATGAAGTTTGATATCACTTGAGGTTTCAGGCATCCACTGCAGGTCTTGGAACACATTGCCTGAGGATAAAGGGCGTACTAGGCAGCCAAAACGCAAGGTGATCTCTATGCAGATTTCTACAGCCCTTTCTCCATCTAGCTTCTCCTATTACTGCCTTGCAAAAAGATTTCCAAAGTCTCATCTCCACCTTCTCAACTCCGCAAGACTCCCATGTTATTTGGGTCTCTGCCTCCTTCATCCATTATGATCCAGAAAAGTTACCAGGCAGAAAGCAGATAGATTATTGGGATAACTTCTTTTCTTTCTCTATTGCTTAATATTTGAAAATAGTTTTGTGTGTATTTTATAAATTTTCTAATTGTTCATATAAGAAGGCAAGTATGGTAACAGGCATTCTTTTTAAAAATTTTTTATTTGTTCTTTTTAATTACACATGACAATAGTTAACATAGAGTATGACTTCCCATTCTGTGGTTGTACGTGACATGGAGTTACACTGGTCATGTATTCATATATGAACACAGGAAAGTTATGTCTAATTCATTCTACTGTCTTTCAGTACCAGGTATTCCATCATGTCAGGAAACACAACACCCTTTACTGTTTTGGTTGCTATTTTACATGGTATTTTTAGATTGATTACATTGTATATATAATTTCCATATGTAAACATATAGAAATGTAATAATATACAAAAAATGCTTACTTCTATAATTATCTATAGATGTTTTATTTATTTTCTATAAAGACATCAAAATAACATGTTTTTTAATGTTTGGAATTTTTATTTTTTTCTCTTCCTGCATTGGTTTGGGCTTCCAGAATAGTGTAGATCAGAAGTAATAATGATCATCCTTTCTGATACCTGGTTTTAGCAGGAATGCTCTAAGTATTAATATCAGGTACGGTGTTTGCTGTAATTGTTTTTGAGTGATCCTGATTGAAATATGAATTAAAGACATTTAATTGTTTTAGAATCAAACTGGAAAAAATTGCCCCCCCCCAATTAAGCTTAATTCCTAATCCCTGGAACCCATGTGTATTACGTCCACAGCAAAAGAATAAAATTAGTTTGTAGGGCAAGAGATGTGATGAAATTAAGGACCTTGAGATGTGGAGATTACCCTGGATTACCCAGGTGGCCCCACAGACTCACAAGTCATTATAAATGGGAGAGGAAGTCAGAGATGTGAGGAGGGAAGTCATGTCAAAGTGGGACTTGTAGGGACTTGATCTGTCCTTGTTGGCTTCAAAGAGAGGAAGGGGCCTCTCACTAGTGAGGAATGCCTGCACCTTCTAGAAGCTGGAAAGGGGGAAGGAAATGGATTCATTCTCTCCTAGCACCTCTAGTCAGGAGAAACACAGCCCTGCTGACACCTTGATTTTAGCCAGGGAAACCCATTATGGACTCCTGACATCCAGCACTTCCTTGTGCTAAGCCACCAGGTTTGTATAAGTCCTTGGAGTATCAGTGAGAAACGAATAAACACACATTATCCCGACCATTTACTGCAGGGTTTCCCTGGGGTCCCAGGTGAAGGGGCGTTCCTCTGGGGAAGGCCTGTGTTACTTCCCCCACGTGCCTGTGGGCATCACCCTTCTGGAAACATTTTAAACTCTATCAAGGGCTTAAGGTAATGTACCTTTGAGCTGCAAATCCACGGAGAGGCTGGGATATGTTTTGTTGTTCGGCATTGTTTGCTCTCTTGCTCTGCTGGACAAGGAAGTCTCATACACCCTGGTGGCAGGAGAAATGAGTTCTTTTTCACCCTAATCCTGGGTCATAGTACTCAGAAAGTTTAATTGGACGTGAAGACTCTCCTGTGTTTTCCTGTTTTTGATAATGGGGCTGGTCTGAACAACCTATCATAACCCAGGAAAAATATTAAGAAATTTATATTCTGTCAAAGAAGCCTGGCCCAGTGGTATGTCCCTACTTCCCAGGACTAGTGAGGCTGAGTTGGGAGGACAACATAGGGAGACCCAGTCTCTGAAAAACGAAGAAAACTATCTAAATTGGTCAAACCCATTCCCTAACCTTTCTGCTGGTCCGGTTATGCTGTCTTTTGTTTCTGGCACTGTCCCTTCTTAATACTCTGTTTTCTGGTTTGTTCAATAATAATCTTACGTGCAGTGGACTCTCATTTGTCAGACTTCTTTGAAGGTGAGGCTGGAGTTGCTTTCCTTCCAGGAAATTTGCAGTTACTGTGTCAGTTGCCTGACAGCATGCCAGCTGAGTACCAATTTAAAATAATTTCTTTGCTTGAGGTTTTTCAACTAGGCTGTGTGAACTGGACCACAAACTTGCATGAGGTCTGACTTGTGGTTACAAATTCTTAGGGGAACTTTTTCCCTCTTTTCACTCAGTTCCAATGTTGAGACATGCGAATGTCCCTACTATTCACTTTCTCTTGCTCCCTTCCCACATGTTTTTGTGCTCCCCCTTAATTTCCATTGCAACCTGATTTCTGCAGCCCCCACACTCTCCTACCACTCCCCCCATCATTCCACTGAAGTTGTTCTTACTAAAATCACCAATGAAACTGTTCACTGAGACCAACGGACCCTCGGAGACCTCAAACTACCTAATGTTAGGGCCATAGTTAATAATTTTGATTACTACCTCCTTATCACCTGGAACTGTGAGCCAAAATAAACTTTTCCTCCTCCAAGTGGTTTGTGTTGGGTATTTGGGTCACAACTATCATGCATGGGAGTGACCATCTCTAGCTAGAATTGTGCTTTCCAATGTGGTAGGCATTAGCCATGTATTAAACTGTGAATCAAAGTGGAATAAAGTAAAAAATTACTTTCCTAAGTTGCACTAGGCACATTTCAAGTGCACAACGTGTTAGCACTACTGAATTTTGCAAGACAGATACAGACATAGAACATTTCCACAATCCTAGGAAGCTCTACGGATTGCACTGCTGTAGACTATTTTGACTCTGGCTTCCTGGCTGTGGCTGATTGAAATCCTATGAGTTACTCCCAGAAATGATTTAGTCCTAGGTGACGTGCCAATAACCACATTCATAGGAGACCACCATAAACTCTAGGAAGTGAGTGTTATAATTTACAATTTGCATTATCTCTTTCAATGACTGTAATACTGCCCACTATCTCCCATACAACTTTCTTTAGCATATACACTAGTGGTCATCAGTTTCTTGGCTATGGCCCAACTAGTCCAAGTGGGGTCAATTAAATTCCATGCTTCTTCCCTTAGGAATCTGAAACTGGGAAGGAGAGGTTTCAGGGCCTCTGGGCATCTAAAACTACAAACCAGGAGCATCAGTCACATTCCATTATGTAAAACAGTTTGCAAAGAAACACAGGAAGTAGAGTCTAGGTTGCCTCCTATGTTTTCTGTATATTGGTTCAGGTCTCTTCTTTAGGCTCAGCTGCGTTCTCAACTTTGGTTTACACAGAAAGACCTGTAGCCTAATGGTGAATTCTTGGAATCCTAACACATACATACACACAAATGTAATACAGAGGAGAATTGATGTTTTCACCTTCCAGAGTGTGAGGAATTACCATGCTGTTTCCCACAATCAGCTTATAATCATTTTGTTTCTATACCTTAACCTACTAAGCAATTCCAGAATCCTTGTTTCTGGATTAGGTTATACCTTAACCTACTAAGCAATTCCAGAGTCCTTGTTTCCCAAGGGGTGTGTGTAGCTACCTACAAACTTCGTACAAAGTCTGGGCCCCTGGATGTTAGCTTCTTCTAACCTTTCTTGACCTTCCCTCTTGCTTAATCTCATCATCTTAAGTGCATGCACTTGTTCTGTTTTCTGCTTTTCTGATCAAAGTGTGTTCTCTACTATCTTTGTGGCTGTGAAAACGTTATTAAATCAAATCGTATAATGTATTAACAACTGATTTTACTCTAGCTCAAACTGCATTTTAAATCATTCAAGTCTATGTAATCAACACTTGACCATGAGTGCTAGATTTTGATTATGAGAACCTGGCTTTGAACCAAACCAAGTGTGACACTTCCTCAAGTCCCAGTGTTCTACTGTGGAGTGAATGATTAGGAGACTGCTTACAGGGTCACCTATGAAAAAGAACTTGAACAACAACAGGTTGGCTGAAGGAAGGGGCACATAAGAATGTCCCCGGTAGGAGAAGGCTGCATGTTGTCAAGTAACACAGGCATGGCAGTGTGAAAGAGTGGCATGAGCAAGGGGAAAGTGGTATGCGCTGTGGCTGCAGGACCTTCAGGCCATGGCAAGAGGCTCAGTTATCTGAGTTGCAATGGAAGTGCATTAAAGGGATGTTATTTTAAGCAAGGGAGTGACCCAATCTGATGTGTCTAAAAAAATCTTTCTGGCTACTGTCTGGAAAATGAGTGATGGCACTATAAACAAGGGAACAGTCAGGTTACTGCAGGTGTTGGCAAGAAAACACCATGGCTAGGCATTTAAGATATATAAGGTAAAAATGTAAGCTTTTTCTCATTAGGTTTCCCCTTTTACCTTCTAAGTAGCCAGCCCCCATAACAAGGCTGTTCAGTGAAGTAGACTTAAAAACCCTAAAGTGTCTGGAAGGATCTTACCTTTTATTACATATATGACTCTGGGCTCAGCTCTTAGGGGCTACCTCGATTCCATCAATCACCCAGCGGAAAATTCTGCTGTCTCTTTCCTCTATTCCTGTCGCCTGAGCTGGGGAAGAGCAAATGTTAAAAAACAACTTTCAACAAGAGGACAACAGTGTTTGAGGGTTCAACAATACACCCCTCTTTTTAACCTGAAATAAATATTCTTAAATTGGTATCGATTTTTGCACGAAATGGGAGCAAAGGCGTTTGGCTAGCATGTCTTCTTCCGTCTAGGATATATTATATTCACTCTCCTACAGAATAATTTAGGGCAAAATTCCCTTGGATAACTCTTCCCTGAAAGATGGACTCCCTTTCATCTACCCAAATGGTGTGCACTCTGGTACCCCCTTCCCGCCGTGCACAGGCACACACTCATTGTCTGGGCCACACCAGACCAAGCTCCTACGCAGCCTGCATTTCCTGCACGGGGCTGCTGCATGTGAGCTTCCCTGGCCCGCCGGTCCTCATCCGGATCCAAAGCTTTTATTTCTAACATTTCCTCCCCAAGTTACTAAGACGCTTGGGCACACAGCACGAGATGAGTAACTGGGAACTTTTGGCAGTTAACCTTTAGGCCACTGTCCACTGAAGTTCTGAAAAGCCACTAAACCAAGGCATCCTGCAGAAGCCAATCCACAGGGAAACAACGGAAATGGAGATTCTGTTGTTTCCTTATCGGCCACTTTGCGAGCACATTCAGATTTTTCTTACAGCGGCGCTCGGCAGCGGCCTCCCGGGGCGGACACAATCCGCCCGCCGCCGGCGCTCCGCAGTTCTGCAGCGCTCGCTCCCGCGCCCGGGGCGGGGGCAGGGGCGAGCGGCCCCGAGGAGCCCCCGCGGAGCCGGGCCTGCGGGCGGCGACGCTCTGGCCGGCGCTCGCTCGATGGTTTCCGCGCGACCGCCCGGCCCGCGCGGTCCAGTCGCCAGGGGGCGCGCTGGCTGGCGCCGCCGACTCCGAGGTGCGCGGCCCGATCGTGTCCGCCATATTGGATGCCGCAGCCGCCGCTGCCAGCGCTTCCTCCTCTGTCTTCGCCGTGCGCTGCTGGTTCCTGCGGCCCAAGCGGCGGGGAGGTGAAACAGGAGCCCGTGGGAGGAAGAGGAAGAAGGGGGTGGAGAGAGTAGGGACGGGGCCTGCGGGTGGGGGACCGAGACCGAGCGGGGCGGAGAAGAGAAGGCGCCGCGCCAGCCCCTCCCCCGCCGCGCCGACCCGCCCCGGCAGCGCCTGTGTTCCCAGACCGGCGCTCCGCCCGCCCCAGCGGCCATGCCGGGGCCTCGCTGCCCCTGAGGAGCCTCGCCTGCCAGTGCCTGCCCTTCTGCGCCCGCCCCGGGTCGCAGCGGCCGCTCTCCCGCCGGCGCCCGCGCTTCGCTCTCCCCTCCCAGTGCAGTGGCCGCCGCCTCTTCCGCCGCCGGGCTCCGGGCCTCCGCGCAGACAACATGGAGGCCGTGAAAACCTTCAACAGCGAGGTTGGTATCGCTGCCGGGCCGCCCCTCTTGCCCGCACCGACCCCCCCACTCCCGGGCCCGGGCCCGTGGCCGCGCGTGGAGGGTGGGCGCGGGCCCGCGGGCTCCCGGGCGGGGCGCGGCGGCCTAGCCGTGCCCGTGGGGGAGGGGTGTGCTCCGCGCCCCTCCCCCGGGGCCGGGGGGAGGGCCGGGAGGGCGCCGCGCGGGGGGAGGTTCCGGAGGCTCCGAGCCCTGTGGATGGCTGCGGGTCGGAGGCGAGGCCCGCCGGGCCCTCCCCCAGCCTCGGGCCGTCTCCCGGGGTCAGTTCCGCCGCGGCCTGGCCCGCCCACCTCTTTCCTGGGCCTTGGAAATTTTTAACTGTTCGCAGAATGACACTCTGCGGACCTTCCCGGGTCTCTGGTGAGGCAGCACCAGTGGGGTAGTGGGCGGAAAGAACCTGCGGGTGTAGTGTTTATAATTGAGATATTGTTGACTAGGTAACTTGCCAACTGGGGACTTAGGCCAGTGGGATGTTTGCTAACGAGACAAGGTTATTCTGCGATTGATTTTTTTTTTTTTTTATACTGTACCTTCTTATCCATCACCACGTAAAGACAGCTCTTTATGTTAGGGAGAGATCTGTGCATGCAGCGACGGAAGCATCTGGGGGAATCTTCCCATGGGGTCATTCAGGTGTCAAAAGATTTTTTTTAAAGGCAGGTGTCCGATTTTCATTTTTCAACTAAATTTATTGGTTGGAAGGAAGGTTGCGATACAATTTAAGCTGTGATTTCACTAGATCTTAATGCAAACATTAAACATCAGGTGCACAGTCACACAGACAGCAATATATTTTGTATCTCTGTGCCTTTTAAAAATATTTCAACGGGTTGGTAACTAAATTAGCATGGTTTTTAATGAACTTTGGGTTTGTAAGTGCTAATACATTCAATAATGTAATGGTTAATGTCTTAAATATTGACCTCTTAAGATACCAGATTTATGGCTGTGATAATCCAAATGTAACAACACTTCCCTTTTTTTGACTTTTTTAAAAATTTATTTTGTAATAACACTTTTAAATGTCCATTTTATTTTTTTTCCTATTTTAAGAATTAGCATTTGGGTAGCGTAGCAAACAGAGCTAAAAGTTAGATTACATTCATGTGAAGGAGACCCTCAATATTAGACTAGATAGTGTTGACACATTATACAAACTTTTGCAAAGGAATTTTTAAATACTAGACTTTTTTTTTTTTTTTTTTTTTTTTTAGAAAAAGAGCTTGCTAATAAATAAAGCAGTAGATTTGGGAATCTTTTCACTTTTTTATGAATTCATACCTGATAATTTGGGACAAATATCTTCATTTATAAAACTTGTCTCTCCCACTCAGTATTTTGTGGTACTTAGAATATGAAACAAGAATTTAGTGATACTATTTGTTCTATTTGTTAAGAGTTTCACAAATGTACAGGAAGAAAAACAGCTATGTAGCTTTCTAAATTTGCTACATATAGTATTTGCAGCACTAATATTAAGGTTTTAAAAAAAATTTTAAATCCTTTCTTTTGTTTTCACAGCAGTTACTGGATTTAATCCCCTTCCATTTTAGGGGTCTCCCTCTTTGTTTATGAGTTTCCTAATATGTGTTCTCCCTCCAGTCCCTGGGGCATTTTACAGGAGCCCTCAAGTGGTAACCCCATGGTTAGTGCACTGAGATTGGTCACAATAAAGCACAGTGGAGAAGAAATGTTACTGTTTTTAATTTTAGTATTGATTAAGGATAAAGGGTCTAACATTTACATGCCTAGCTGTGTTTGCCACCTCTATTTCCTATCTAATCTTTGTAGGGACTTGAGATTTTTGGTAGTCCTATTTTAGTGTATATATAGCACTTCCCCCAAACCCCCTGTAAGTCACCAAGAACTTAAAAATCTTTAAACTTATATTTACTGATATGCTGTAACTTCATCATGTTTTAAAATAGGATTAGCTTAAAACTAGCAGTGTAGAGTCAGAGCTGAGGAAGGGAAATATGTTTGAGGAAGACCCAGAAAAATATGCTTTTTTGTTTAAACAAAATTATAGCCTCATTAATTTAAAAAAATTGATTATAACATTTAGTGAATATTGCTGATTAGTGAGTGTTGCGTTATAGGAAGCAGCTCATGAATTAATGTGTTCCTATAAGTTATGTTGCAAAGTACCAAAATAAAGGAATCTGAGTTAAAGGATTAGGAAAAATGATGTTTTACAGTGCTCGCTTATAATGAATTTCACTCTTAAAGGCATTTATCCTTGGGCTTAGTTCATCAGAAGTTTTCTAAATTTAAAGGTATCTTTGGAACATTGAATTGTCAAGATATTCCTTTTGCTTTATAAGGCATAGAAATTTATCCTTAAGAATTACTGATGTTTAGGGGCTGGGATTGTGGCTCAGTGGTAGAGCACTACACATGTGAGGCACTGGGTTCAATCCTCAGCACCACATAAAAATAAGTAAAGAAAGATATTAAAAAGAATTGTTAATGTTTAAGATGTTTGAAATATGAATGCTCAGCTATTATGCCTTGCTAATTCTCAGGTTTTCCCAAACTGAACTTCCCCACTCGTTTTAATTTTGCAGAGAACTTTGGCTTGTAAATAAGAACATGCCAGATTTTTAAGCTAAGAATATAAGTTTTTAAAATCTGCAAAATGTGAATGAGTTCAGTCTGTGGAAACTCCTGACCTTTAATAGGATATGTATGAATCGTTATATCTCCCCCTACCATTATAATTTCTCAAAGGGATTCTCTAGCCTCTTAACTGTATGCTAAAAATTACTGTCAGGAGGTCCTTTCATTGTTCAGGAATTATATGGTAAATTCCCCTTAATTATCATGATTTGAATGAGATTTAAGCTCAAGAATTGATTTTTAAAGTGCCTACTGTGCTAATTTTGTGTGGGAACCATAATTTCTATTTAAGCATTATCACTGAGATCAAAGCATCCCATGGCTGCTATTGTCAGTTCTAAAGTGATAAAAGTAAATTTGTCCATATTGAAAGATAAGACTCCCTAAGAGTCAATGCTTGACCAGAGCAGTTAACTGTTGAAGAATTATCATAACAAGGTATTATAATTTTATTGTAGTATTGTAGTATTTACTTGTTATAATGATATAGAGTTCTCACCTAGGAGAAAAGGTCATGTACTGGACTACTTAAATATGTGGTCTTCTTTAGGACTGAAGTTGACTGTTGGAAAGCAGTTTTATGTGTGAGCTACATGTGCGTATTCTGTATTTAAGAATGATTACTATATGGAGATATTCTGGTTAGGGTCTGCCTCTAATACTGCTTCCTTTTTCTTTTCTTTTTTGAAAAGGGGAAAGGAAAGAGAATGACAATGCATCCATGACCTTTCTTTTAGAAGATTTCAAATTAATTGGAGAAAGCATTAAAAAAAAAAAACCTCTTGAAGTAATATATGAGAGCCTGTTAGCATTGATTTTGCTTACGCAAAGTAGCTAGAGGAGATGTGACTTGTGTGTTGAATTTTTAGAATTTTTAAAGACTTAAAAAATATATCCCCAGTATTATTGTCACACTTGAAAAAATTAGCAGTAAATCTTAATCAGTGTTCAATTTTTTTCAGCTTCTTTGTAGAGCTAGTTACATTAGTCCATCCCCCCCACCCCCCATGATCCATTTCTCTCGCTTCTTTGAATAGACTGAGTAGGAAGATGTAGGACTGGGTCTGTAGGTTTGAGATGTGTCAGAAATCTTTTTTCAGTTTAATTTTTTAATTCACCTTGGCTCATAAATTCTGAAAGGATTTTGTTACCTTTTGTCTTTAGGATACCTAAAATACTTGGTGTCTTTTGTCCTGTGAATCCTTTGGTTAGGTAGCTTACTCTTGAAACTTACAAACTTCAGACTCCACTCTAATATACAGTACATTTTCCTGTTCTACAAAGTGAAACCCAATATCTGTTTTCCTTCATTTTCAGTTTTGTGTCTGGAGGGTATATGTTTTAGCTATGGGACTTTTATAATCTTCCACCAATGCTAAGCCTTGGTTTGGTAGAGAGGAGTGGAAAAGGTAGAATAATAAAAACACATAAAATTTGTTTTCAGTTTGTATATTTTCCCTTTGTCTATCATAATCAGGAAAGAGAATTTATATGAAGCAACTCTAAAACAGTATGCTCTTCTTTGATTTTCATCTACTAAGGAATTTCTCATTATTCTTTCCTGTTTTTATTTTCCAGTGGGACTTCTGGTTAATTGTATCAGGCCATATTTTTTGTTACCACCTTGGTAAAAGTCCTTTAAAGAAGTAGCATACTTAAGTTGTAGAGGAAGGAAGCCTTCACTTATCTGTCTCCTCTCCAGTGGTTCAGATCAGGATTTCTCAGTGTTGGTACTATTGGTCTTTTGAATTAGATAATTATTTGCTGTGAGGAGTGATGCTGTGCATTGAGGATATTTAGTAGCATCCCTGGCCTTTACTCATTAGATATCATAGCACTCTTCCCAGTTGTGAAAACTGAAAATGTCTCCAGGCACAACCAGTTTGGGGGAGGGAGCAAAATGACCTTGACTGAGAACACTGATTTAGGTTTCCTTTTAAGTATCTTAAGACATCTATACTTTCCCTTCGAGTATTTACTATAATTATAAGTAATTTGTCTTTACCACTATATTAGAAGAATGACCATATTTTCTCATTGCTTCATATCTTTGGTACACAGCACAGTATTTTAATATATAGTATGTATATATATCAAATAAAGATTTCTTGAATGAGTGGATGGATGATATACTAGGAAACGGAATGACCTTGGCCAAGGTAGTTAGCATTTTTCAACATTTGGTTTTTAAATTAGTTACTGATTTGATTTTATATTTAGATTCCCTGCTCATGGGACGATTCTTTTTAATTTAATATAAAGTTAACTTTATGAAGATTTATTATGCCTGAGCAATACTTTAAAGGTTATTTTTATGGCCTGTAGGAATATAGGAGATTAAGTAGAAATTTTTAAATTAACAATCTTTATCTGATTATAATTTTTATTTACTATAGAGCAAAAAGGAGGGACTAGACTTTTTCATTGAAAATTCTAGTTAGGTTAAATCCATCTTGGTTTTATGTTGTATAGTAATTATGCTCTGTTTTCATTATTTTAAAATGATGACATAGTAAAAGACCAGTTTAAAAAATTTAGAATACAAGGATAATGGAGATTGATACTAATGATTTTGAAACTGCATGCTTTGAGAATGTTATATAGCCCCAGTCATTCAAGATTACATATAAAATTTTTTTGGAAAGATTGAAATCTACATCATATGTACCATTCAGTCATTTCATACTAAACTACCATTGGATTTATTATGGTAATTTTGGTGAACATTTAGAGAATTTGTATATCCCCTTATCTCCTAAATAATATTTTATGATTGTTTGCTTCTTTTAAAAAAGGGTATATGGGTAGTTTAGTATAAGTGATATTACTACTTACATAATACAATTCCAGATATTTCTTTCTAGAGCCAATTGTGCTGTTATTGGACAACTTCTAACTCATAAGGTTATGAGAGAATGTAATCAACCTTGACCATGAACACTGGCTGAGCTCCTGAACTCTTAAGTGAGCTCATTTTATCTGGTTTTGTTTTCTCAACATCTTTCTCTACTCCTCTCTCTCAGGATTGTGCCTCTACTCCTGCTTGTACAGACTGCTTTTCCAGCAGCATGGACACAAGAAGCATAGTAAGATGATTATAATCCACATAAGGCAGGCGCTTTGGAATTGTTAGGTTTAAATTGATAGTGAAATGACATTGATTATATGGGTAGCACTTGGAAGCAGAATGAAGTTTGTCACTTAGAACATGTTAGTAATCTTAAAGAGAGCAAATAGGAAATAAGTTGACTTTATTTGCAAGAAATTGTGGAATTTCTTCCATGGGAGGGGGGTATTGTGTTTAGCAGTGAGCATAAATCATATAAACGCTTGTTAAATTTACTTGCATTCTGCTCCTCCTAATTTTATGGTATTTTTTTTAAAAGAAATATAACCATCTATGTAATATGAGTAAATTGCAGACCTCAATTTGATGGTTGGAAACAAAATACATTTTATTTTTTAAAGATGTTCTTCAAGCTCTAAGATGACAAATATAGGAATGGAGAAATAAAAAAGACTAAATCATAGAGGAACAGATTGTGATAGTTACTTTAGTTATGAAAATAAATGATGATGAGAAATGTTTAGATCCTGTGATTTCCTATATGAACCGTCTCAAGTTTGATGGTAAATATGCATTTGATCTTTCTGATTTTCATTTTATGAGTTTATTTCATCTTTTTAATTTGGTTTTATGCAAGTTTTTGATAAACTGTATTTTAAACTTAGGGATATGCAAATGTATTATGCAAAGAAATATCTCAGAAACTTTGACATTACCTCATTTAGTCAGAATACGGAATAGATTATTCATGTTCTCTAAAAACAATATGACTGTTAAGTTAAT
>JAJEJO010004552.1:292724-304716 GCA_020662805.1 Glaucomys volans
GGGTACTGGGGATTGAACTCAGGGGCACTTCACCACTGAGCCACATCCCCTATTTTGTATTTTATTTAGAGACAGGGTCTCACTGAGTTGCTTAGGGCCTTGCTAAGTTGCTGAGGCTGGCTTTGAACTCAGATCCTCCTGCCTCAGCCTCCCAAGCTGCTGGGATTACAGGCATGCACCACTGTGCCTGGCCAGATTCATTTTTGAAATAATTTTGCAACATAATGTAATTTATGTAGATCTCCTTGAAAGACCATTCTTTCATTCGTTCATTTAATTCTTCGTGAATGTTTATTGTGTGCTAAGCATTTTTCTGTCTTCTGTGGTACATTGGTAAACCAGACCAACAAAAAACCTTACCCTCTTGAAACTTATGCTCTTGTGATCCTTTTTCTTTTGCTTCATCAGTTTTGTGTTTAGTGAACTTGATGTAGAGCTGGTGAGGCTGGGCAGGCTTCCTGACTCCTGGATTGCTTCCTTGCTGTGGACTGGGTTGGTTGCCTTTCTCTAGTCTCAGTTCCACCTGTTCTGTTTTCAGCATTTTGCCTCACAGAGCCAGATTGCTTGTCTACTGGTCAAAATAGAGACTAAGTAGGTAGATGTATTTAAACAGAAGTTTGAGCCTCTTTTTCCAATAATGGGTAGTCATGACTAGTAACATTAAATTTCCTGTTATGTTTTTAAAAAAAATCTCCAGTGATATTTTAGAATTATTACTAGTGCAGCTTTTAAAGATGTTTTCTTCTTTTGGTGAGATAGTTTCTACATGCAACTTTTCAGTGGTGACCAAAGCTGTATGAATTTAGAAAAATAAAAAGTTTTGTTTTTATTTTTTATATTTTGTACTGGGGATTGAATCCAAGGCCACTTAACCACTGAGCCCCACCTTTTTATTTTTTTATTTTGAGATAGAGTCTTACGAGGTTGCTTATAGCCTTGCTAAATTGCTAAGGTTGGCTTCAAACCTGGGATTCTCCTCTTTCAGCATTCTGAGCTGCTGGGATTACAGGCATGTGCCACCGTGCCTGGATATGTTATTTTTAAAAATAAATTTTTCTTTGACTTCAGTACATGAAAAAATGTGATCTCTCTCTTCTTTTTTTTGGTACCAGGGATTGAACCCAGGGGTGCCTAACCACTGAGCCACATTCCTTGGCCCTTTTTTATTTTTTATTTAGAGACAGGGTCTCCATGAGTTGCTTAGGCCCTTGCTAAGTTGCTGAGGCTGGCCTTGAGCTTAAGATACTCCTGTTTTGGGTTCCCAAGCTGCTGGGATTACAGGCATGTGCCACCACATCGGGCTAATATCTCTTTTATAAGTACTTCTTTTCTGAATTTGGTGTGATTCCTCAGGTCTCATTTCAGTCTCTTGTGAATAAAGAATGAAACAGTTTGATCATGTACTTTAATGCACAGAACTTGGGAAATAATATAGAGATCTCTATATAGTAGTGGTACTGGGTCACAATATCTCAGAGGTTGACCAAATCCTAGTTAATGTCTTTTTAAAATTTAGTAGTGTTTTTGATACCATACAGTTTTATGAACAAAAAATTGATATGATGAATTTATCCGAATATTGAACATATGGGTGAAAATCTGTGGAGTAAAAGTATCTTTCTTCCTTTTTTTTTTTTTGGTGATGCCAGGAATTGACCCCAGGGCCTCATGTTTTCCAGGCAAGCACTGTACCACTGAGCCACATTCCCAGCCCTATTTCTTTAAAAAAAAAAAAATTTTTTTTTTTTTAGTTGTAGGTGGACACAATACCTTTATTTGATTTATTTATTTTTATGCTGAGGATCAAACTTAGTGCCTCACGCGTGCTAGGTAAGTGCTCTACTGCTGAGCTACAACCCCAGCCCCTAAAAGTATTTTATTTCTTTGCTGGGATTGAACTTGGGCCCCTGGGAAGGTAAATTTGCACTCTACCATCAAGCTATACCCTCAGCCATGGCATCAAAGATTTATTTTTTCTTAATCTTTTCTCTTTTTCAAATGAATCTTGAATAAATGAAATCTTTACAAACCAGAACATCTGATATTTCTGATGTCTAGTTTGTGTAACAGCTGCTCTCTGTAATGGAAAAATGTCTAGCTTATGTATTTGTGAAGTACTTATACTCTATACCAAACCTTTTGTTTAGAATGAATGACTTTATGATATAGTTTTCCCCGGGTATTCAAGGATGATTGATTCTACTACAGCCCTTCCACTTGCAGATCCCCAGATCCCCAGATGCTCAAATCCCCTATATAAAATGACATAGTATTTACATATAACCTAACACATTCCCCTTTATACTTTAAATCATCTATTACTTACAATACCTAATACAATGTAAATGCCATGTAAATAATTGTTACTCTTTATTTAGGAAAATGACAAGAAGTCAGTACATGTTCAGTACAGTTATTTTCCCCTTTTATACATATATACACCCACATATATGTGTATACATATATATATATATTTTTTTTTTTTTTTTTTTTTGCAGGGGGTACTGGGGATTGAACTCAGGGGCACTAGACCACTGAACCACAAATCCAGCCCTATTTTGTATTTTATTTAGAGACAGGGTCTCACTGAGTTGCTTAGTGCCTCACTGTTGCTGAGATTGGCTTTGAACTCGTGACCCTCCTGCCTCAGCTTCCCGAGGCACTGGGATTACAGGTGTGTGACATTGCACCCAGCTTTCCTAATATTTTTGATCTGTGGTTGGTTGAATTCACTGATGCAGGACTGACAGGTGTGGAGGGCTGCCTGTGTGGTATTGTAGAGTCCTCCCTTTTCCCCTGGCCATCTTCATGTTTCTGTGAACCTTAAGGATAACTTTTGAGAAAGGTTGGACAGGTGCGGTCCCGTTTTTACCAAGGAAATGCAGTTTTGTAGGTATGGAATAGGGACTGAACATGCAGATATTTTTCTTTCCTTTCTGTGTAAAGGAGAGCCATCATTCAGGGTTTCATAATTTTTGCTGGCAGCATGTGCAGATATAAATTAACTTCATTTTCTCATTCTTTCAAACTTTATAATTTCACATTTATAGAAAGATTGCAAGAAGAATAATTTTTGTGAATGTTGCAGCCATATTTCTCTACCTTCTTTTAACTGTATTTGCTTTCTGATTCTTTCTCTTCATTTACATATGAACACACATAATCTTTTTTTCTGAATATTTTTAGAGGAGATTCCAATGATGGTGCCTTTTACCTCTAAATAACTGTGTATATTTCTTAAAACATTATTTAGTCATGGTGCAATTATTAAACTTGGGAAATTAGCCTCTATTATGTTGTCTGAAAATCTTTTTCAAATTTCAGTAAGTATACTAGTACTGTTCTTAATAGAATAAATCCTACATCATACCTTAATATTCATTTGTCTTGTCTTCTTTAATCTGGAACAGTTGGTTATTCTCTTGTCTTTTATGACTTTGTTATTTGGTAAGAATAGACCAGTTTTCAGAATTAACTCAATATTGATTTATCTGCTATTTCTTTATAATTAGATTCGGGTTATGCATTTTTGACAGGAATATTCCAGAAGTGATATGTTTTTCTCTATACACCTTATCAGGAAGTGTGTAATGCCCATTTATCTCATTAAAGGGCAATTGCTATTTACAGGCTTTCTCCATTTTCTTGTAACATGTATTTTTTAAGGGGAGGTATTTTGATGCAAGTATTAAAAATACCATCAAACCTTTTTTACTTGTTTTGATATATGTTCATTTCTTTCCTGAATCAGTACTAATATGGTTGCTGAATGGCAGTTTTCTAAGTCTGTCACGTCTGTCTCAGTTGATGTTCTGAAAGAGCTTTCCTTTCCCTCCGTTTGGATGTATGTATGCATTATCATTATGAACTCATAGATTCTTTTTTATTACTTGGATTATTTTATTTTTTATTTTTTTGATACTTCTGTTCTCAGTTTTGACCCATCAGAGCTCCATCAGGCTGGCTTCTCTGTCTTTTTGATGAGTACTAATCATTTTCTAAATGTTCTCATATTTTCTGGTGTAATAAGATATATTCCTTCCCCAGCCATGGTAAGCTATTTCTCCAGGAAGCCCTTAGGTTTTTTTTGGAGGATATATATCTGTCAACAGATAAAGCTAGAGATTTTACATAAACACATACACACACAGTCCTTTATCTCTCTCATATCTGTTTAAACAGCTATGAGTTCATCATGATAACCTCTAATTCCTGTCCAGCAGTATAGGGTTTACCCTGGCCTTGCTCCTTTTCAAATCTGTAATTCCTTTCTCTGACAGTGAGAGACCTGGCTTCTAGTATATTTATCTATTATTTGCTCAGACAGTAGTTCCAAAATTGCTACAGCTATGTCTGTGGAAACAAACCTTACTAGAGTTTAATGTTTGTTTATAGAACAGTTTTTGTTTAGCCTGAGGGTATACAGTCAGAAAACTCTGTATAAACATTTCCTGATTAGTTTGTTTCCTTTAATGTGGTTCTGCTATTTGTTTGAACTATAGTTACGTTCAGTTTTTTTGTTTGTATTCCATTTTGATTTTTCTTCCTGTTTCATCCGTGTGTGTGTGTGTGTGTGTGTGTGTGTGTGTGTGTTTCATTACAGGTAAATCCTTTTCATCCTCCTTTTTCCTATCAGCAAGAATATAACTTCTTATGCTCTGGTAAAAATATAAAACAAACCTTTTATCTAACATTCTTCAAATCAGATCGCATTCTTAAAATTCAATGTTAATTATAGAGAAGAGCTTGGGTGAATGAACCAACAGTGCAGATTCTACTGAGAGGTGAAAAATAATCTATGTCAGAAAGCATACGTTTCATTCATTCTTTTGTGAGAATTCTCCTGTGAGTGGAATCTCCGGTCCATGGATCTGGAAATTTTTCTGTAGATAGTAATATTCAAGGCCCACAAAGCCGAAATTATTTTCTTTGACTTAAGTGACTGGGTTGGTACAATGGAATGGTACCAATCACAAAGATTGGTAGCTTGGGGAGGTGGGTGAATAAGAAACTTGAGGAGAAATATAATTTGGGGAATTAGAGTAGGTGTGGGGGTGGGTAATTGTTCGTCCACTAAGGAAAAAGAAATATCCTGCTAGGCTAGTGGCTCATGTCTGTAATCCCAGTGACCCTGGAGGCTAAGGCAGGAGGGTTGTGGGTTCTAGGGCAGCCTGCGCAATTTTGCTAGTCCTTGTTACAAAATAAAAAGGGCTGGGGATGTAGCTCCATGGTCAAGCTCCCCTGAATTCAAACCCCAGTACCCACCCCTCTGCCCCCCAAAAAGAGTATAAATGTTAGGTAATGTAGAGGAAGAAGAGAAGTAGGCTTAGAACAAACTCTTATTTGCTCTTTTGTCTTTAGGTTGGATTGTTGGTTGGAAGTATGCTTGACTTTAAATTCCATTTATACAGCCAGATGTTCTTATATATGATGAAAATTTAAGTAGTGTAATGAGTGGTTTATGAATAAAATTAAGGATTTAAATTTTAATGAGGATTTTTTTGAATTTTAAACATTAAGTATGCTCGTATCTTAGCATTTTATTTACTGAGTCATCTACTTAACTGTCTTAGTTTACTGTAACACAAAGTTGTGAATTTAATGACTAATAATTTGATAATTTCTAGGTAATACATTGTGGGGACTTCTTATGAAGATGCTTTATATGTGAATGATTCTTTTTCTTATTCTCATTTTGACCATTTCATTGTATCTGGAGTAGTTAAAAGAAAATAACATTTTTCCATTTTGATTTTTTACAAAGGATGGGAAAGAACTCAAATTAAAGAAGGGTGAATTGTTTGAATCACAGGCAAGATTAAAGTTGAAGAAATTCTTTCATATATTCTCATGTGATTATATGATTTGTTTTCTCTCATGGAAAATAATTTCTGTTCTTTTTGATTTTAGAATGTGGTAGGTAAAGATCAATCATCACAGATTTGTAGCTACAGGCATAACTAAAGCTTATGGTTCTACACTTGCTCACTTCTCTTCTTAAACCTCATTTCCAAAAATTACAAATTTTAAACCAGACTTATTTGATAAACTTAGTTTGCAAATGAGGTATCAAGATCCTGAATTGATGAAAATTGTTCAGAACCATAACTTATTCAGGGCTCATAGTTAGTGACTGAGTTGGAACAAATTTATCCTTTATACTTCAGTTCATTCCCCCCACCCCATGGATGCCTTTGAATGTTTTTGGTAATGTTTATGTTTGTTTAAGGTGGAGAAAGAATGGAAATTAGTGATTTCTTAGTAGATAATTATCATTTCGGGCTAACCCTGGGGCAGAATAAATAACACTGTACTGTGACTAGAATAAGGCACCAGAGAATAAACTTGCTTTCCTTGGACAAAGTAACACCTATTTATTTAGCTCACAGCTTTCCAGCAGCTCACCTTCTACAGAAAACTAAGAGCCTAAACTGTTAGCCTTAGTACAAAGTTCATGTGGCAGAGGAGTGCAATTAATTCTTTAATCTGTCTCTTTAGCATATTTCTAGTGTTCACATTTTAATAATGGTGGCAACTTTGTAACTCCTTCCTTTAGATATTTGCAAACAACTGTTTAGAAGGCTCCCAGTGTTCTAAAGCATGAAAAAGTTACAGAATTAGTCAAGTTGTTGTCAAAGAAAGATGTGACAGATAACAGTTGGCAACAAGGGATAAGATGGTGGTTTTATCATTTACAAAATGGGATTAGACAAGAGGTCCTAATTTAGGATTCTTTAAACATTAATACTGATGAATAAGTTTTCAAATTAAAAATTTCTTAGCCTCAGTTTATTCATTTTGAAAATATATAAGGCACTTCCCCTGAATACCTGTCAAGAGTTGGTTTGAGTATTTAAAAACTTAATGATTTTATAAAGTATTTAGAAAGCAAGCACTAGTTTTAAGATAGTATATTCAACTAGTAGTAATACATTTAGATTTTTTAACAGCTAGAAATTTCAAAGAATTCTAAGGAAAGGTAGTTTTAATAAAAAAAACTGCAACTTGAGAACATGTTGTGTCATTTTGGATGATTTTGTTGCTCCAGAAAATATCTTTAAGTTATAACATACATTAATAATGGATAAAAAAGCTGTAGAGCCTAAGTTCAAAAGAACATACTAGAATGTCCTATTTATATTCTGCATTTTTCCCCAATAATAGGGAAATGTTGAACAAGATTTTTGAACATCAGGCAGGAACAAAATGCAGACCATATCTGGTATTTTTGGAACAATATTTGTAGTGTTCATCATTAACAAGAATTTCATTGCTTTATAAAATTCAACAAGGCTTCTAAGGGAATAATTTAAAATAGCAATAAGTATAATTTTTCTCTTGGGTGCATAAAATGTTTTTCACATTTATACATATACATATTTACAATATTTATAAATATATAGATAGATGTATATGTTTATAAGTATATAGTTAGATGTACATGAAAGATTCTGGAATGTAACCTACCAGTCCTTTAACAGTGGTAATTTCTGATGAGAGCAGTAGATGGGTAGGGTGCAGTGAATGAGAGCTTTTAGTAGCTTGAATTTTTCACTGTATTTATTGCTGTATTGCTTTTGTAATACTTTGTTGAAAACCAAACTATGTGTTTTAGCTTTTGGGAGAAGTGTAGAATTGTTCTGTTTTACCTCTAATTAATTTTTAAGAGTCAGGGACCTTCCTTGTTAAGGAATGTGTGAAACTTGTGTTTAAATAAGATTTATCTGGCTCTCATTTGGTCAGTACACTCACAGCTTTATAATCTTTGGTCTTTTGATTAAAGTCTACTTTGTATTAGGTTAAGGCTATTAAATGGTGTGTTTTCACAGTCCTTCACCATCTTATTTGTTGACAGAATTATGTTGTTTACATGATTGCCAGCTGGTGGGTTTCTTTGTTTTTGAAAACTAGATCACATGTATGAATACTGGTTAGCCAGAAGAACTAGATTTGACACATAGTTCTGTAACTTACTTAACAATTCTTTGAATTTGTCATTTAACTAAATTTATACATCCATAAAATGAAAATATCCTGTCAGTCTTATTAGGGTATTCTGAAGGTAAAAGTGATTCAACAATTGTGATAGTGACAGAGTGCCTTAGATCGGAAAAGTGGTACTTAATGCTGTCTTTGCCTCTTTCATCATTTCTTAGATGATTTTAACCTGAGGCTTAGTACGTCTCATTTTTACTTACTCTGCTTCTGATAGTTAGTTTTCCATGTTTATTCCTTGTCTCTTTAGCTATTATCTTTTCAGGAATTACTTACATTTTGTAATTTCTTTATTAGGATTCAGTCCCATATCTTCTAGGTATTTTGTGTATATGTGCATTTGAAATCACATTGTTATTACCCCAAATCTAAACTTAATCTTTCTTCCACAGATATCCTGTTTTTAGACTTCTGTTTATGTTAGTAGTAAAACCATGTCCCCAATACCCAGACTCGAAAACTTGAAATTTCCTGGTTCCTTTTTTTCACTCCTATTTTATCAGTCATGAAATCCAGTGTTAATTTTTTTATTTTGGGTACCGTGGATTGAACCTTGGACTTTTACTACTGAGCTCTTTGTATTTTTTAAGGCAGAGTTTTGCTAAGTTGCTGAGGATCTCACCAAGTTCCTAAGACTGGCTTTGAATTTGCTATCCTCCTGCCTCAGCTTCCAAGGCTCTGGGATTACAGGTGTGCACAATTGCAACGAGATGTTAGAGTCCATTTTAATTTACTGTTTCTTACTGGTTCATATTAGTAGAACTAGATTTTTTTAGATTGCTACTTTTTTTACTAATCTCTTTGAGTGATGTTGCCTGAATCACTTTATACTTTTAAAATCCTCTCAAATTCCCTTTTCCTCAACTATGTATATTTTTGAGCTTATATTTAAGGTTTTTAAAAAGTAATTCTAATTAGTTATACATGACAGCAGAATACATTTCAATTCATTGTATAGGAATGGAGCACAACTTTTCATTTCTCTGGTTATACACAATGCAATCATACCATTTGTGTAATCTAACATGTATATAGGGTAATATTGTCTGTCTCATTCCACCATCTTTCCCCATCCCCATTCCCCTCCCCTCATTCCCCTCTGCTCAATCTAAAGTTCCTCCATTCTTCCCTTGGGCCATCCAGACCCCATTATGGATCAGCATCCACATATCAGAGAAAACATTTGGCCTTTGGTTTTTTGAGATTGGCATATTTCACTTAGCATGGTATTCTCTAACTCCATCCATTTACCTACATATGCCTAATTTTATTCTGCTTTAAGGCTGAGTAATATTCCATTATGTGTACATACCACAGTTTCTTTATCCATTCCATCTATTGAAGGGCATCTAGGCTGGTTCCACAGTTTAGCTATTGTGAATTGAGCTGCTATATTTAGAGACAGGTTCTCACCTAGTTGCTTAGCTGCTGGCTTTTGCTGAGGCTGGCTTTGAACTCGAGCCATTGAGTTATGCCCAGCCCATCTTTGTTTTTGTTGGTTTTGCAACTCACTGCTGTTTTGCAGCAGAATAGCACAAAGTTGTGTACGGATTCTAATGTATTCATTCCATTAGGAAGTAGACATTTCTTCCATTCTTTTTTGTAATGACCATTTATAAAGATTTATTGATGGGTGTGTTATGAATATAAATGTTGTGGAAGTCAGGAATGCTCTTTTTCCAGTCAGCCCATTAGGCTTCCATTTTCTTTATTAAATCTTATTTCTGCTTTTTCCAACTGGATGTGTATTTTATTTGTAGTCAGTACCTCCGCTAGCAGCATTATTTTGGCACTGAATTATGTCACGTGATCCTCTTTTCAGAAGGCAAAGTCTGAGGTTCCCCAGGATCCCCTGAATTTTAATTACAACTTTAGTATATTACTCCTCTGTAAGTATAAAGAAAGAATAATGAAAGATGTTCAGTCACTAATAGTTAATATATATACTTCAAATAAGTGTCTCTGAAAAGTTACCTGGGAAGATATTTTAGAGACCTTTGGGATCATTGTGACTTGTCAAAGCTGATATGACAAATTAGAAAGCTGAGAATCTACTATAATCTTAGTATGTAAAGGACTTTGCTTTTCACCTCAGTAGATTGTTAGTTGAGGGGAGAGTCTTCATGTTATTTTTCTGATAGGCTTACTATTGTGCCCATCTTCAGTCGCTGAATATTGTCTCAATTTGACATAAGTCACCATTTAGCTTTGAGCTTATTAATCAGTGGAATTTGTTTTTGTATTCCTTGATTCTTTTCATTGGTTTTACCTTGAGAAAAATTTGTTAACGATTAAATGTGAAACTTTATTAATGATTTTATTATGAAACATTACAAATGATATTGGGAATTATTTCATAGTGAAACATCTGCTTCATTAAAATGTTCTTCATGTCCATGATTATTGCCCTAGGATTACAAATACAGGATTTCAAAACCTAGTAAGAGTAAAATTCTGGGGGGAGAAACCAAGAGAAATTTACATCATCATTGTGGCATTGACATTATACATCTTTGAGTAAAATTAACCTGCATTCAGATGAATTTAGTTGTGAGGATGTTGGGTAAACTTGTTTTGCTAGCTTGTGTTTGCTTGATTGGGCTTTTAGATCCCTTGTGTACCTAATATGTAACTGTTTTAGCCATTGTGGAGGATATGAAAAAATAGTTTTATTGGGCACTAGTTTTTGAGGATTTATAAAACATAAAGTCAGAATTTTCCAAAATGGATGAGTAGAGGGAGGAAGATTATGTGTCTCATGTGTACACATGCACATGTGTACAGGTACCACTGGTGGCAGAATATGATTGTAGGTGTGAAAACTGTTCCTTTTTATCCATTTATGTGATTACAGGAAGAAAAACCTCAGTTTGGTACCACTGTGTCTTTTGTATTGCTGCATATTTACTGATCTTTAAAAAAAAAAAAAATGAGGGCTGGGTTTGTGGCTCAGTGGTAGAGCACTGGCTTAACATGTGTGAGGCCCTGGGTTGGATCCTCAGCACCACATAGAAATAAAATAAAGGTATTGTGTTCACCTACAACTAAAACAAAATCTATTTAAAAAAAAAAAAGATTATACTGTAGATTTGCTTTTGGCAAGCAATGTTATCTAGAGAGAACTTAATGTTTTGTTTGTAATTAATTTTAATATTATCTTCTGATGGGGGGGGCTAGAGCAGTGTTTTTCAAAAACAAATTTTTTTAAAACTTCAACCCATAAGAAGAAATAGAGCTTTTGTAATGATCCAGGGGTTACATATGTATATTTAACAGGAAGAAAAGTGTCACCCAAGATTTGTCAGTGCATGTCATTGTTTTGTTCTGTTCTTTTTTATTTTAACTGGGTGAGAATTATGTGGAAAAAGTTTTGTTCTAGTGTGTTAGCTAGATTATGGATTGAATACCATGTAGTTGGAAAGAATGCTATGAAGTAGAAAAAGAAAGGTGTGCTATAACAGATTTTTTCCTGCTCTTGCTTTTGTATTCTTATATTTATAAAGATGTAATAATTGCTAATATTTTATTTGTCATTTAACACATCAGATATTTCTGTTACTTTAGCATTAATGTGTATATTGGGTTAACTTACTGTATCTTACTATACCTTACTAAATCTAAATCTCTCTTCTTTGATGTGTAGGGTTTTTTTTAAAAACTATCATAGATAATGCTGATATGAAAATAAACACAATTTTTTTTGCGTCTTTAAGTATGTAAAATCATTAGTAAAAAAATTATGACTTTGTATTTGACTCTATATTACCTCCTTTCTGATTTTTTTTTTTTTTCGTATTTTAAGTCTTTGAGAATTCCAGCATTGGTGTCATTTTGGGATTGGCATTTGTTGATTATACTTTCCCCTACGTAGTAAACACATTTTCCTGAGGCATGTGCATGTGTCCGTTGGTGTTTTGATATGTTAAGTAAGTTACACTGGCATACTGTACATTTTCAATGTTATGTTGTTAAGACATCATGTAAATCCTCTGAAGAA
>JAJEJO010004552.1:309716-354649 GCA_020662805.1 Glaucomys volans
TAACATCTCCTTTTGGCCTTGTTTAAAAAATTGTTTGCTTGAGAATATTGTCATTTTAGTAGACTTTAACCTAAACTTATATAATTGTGAGTTGTTTCAAAGCATTTATTTATTTATTCATTTTTGGGGGGTTGGGGGGATACTGGAGATTGAATTCAGGTACACTCAACCACTGAGCCACATCCCCAGTCCTATTTTGTATTTTATTTAAAGAAAGGGTCTCACTGAGTTGCTTAAGTACCTTGCTTTTGCTGAGGCTGGCTTTGAGATCCTCCTGCCTCAGCGTCCTGAGCTGCTGTGATTACAGGCATGAGCCACTGTGCCCTCCTGAAACATTTTTTTGAACAAATAAACCTATTACAAAATCTTGGAAAAAAGGTTTTGAAAGGAGTTTTTATTTTAAGAGACTAAAGAAAAATCACGTCGTCTAAAAGTTGTTTTAGAATGTACTTTTCTTAACGTAGAATTGGCTGCTGTTAATTTTAAAGTTGTTCTCTGGTCATATTTTGTCATGTCAAATTCTTCTGATTTAATGTTACTTTGTTACCTAATTGTAGCTCAAATTAAAATGAGTGCCAACTGCCGTGGCCCACACCTATAATCCCAGCTACTCAGGAGGCTGAGACCAGAGGATCCCGAGTTCAGAGCCAGCCTCAGCAACTTATTGAGGCCCTAAGCAATTCAGTGAGACCCTGTCTCTAAATAAAATACATAAAAGGGGTGTGTGTGGATGTGGCTCAGTGGTTAAGCGTCCCTGAGTTCAATCCCCAACATCAAAAAAGTAAATAAAAAAAAATTGTATGGAAGATCATGCTACATGGGAAAGAGCCACATGTTAGTGAGAAATTTTGGATCTAGAGAATACTTCATTTTTGACTTGAAGTGAAATTTGAATAAGTTGTTTTAGTTCAGATATTAAAGTTGGTGAATAATGTGCCCCTTAAAATGTCTCCACAGGTGAGATAAATCTTAGTGTTTGTATTTTACTCCTGTATTCAAAATACTGAATTTCCATTTTCATTTTTAAAACTCCTTAGGGAAAAGCATAGTTTTCAAAAATTAATTTCTACTTTCAATTGTTAATGAAAATAATTATAACAAAAATAATTCAGAAAACTTAATGCACATAATTTAGAAAATGAAGAAAAATCACTCATACTATTTTTTTGTGGGGAGGATTACTAGGTTTTGAACCTAGGGGTGCTTTACCACTAACCTATGTCTCCAGCCCCCCTTTTTATTAATTTTGAGGGGGGGTGGTCTTAGTTGCTGAGGCTGTCCTCGAATTTGTGATCCTCCTGCTTCCACCTCCTGAGTTGTTGGTATTACAGGCATGTGTCACAGTGCCCTGCTCAAACCTGTTTTTATTATATTAGTTTTCTATTGCTGTGTAATAGGTTGTCACAAATTTAGTGTGACATCTAAAAGCAGCATATATTTATTTCATTATTTCCAAGGGTTAGCATCCAGGCACTGTTAGCTGGGGATTGATCTGTTTCTAGTGGCCACCCTCTGGTCTCATAGCCATGGGAACCTCTCTCACACATGGCAGTTTATTTCTTCAAAACCAGTAGGAGATTCTGTTTCCAGTCTGCTGCTGAAGAGACTCAAATAACAGTTACCAGAGAATGACTGTCCCATCAAATTCACAAGTGTTCCCACATTCAAGAGTGCAGGATTATTTGAAGAGGGGATTATACAGGGCCTGTGCCACCAAGTGGGGAGTAATCTGGGGGTTATCAAAGAATTCTTGGAAAACTACTGTAACAAAACTGGTTATCTTATAATGATTTCTTCTAGTATTTTTTGTGTGCTGTGTTTTGTATCATAAATACTATGTTTTGGCATTTTCATTATCATTTATAAGGTCGTTCTGATTATTAAAAAGATGTGTTTTGTTTAGAGTTTACCATCTATAATGTAGAATATGAAAAATTTTAATAAAACCATGGGTGGAAATGCCGATAATTCCTACTTAAATAAAACAAATGTAAAGTTGTTTGACAGAATCCATTGAATAGGAAAATCACATTGTCATGTTCATGTCCTTCTTTGCAGTAAAACAGTTGGGAGTTGGGATGGGAGAATTAATAATTATTTCAGTTTTTACCTCAGTGATTTAGAACTAGGAGTAGTAATCCTTGTGAGCGTTACCTTAGATTAGGTAGAGGGGAGTGAAGGGAGGGGAGGGGGTGCGGGGGTAGAAAGGATAGTTGAATGAATCAGACATATTACCCTGTGTACATATGTAACTGTATGACTGCTGGGGTTCTACATCATGTATAACCAGAAGAATGAGAAATTGCTCCATTGCATACTACTGTCATGTGTAACTAATTAAAACAAATTAAAAACATTTAACTAAAAAATGCATCAAAAAGCTGTGTATATTTTTTCCCAGCTTTCTCCCCAAAGCTCTAATTCACTAATCATAACAGATATGTGCCCTTAATTTGATAGAAAAGTTTTATATATCTGATTATTTATAAAGGGCTTAAATAATTAAAATTTATTTTCTTACAGATCTTTAGGCTAGGTAGTCCAAGATCCAGGTGCTGACCATTGGGTTCCTGGAAAGACTCTTCTTGGCTTTCAGATAGTTGCTGTCTCACTGTGTCCTCACACTAGAGGATGGGGTAGGGAGAGAGCATACAAGAGTGTGTGTCTGAGTGAGAGCTCTTTTGTGTCTCTTATAAGGACACCAATCCTGTTGGACCAGGGCTGTCTACAGTTATGCCCTCATTTAGCCTTAATTGCCTCCAAAGAGGCCCTATTTCCAAATACAATATCATTGAGGGTTGGGGTTTCAACGTAAGAATTGGTGGGTAGGAGAAAGCTGAAGAGATTTTATTGAAAGCTCTTCCTTCTCACCCTGTCCGTGATTCCCCCCAAACAACAGTGTTTTAATTAATACTCAAGTTCTCCTAGTGATTACCCTCTTTTCAGTAAATAATATTTTTATGCCACTGTTTCTTTTTTTCTTTTTTCTTTTTTTATTCATTTAATTTTGATCCATTGAACACAAATGGAGTACAACTATTGTTTCTCTGGTTGTACACAAAGTAGAATCACACCATCTGTGCATTCATACATGTACACAGGGCAATGATATCTGTCTCATTCTGTTATTATTCTTAACCCCCACTCCTTACCACCCGACCCCACTCCTCTCTTCCCTCTATGCTATCTGTCCTTCCTCCATTCTTGCCTCCCTTCCACCCCGCATTATGTATCATCATTCAGTTATCAGAGAGATCATTCGGCCTTTGGATTTTGGGGACTGGCTAATCTCACTTAACATGACAGTCTCCAACATCATCCATTTACCTACAAATGCCATAATTTTATTCTTCCTTATGGCTGAGTAATATTCCTTTGTGTATCTATACCACAGTTTTTTTTATCCATTCATCTATTGAAGGGCATCTAGGTTGATTCCACAATCTAGCTATTGTGAATTGAACAGCTATGAATATTGATGTGACTGCATCACTGTAGTAATCTGATTTTAAGTCCTTTGGGTATAGGCCAAGGAGGGGGATACTGGGTCAAATGGTGGATCTATTCCAAGTTTTTTAAGGAATCTCCACACTGCTTTCCAGAGTGGCGTACCAACTTGCAATTCCATCAGCAACGTATGAGTGTGCCCTTTTCCCCACATCCTCACCAACACCTGTTGTTGCCTGTATTCTTAATAAAAGACATTCTAATTGGGGGGGTAAGATGAAATCTCAAGGTGGTTTTGATTTGCATTTCTCTTATAACTAGAGATGTTGAACATTTTTTCATAAATCTGTTGGTTACTTGTAGATCTTCTCTAAAGTGTCTGTTCATTTCCTTGGCCCACTTATTGATTGGGTTATTAGTATTCTTGGTGTAAAGATTTTTGAGCACTGTGTAGATTCTAGTGCTCTATCTGAAGTGTGTGTGGCAAAGATTTTCTCCCACTCTGAAGGCTCTCTCTTCACATTGCTGATTGTTTCCTTTGCTGAGAAAAAGCTTTTTAGTTTGACTCTATCCCAATCATTGATTCCTGCTTTTATTTCTTGCGCTTTGGGAGTCATGTTAAGGAAATCTGGTCCTAGGCCAACATGATGGAGATTTGGACCTATTTTCTCTTCTATTATGTTATGCTACTGTTTCTTAAAACAGCCATTATTTATTGAGTTGTTGGAATAGGAAGTAGAGCAGTAATTTATTTGAGCTGCTACTGCTCTCTTTAATACCTTGATTTTTGAGTGGTGAGACTCTGGAATTCTGCAGGACAAATTTCACTCTGGGCTGTGTCTTCTTTTGTGTGTGCTATGACTTGTGGTTTCTTCATTGTATCAGTTACCAACCCTTTTATTGCATTTCCATTTTTAGAAGTTTGATGTCTTTTGCTTGCTGATTTTCAAAATGCGAGGCAGGCAACTTATGAAGAGAAGATTTTTTAGTTTGTGATTTTGGAGGTTCAAGGGTGCGTGCGTGCATGGGCTCAGTTCTGGTGAAAGACGTCTTGACTGCATTAGATTATGGTGGAGGGCAGCAGCAGGACCATTTGCAGGAGCAAGTGAGCCCAAAGCCAGAGAGCTGAGTGGGTCCAGGCTGAGGCTTGTGTGACAGTCTTCCTGGGAGAACTGCCTAAGTGTTGGAAGAGAAATAAACCTCATTCTCTTCTGAGAGCAGTTTCCCCAGTATTCCAAGGACCTCCCAATAGACTGTACCTCTTAAAACCCACCACCACACTGGCAACCAAACTTTTAGTATGTGAAACTTTGGGGAGGACAAACCACATCCAAATGATGACACTCACAAAACCTAAAATATTTACTATCTGACCCATTACAGAAAATGTTTGCTGATCCCTGGCCTAATTTATATTAAGTGGCTTTTAAGGTCATTAGTAGGAATTTTGTGGTGGAGTAGCCAGAAGTGGCAGCTAAGCTAACATACTTTAGCTTACGTAAAAGATTCCTCCAATCTTGGTTAAAGTCGTTAGAAGCAGATTGGACTTGAAAAACTTTATAGGTTAAAAATATGCATTTGCTCTGGTATCTACTCGTGATAATATAGAAATTTAAAATTTTACAAGTTTAGGGTTGGGTTTTAGCTCAGTGGCAGAGCACTTGTCTAGCAAGCATGTACACTGAGTAGTCCTCCTTAAGCTTGTAACTTACTTAATTTTTTTAGAAGCACGCAAAAAGTAAGTTACAAGTTTAAGGAGGGCTCTTCAGTGTACATTAATTAAGAGTGAGGGTTTTTATTTAGTACCTTTCCATTGTGGTGATGTGTTGGTTATAATGATATGTTTCAGGCCGAAGGAAGAGGGACAGCTTAGGGGCAAGTTATTCTGAGGTCAGGTGAACATAGAGAGTTGTAAGTAAAGGCATTTGTCACCTTAGATTAGATAATATTGGAACATGGTATGTAAGGGGAAGAAGCTTAGATTTGGGAAGCAGAGTTCAGTCTGGTGCACAGCAAGCACCAGGGGATCTGGAAAAATTACAGTAGTTTTAACTGAGGAAGAACTTAACGTAACGAACTTAACTGGGGTAAGCAGCTGCTTGAGGTTTTGGAAGACACACCAGCAGGGAAAACTGGGTAATTGGAGAACCCAAGCCTAGAGAGCATGCAGCTGTGGTCTTCTGATCTGAGCATGGAAGTGGGAATCACCAGGCAAAACAAAAGTAAGGTCCCAGAATCAACTTTCATTCTTCTCCAGCATTTTCCACTATTAAAACCCTGATGTGTTTTGTGTCCTGATTCATATTTTGAGAAAATGGAGAGATTTCTATTTCTAATTCTTGGTGACTGACTTGTTGACATATTTGATGAGATCTGGAGTTTAAATGAAACTTGGCAGTTTTAGTAGTAAGCATTGTCATAGCCGTAAATGTTAAGTTACCTGTTGGATATTTATTAATAAATTCTTGCTGTATATCTGGTATTGTATCATATCTTGTGGATCTAAAGATGGATTAAATAGTCTCTTCATGTACGGTGAATTATTTGTGGAAGTGTGTTAAAAGTCTCTAATGTGCTGGCAGCATTCCATCATTATATATTTATCATTTCTTTTTCCTTTTTCTTCAGTGCTGGAATGAACCCAGGGCCTTGGCTTGCTATGCAAGCACTCTATCTCTGAGCTCCATTCCCAGCTCTTATATTCATTCTTTTCTTCGTTTTTAAATTTTTAGTTGTAGATGGACACAGTACCCTTAGTTGTTTATATTTATGTGGTGCTGAGGATCTAACTAAGTGCCTCACATGTGCTAGGCAAGCACCCTACCACTGAGCTATGACCTCAGACCTCATTTTCTTAAACTACTGAATGTTATAGTGACATTTATAAAATTCTCAGCAGATGTTCTTTGTTGGAAGTCCTAGAGGAATGAGTTTGATGTTTAGGATTAAGTGACAGTAGGCTGTATAGAATATAGAAATTTGGAGACAAAACCAGAAGGAAAATTGGATGATGACAAGCTGTCTCTGAAATCATGTGATAAGTTCACATTAGTTTACTAAATGTTAAAAATTTTGTGTTCCACCTAATTGATTCAAAAGAACTTTAAAGTAGCCTAGTTAATGAAATAAAACACAGAAGTTTTATTTTTGTATACCACAAAACAAGTCATATAACAGTGAAATTAGATGTCAGTATGTCACTGGGGGTGGTCCAGGGAGTTCCAGAGAAGGGTCCTCAACTCAGAACAACTGGGTCCTTGGCAAATGCTACATAAAAGAATTTCTAATGTGTCAAATACTTAGGCACAGAGATTTGTTTAGGACAACAAGGGAGAATGTGGACCATCTTGAGAGTTAAAGATGCTTTAGAATTCTCAGGTTCTTCTTTTAAAGAAAATTTGGTGAGGAGTGGGTGTGGGAAGCATGTGGGGATATCAGTCTGGTGATCACAAGACAGTTTAGATGAATCACTGTCCTGTTTCTGGATTCAAGGAAAGTATACTTTGTGAATTCTTGAGTAAGGCATCTTTTGGGAGAAATTATTTCTTAAAGGATTGTTAAGAAGACCATGTCCTAGGGGAAATATCTGTCAGCCTTCTTTAATAGTTGAGGACTTAATATTGAATTTCAGTAAAGGTGATTAGGGAAGAAATGGATGAAATGCTCTGTCAGTTTTCCATTGATCAGATTTAATAAATGGAATTTTTAGAGAATCTAGAAACATGGTTAGTTGGAAGCATATGTATTAAGTCTTTGAAATGTTTTTCTGAGTAATACCCTAAATGTTTGCAGTGTGGAATTTTAAAAAGAGGATCTTGGATGAAAGCTCTTATCTTCAGATTGTGGAATGTCCATACCCCTCCAGCTTCCTGTGCTGGGGATTGAACCCAAGATTTAAAGTATGCTAGGCAAGTACTCTACCACTACTAAATGATATATATCCCCAGTCCTGAAAATGTTTTTGGAATCTCAGTTGGATTTTGCCAACCCACCCCTCCAAAAGCAAACAAAGTTTTGGTCTACTAGAATATAGACTAGCGTTTGATTGGAATTCAGGACTTTTGTTACACAAAATGAAAGAATGTGTTGTCAACTATAAAACAACCTGATGCCACTTCCTTATCTAGTAATATAAATAACTATAGAAAGTGTCTCCAAATGGCTGAGTGAATGTTTAATAGATAATTGACTATGACTCATTTAAATGAAGAATGCCTACCAAAGAAAAGGATTTTTAATAATGGCTAACCTTTGTTGAGCAAATTCAGTGTGCTCTGAAAGCTTTGTTTGCTGTGTTTCTATGAAAATATTTCTTTTTTTGTTCAGAGGGTTAGCAGCTTTTCGTAAGGTAACGTAGTTGGAATTCAAATATAGGTTTTCCTGTTCAAAGCTTTTGCATTACTGAGTCTTGTATTTGTCTGTTTAATTAATTTATTTTTTACTTATTTATTTTTTTGTGGTGCTGGGGATTGAACCCAGTGCCTTGTGCTTATGAGGCAGGCAGTCTACCAAATGAGCTATATCTCCAGCCCCTAATTTATTCTTAACAAGTAACTAGTCTTCACTATATGAAGTATGTGATATCACTATGTGAAGTAACTAGTCTTCACAAATATGTTGAAAAAAAATAGAATCTCAACAAGAAAGACAGGGTTTCTGTTCTTAGATCTTATTCTATAGAAAGAGGGCAGGAATGTATCTCAGATGGGTCCTTTGAGAAATTCTGGAAAATTGACCTTTACCTGGCTTGTTGAAAAACCATAGAATGTTTTATTATTTTGCATCCAATGAATATACTTGCATACAGGTACGTTTTTCTAAAATAGTAATTCAAGTATGGACATGAGTATACACAATTATATTAAAATTCCGTTTGACATAGTAGGTATTTGGTTTAATGGCTGGTGTAAGATCTTAAGGATCTTAGCTTAAGTGTTCTTAATATCTGATGGAATCTAATTTCAGGCAATATCATTAGCAGTTGGGTCCCTTTATAGGAAATTAAAGGGTAAAGGATGTTTGCACTTGTAATAGAATTGATTCCAGTTTGCATAGCAAACTGGTAATTTAAATTGCTTTTAAGAAACTTAACATCCTTTGTTGATTGGTATCAGTTACCATTACCCTGGTGGCAGTCCTTTTTAAAAATCAAATATTAAATAATCATGCAGGTAAATATCAGATTATTGCAGTAAATGCTTCAAAAGTAAGTGGTAGAGCAGTGAGTCCATAAAGAGGGGAAGTCTTGATCTTGTTTGGGAGGTAGGGAACCCTTTCCCCATTAGGTGATGCTTTAATTAAGAAGTGTTTCAGTGTTTCAGTGCAGTGTTTCAGCAGAGCCAAAGTGACCATGGAGGTCCTTGGTCACTAGTTCTTTGCAACCATCCTATACAGATTTTAGACCACTTGCACTTCGTTGCTGGCAGGAGTTTATTAGTAGGAAAAGGAAAAGGAAAGAAGGAGCACTTTTAAGGGAGAAAGGGAGAGAGTAGATCTTCACAGAGAAGAGGCCCCTCCTACCCTCCTGTTTTATTGAGGGTCCCAGGGAAGTTTCCAAAGAGACCCATCCAGGTCCACCTCTTGACTTTTGACAACAGGACTGCATCAGACTTTGAAGTTCCACTGTACATGGTCTTACCCCATCCCATGAAGGGGAGATTTACTGTTGTAATAACGTGCTAAATATCCAAGGCAACTCACCTTGGCCCATGCTGACTGATTTTGATCACAGCTTGGTTCTATAGACTTTATGATTGGGGGCTTTGCTTCTAATAATCCTGTCTCCTTGAGTCCTGGAATCTGGTCTGTGTAAAGGTTACAAAAGTCCCCCTTTCAGAGTAACTTGTGTTGTTCTTATCATCCGGGAGGAGCCTTTGGGTCCACATTTCTTCTGCAGATAGCAGGTTGTTTGTGGAGGAATGTAGGATATCCTATTGACTTAAGTTAGGCAGGGCCAGAGTGGTCTCAAGTAAATTGTTTTGTAAAAGAAAGCATGTGAAGGTCAGTACCTAGGTTCATTCTATAGAATTTTCCACTTAACCTCATGTTCCCACCACTCTTTTCTGTTTGCTACCTGTCTGAAAGACATTAACTACTGGGGAAGCCATGGTGAAGACTATCTAAATAGAGGGAACAAGCCTTATTAATTTGGGGCCCAGAGAATCAAGGTTGGGGGGCAGGGGAGATTGTTTGTGCCAGGAGTAGAGAAGGGCTGATGAGCATGGTATAAACTGAGACTGGAGTATAAACAGACACAGGAGTTGGAGCAGGCAGGGCCTGACATATGTAGACTTTTTTTTTTAATTGCTTATCTGAAGAGAAGTCATTGACCATATTAAGGAGTGGTGGGGAGTAGTTTTGAATGTCAGTCATCTGATCAAGATAGTTTTAAAAAAAGAGTTGTAAATGTGGTGAGGAAAATATTCCACATCCATTTAGGTGTTGTCCAGGTGGGTGATGAAGGTAATTTGGACTGTTGTCATGGAGGTGGTGACTAGGAAGAAGAGACAAAAATGGGAAAACAGATTCCAGAGATAAGAGGGGTGGAAATGAATAGAATTTGAAGTCAGTTCAGGTAGGTTTTACAGTGTTTTAAGGGCAAAGCCTAGTTTTCCAGACTTTTACATTATGCCAGTTATAGTTAATGATAATGTTAGCATCGCTGAGTACAATGAAAAAAATTTTTTGACTGGGATTAAACTCAGGGATGCTTTACCCCTGAGCTACATTTCCAGTCCTTTTTAAAATTTTGAGACAGGATCTTGCCTGCCTCAGCATCCAGAGGTGCTGGGGATTCTCTGCATGCTCCACGTGCCAGACCCAAAGTTTTAATCAGTATTCATTTATTCTTAGTCATTTGTTGCCTCATTTCTATAACATGTCTTTAAATGCACTGTCTTTCTCAGCACTGTTATTATCCTTTGCTTATATAAGAAATTGGAAATAAAGATTTTTTGGGGGGGATTCTTTTTAAACTTTAGATCCCTTGATTAAGAAAAATAGTATACCATAAAAGTCAACCAATTTAAAGTGTACTACAATTCAGTGGCTTTGGTATATTCACCAAGTTGTGCAACCATCACCACAATTAACTTTAAAATATTTTCTTCACTTCCAAAAGAGATACTCATCATTAATAATCATTCCTCATTTTTCTTGTTTAACTTAGTAAAATGTTTCTAAGCTTCATACATTTTGTAGCATTTATCAAAAATTTTATTGAACAGATAAAACATTTCGTTCATTCATCAGATGATGAACATTTGGGCTGTTTCTGCTTTTTAAATGGAAATTTAATTAATTTTTTATATATCACCGACCATGTACAGTTGTTTATGTGAACATTTGCTTTTAACTCTTTTGTGTTTATACCTTGGAGTGAAATTGATCATTTGATAACTTTAATTTTTTCAAGAAACTATCAAACTGTTTTATAAAACTACTACAGAATTTTACATTCCCACCAGCCATGTATAGTATCTTTACATGCTTGCTGATACTTGTTACTTTCTTATTATAAGCAACTAAGTATGAAGTGATAGCTCATTGTAATTTTGATGTGTTTCCCTGGTGACTAAAGATATTGAGCTTGATTTTTAAAAGAAAAGCAGTACTTTGAATTCATTGAGAATATAAAAATGGAGATGTTGATAATTTCATGTCATTGTTTAAATATTTAAACAAATATTTAAAATGTTTTTTTTTTTCATCAGTTGTATTCCTTGAACGACTACAAACCACCCATTTCTAAAGCAAAAATGACCCAGATTACAAAGGCAGCCATCAAGGCTATTAAGGTGAGTAATAAATTTTACTCTTTATGTTTTCAAAAGAAAATACCACCCTAGTATTTTGAAGGAGAAATAATTTTTATAGATTTTTGTATATTTGTATATACAATTTGTATATCCTCCTGTGAATTATTAATGTATATTCAGTATGTGAAGGAAAAAAGGTGTATTACTTGCAAACCTTACCACACAGTCACTTAATATTTCAATGTTTATCCTTCCACAAACTTTGAAGCAACTATTTTTCCTTTTCTTAGGCAGGTGATATTTTGGACATTTGCCACATCATGGAGATTTTCAACTGTCATTCATCACACTGACATTGTAGAATCTTAAGTACAAATTAGTAAAAGACTTCTAAATGAAAATTAATGTATTTTTTTTCCTTATCAATTTTGTATAGATTTGAAAAAGGATTACTATGGAAAATAATTGGGCCTCGTCGTACATAAGGTGCTTGAACTGTGGAAAGAGAACACAGAGAGAGGATTTTGTTCAGTAAAAAGTTGGATCCTCTAGAGAAATATACATAAAATTTCATGACTAAAGGACCTTTTGAAGCTCAACCACAGTTACCTTTCTAAGAAGTTCTTCTCCCTAGAGCTAAGATTCCCTGCTTTAGGAGGGCTTTTAAAAATGAATGCTTATTTTTGATTCAGTCAGTCTTAACCAGTGAATATTTAGTGAATATTTTCCTAGTATGAATTAAAACATCATCCATAACTAAAAGTATTGACTATGTAAATCACCTTCTGAATAACAACATATAACATTTAACAAATTTGTTTACTAATAATTGTTACTGGGATGGATTCAGATAATGGGTTGATTTTGCCATTTTCTTATAAGCTAAAACTTAGTTTTTGGATTTGTAGTTAGTATCTTAAACATCATTATAGTTAAATTTTCTATACTTACGTACAGAAAATCACAGATGGGGTAAAGACAGTTACCACCACATTTAAACTAGAGAATTTTTCACAGAAGTCCCCCCCCCCCCAATATCTGGTAGACTTAGCATATAGAATGGATTGAATCTCCTGTACTTTATCTATACTGTTCTCCATTATGATATAATTTTTATGATCAGGATCCTGAGACTATGTAAACATGTATATTGCCATTTTTATTCTTTAAAAATTAGAAATTAATGTATTTATGTAACCTTCCTGAGCAGAATACTTTAATTAAAAGATTCAGTTAAGTATAGATGCTAACCTTATTTCCTATTTTCTGATGTCAGAAAGGTATAAGAAATTAAGTTATTTGCTGGAATTTGAATCTAGGTTTTTTTCAGTCAAGAGTCTTTTTGTTTTTATGGTACACTGTACTAATTTGTACTTATGATTTTAATTTTGAAAAATTGTAACAAGTTACAAAATATTTCTATGAGCACCAGATATTCTTCCCTTAAATTCACAATTCTTAACATTTGTCACATTTGCTTTATTTCTGCACACACACATGCATGCATATACATACTCTTTGTTCTTTTTTGATGGATTCAGTGGGTAGTTTCAAACTTCATTCATAATGGTACTTAATCTTTATATACTTGAATTTATATCTCCTAAGAACAAAGACATTCTCCTAAGCAACCATAGTATAAGGATCATATGTAAGAAATTTCACTTTGATAAAATACTGTTACCTGATCTACTGCATAATCCATACATATGTTACATCATTGACTTTAGTTCTCATGTCTTTTTAGTTCCTTATAAAGCATAATTCATTATGCAGTTTAATTTTTCAAATAATTATGCTAACCATGGCATTATAGTTGTGGTATTTAAATTTATTAAACATAAATTCTAGATTCTTTTTTGTTAAATTTATAATTTCCATTCTATTTATTTTCAAGTTTATGCTTAGTGTTGTATTTTTATAAAAATTATGTTTTCTTTCAATTGATTATTGACCATTATTGATTTTTAATCCATGTGTTCACTTCCCTTCTAATTTATTTTGTGTGGTCCATTAGGACATTAAACATTTCCACATTTTCAATATTCCTGTAGTTCATTTTCTAGGAGAAGCAGGAGATAATAAGGTTGAAAACAGCTCTCTCATATATATATATTTGTTAATGCTGTAGGTCGATAGAATGATTTGATTTTTCTAGTACTACCCTTGCTTTAGCTGATAACTATAGAACACTGTTCTTTTCCTTCCTTGAAAGTAAGAAAATATATCTGCCATTTTAAATATCACAAGTATTTTGTTGTTAACACAAGTTTGTCAGAGTATGCTTTCATAAAAACTTTAATAGTATTCTTCTATATCCATGTTAAATAACACATTTTAGACATACCGACCATATATGTACTTTAAGAATCGCTTAAGAAATTATATATCACAGCTAGTTGGCTGTAAAAGGAGAGTGGTGTAAATATTTTTGTTGAAGATTTGATTAAAATTAATTGTTTTGATGGGCCTTTTGAGCCATGTTAAAGCCTGTGGTTGGCAGGAAATGCTTCTACTAAAAGTGATTTTAAAACCATACTTTTTCCCCCCTTCTTTCAGTTCTATAAACATGTGGTACAGAGTGTTGAGAAATTCATTCAGAAAGTAAGTATATGCTTTTAATACATAGGCTAAATGTACTGTAATTATATATTAGTGCCTGTGTTATTCTCCTTTAAATTAAATACCTGAGGTTGTTTTGATGGACTGTGCAAAAGTGATTCTAGTCATTTTATTTTCTAATTAAGAGAGGAAATGAAAGTGCCTTTTGAATAATTATAAAGTGATAGCTTTCAGGCAGATATTTTTGCCGAATTTACATTGCCATAGTGAGCATGTATTTCTTGAAAATAATTATGTGAATGATTGATTTTTAATGGAATATAAATCTGTCGTTTTATATAGCCTTTAGGTTCACACTTGTCATTTCAAGCTGTATGCTTAGAAAGCAGCTCTCTGTTTATATAAGATGAATAAAATATTGTCCTGGATGTTTTTCTTCTGCTGATCATTTTATCTGATTGATTAGGACAGTAAAAATTGCTACATCTTATCGTATAGACCTGCAGTTCCATATTCCAGGGGAAGCACAGGAGATAAAGTTGAAAACAGCTGTCTTGCATACATTTAGTAACTTTTTTGTAACCAAAGACTGAGGCAATTGTAGTTCTGAGTACACCTGTTAGTGATCATTACTCTATTGATGTCACATTTCTGGCAGGAGTACTTAAGACTTAATTCCTTATTAGGTGATACTATAGAAAATCAGTACTTTCCTGATTTGTGTTTAGGTTTATCTGCTGTCTATATTCATGTGTCTAGGTATAAGCAGAGGCAGTTTGAGAATCAGATGTATATGGCATTAAGGATTTAGCAAGGTTGCAGTGTCACAAAAATATTTGAGAGAAGAATGCAGGAGTCAAGGTGAAATTTGTGACAGTAAACTAGGTAGCTTTAAGTAATTCAACCTGTATTTGATTCACGCTTTTTCTCTTTTTCAAGTGGTATTTTCTCAATACTTAAGGTATTGGTTAAACATATTTGGGGATTAATTAATTTAGATAATGTGAAGATAAGACATGAGTAAAATAATGTGCTATTTTAGGTAAATCAAACTATAAAATAAAAATGCTAGTGATTGAAAGATTTCATCAGTCGAAAGCAAGTCTTTTAGGTCATTTATCTAAAGCAGTGCCTCTTAAGCTTTGTTGTTTGTAGGATTTAGTAGTGATCTTGTAGCAGTGGAGATTCCCTTTCACTGAGTTTATGGAGCAGCCTAAGAGCCTGCATTTCTAATAGTTCTTATAATGTCTTTGCTGTTTGTACAGAAGTTAGAATTTGATTAATAGGGCTTGACGGATAAATGTGAAAAAAAAGTTTGTTGATTGATTTGGTTTGGGGCAAAGGTAGTTGTAATAAGATATTTCAGAATTTTAGGAAGACCTGTAATGATCAGTTATTCCATTATTAGGTAATTGTAACATTAATCTGAAGAAGCAAGTCAGTATTTGTGGGTAAAATGTAATTGCTTTGTACCTACCTTGGTTTAAATCGGAGATTTAGCAATGAGTCTTTGTAAGGCTTAACTTAAATTGTTGGTTGTGTGTGCGCGCAGGGGGGTTTCCTCCGAGATAGGGAGTTGTGCTGCCAGTGCTGTCCTCTTGCTGCAGTCTCCTGAGGAGCTGGGATTACAGAGGGATACCATCATCCTTGGTTAGAATCCGCTGCCACCCGGCTCCATGTGCTGGAGATTAAACTCAGGGCTTCACTCTGAACTCTACCTCTAGCTGTATTTTTAATTGAAATTTTTAATTTTGTAGTAAGTATAAGTTCACATGTAATTAAATCAGTTAAGAGTAGATCAAATAACACAGAGATACTCTAAACCTTCACTGCATTTCCTTTGGTAGTAACATCTTATAAAGATTGACTATACCTAATCTGAAAATCCTACATCTGAAATACTCCAAAATCCCAAACTTGATGAAGCAACAAGTGGAAAATTCCATATCTGACCTCATTGATGAGTTGCAGTCAAAATGCAGGCACACCAAAAATATTATATAAAAGTACTTTCGGATTATGTATATAAGATGTATGTAAAACATAAATGTATTTCCTGTTTAGACTTGGGTTCCATCCTTATCTTATTAGGTATATGCATATATTCTAAAATCTGAAAACGCCAAATCCAAAGAAGTCCAATATTCAAAACACTGTGGTCCCAAAGCATTTTGTGTGAGGGATACTCAAATGGTATAAATGTGATATAGTATTACTCTCAGCACATAATTATCACCTTATTGACACACCAACCTTATTCAGATATTGCTAGTTTTGTATGACTAATTTCTGTGTGCATTTAGTTCCATGCAATTTAATAACATCTGTCAATTCTTGTACCATTACAGAACAATTCTTCATCACAAAAATTTTTGGTGTGTCCCTTTTATTTATAGGTACAATCAACTCTTCTCCTGTCATTCCTAATTCCTCGCATTCACTAATATCTCCTTCTGTAATGTTACATTTCAAGAATATTTTAAGTGGAATCTTATAGTCTGTAGCCTTTTGGATAGGTGTGTTGTGCTCAGCATAATTCCTTTGAAATGTAGCCAAGTAATTGCATGTATCAAATAATTTGTTTTAAAAAAAATTTTTATACATTTTATTTATTTATTTGTTTGTTTGTTTATGTGGTGCTGAGGATCAAACCCAGTGCCTCACACATGCTAGACAAGTGCTCTGCCACTGAACTACAACCCCAGCCCCCTAGTTTCTTACCTTTTTATTTCTGGGTAAGGTTCCATTATATGGATGCACCACAGTTTTAACCATTCATTTATTGAAGATCAGCTGGGTTGTTTCCAGATTTTGACTATTAATGTATCAAACTGCTAGGAACATTCATATATAATTTTTCAGTGAATATAAGTTTTCATTTCTCTGGGATAGGAAGTCATGTTTTTACTTCGTAAGAAACCGTCAACTGTTTCCTAGAATGGCAATATTATTATGTATTCCCATCACATGTCATAAAAAAAATAATGCTGGTAAGGGAGAGGCATGCCTGCAGTTTTATGTTGTGTTAACTATCATTCCGTGTTTTGGTCATGAAAGATTTATGGGTGGAGTAATGAATGATGATAAATGACATATCAACAATAGAGATGACTTCCTGTGAGCTAGGAAAAACTGAAAGAATATTCTGACCTCTGACCTTTGTCTTAATGAATTTTGCCTAAAATCATCCTGTGTTCTGATTTTGTCTAACCTTCAGGAAACAGAAGCAAATACTTCAACACATTTTAGAATTGTTATTTGCATTATAAATAACTGAGTTAATTATCCCGAGTGATAAAGAAAATGCATTTTATTTGGATTCAGACACCTTGTGATTTGCTGACTTTCCTACCATCCATAGTTAACCATGCTATTTGCTAGCTTGAAATGCACCAGCTAAATGTTCACCTACATTTCTAAAATAGGTAGACTTTAGCTAACTCTTGAAATTTTCTTCCTTTGTACACATGAGTACTACAAATGAATCTGTCTACTAAATTCAGAATGAGATTGAATATTATCACTCAAAACTGTTTCTTTTAATACAATCTAGATACTGTGCTTCAGGCGTATACATTTGATGACATGTGGCTTCTCGATACCATAAGATCAGTAAATTTTATCTTCCTAGGTTCTAATAATAGCTGAACCACCATTACCTTTATTTGTAAGTTTTTGAGTGTGATTAACCTTCAGATTTGTTACTGCATTGTTAGATCAGTGAGAACAGGGAATGTGGTTTTGATTCTTGTAACACATATTTACTTAATAATATATGGAAATATTATGTTAAACACTTTAGGCATTACCATAACGAAAGATTTTGATGTGGTAGTTTTGTGTACATTGTTAGATACTTTGTAGTGGATTTTTTTTTTTTTTTTATGAAGCCAAACAGTTTGTCATCTTTTGGTATATTTATTTTTCTGCCCAGTGATATTTCCCCAGAGGAAGGGTAGAGTCCATATTGAAAGGTGGTTGTTAAATTTATTTAACCTTTGTTGTTTTGTTTCATGTAGGGTACAGTATTCTATAATGGTGGACTTTTATCATGGGACTGTCTTACCTAAAAAAAAAAGTTGGGAGAGTGCACATAAGGATTTGGTCTATTGGGAACAAATAGTTTGAAAGGAAAAAACTCCCAGTTTCTTACTTTGCATATGTGCTTTTTATTAAAATTTCTTTGCCCTCAGGTATTTTAGATAAGTTCTAAGTCTCTCGATCTGTAAGTTGCATTTCAAATATATCTTGACCTTATCTGTCATTCTAGGTCATCACAATGTGAGAAATGTGTGCCTGTTTTGTGTGTGTGTTTAAGAAGCCATGGATGTTTATGTAATTATTTCTTTTTGTTATGCAGTATGCACACACACAAAGTGCAGAAAACAACATATGTAGGTGAATTTTTACCAAGAGAAAACCCATGTAATTCCCACTCACTTGAAATCAAACTGTGACTGATGTGCCTACTATCCCAAGAGCCTCTTCTTGATCACATCCTCTACCCAAGTAACCATAGTCAGACTTTTATAAGTTAGTCACATCTTTGCTTGGTGTTGTAGTTTTATTTAAAATAAGTGCAATTTATTTCACCATTTAGAGAATGTTTCTGTGATCAAACCCTCATATATAAAACCTTACATACTTAATACTGTGTGTTACCCCTGTATACCTGAAAAAAAAATTGTTTTACCTTTACTAGACCAGTATGGCTGTTAATTTCTCTACCATGCCAACCCCAAATAGTAAACTGGGAAACCTTGTCCAAAGTTGACAGCAGAACTAAAGTTTCCAAAAATCCAAATTCATACATGTGCATGTGTGTGCACACACATATGAGGTTAGGTTCTTCAGTTAGCTGGAAATTATAGAGACATGCAGCATACTCCATTAATAAAGAGACCCAATGACAACCCCCCACCCGCCCTGCCACTTCCAAAAACAGCAGAGTTCCCTTACTGTAATGCATGGAAACAATTTTTAAAGTTTCTCAGTTGTCAGCTAGAAAGAAAATATTCTAGAATAAAAGCACTAAAAACAACTCTGATAAAGCATGGTTGCTACTTCATGTCTTAATGCAAATGTAAGGTATTTTATATTCACAATTGTGATACAATACTGTCCTGAATGTAAATATGAATTCTTAAAGCGATTTCACGTAGTTTTTAATTTCACATAATGGAATTCTTTAGTATATGTTCTTTTGTGTACAGTTCTTTTGTTCTTCATATATTTAGGATTCTTGCCTATTTTGTATAGCAATATTTGTTACTATTCATTGTGTATATTGCATTTTACAAATAAGCTTTAGCTTACCCATTCTGCTGTTTACAGATGTTGGAGTGGGGTATGTGGGGGCATGACTTTTCTACCTCTTGAAATTCTGAACAGTACTGCTGAAAATGTTCTTATATAGGTATTTTAGTGCAGATTATATTTGTGTAGGCGTGGAATTGCTGTGCTTTAGAATATGCGTTTCTTCTATTTGGCTGTATAATGCTTAATTAATTTCATAATGATTGTACTAATTTACATTCCTACTAGCAATCTGTGAGATTGTGGTTTTCCCCATCTTTGTCAACACTTGGTATTGTTAGAGTTAAATTTTCTAATCTAGTGAGTCTTAAAGGTTATTTTCAAAAGACATTAATAAATTACCTCCACAAAAGGAATTAAATTCCAGTCAGTTTTAAAACTTGTTTTTAAGTGTGGTAGTGAATGCCTGTACTCCCAGCAACTGAGGAGGCTAACACAGGGGGATCATAAGTTTGAGGCCAGCCTCAGCGATTTAGGGAGGTCCTGTCTTAAAATAAATGAATAAAGAGGGCTGGAGATGTAGCTCAATGGTAGAATGCTCCTGGGTTCAGTTTCCACTACTGCAAAACAACAACAAACTTATTTTTAGACTCTAAAGACTCATCAGAATGATTTCCTATAGCTAAAGAGTAAAGCATGCCCTATTATTAAAACTTTAAAATATTAGGTTGCTTTCTGATTACTATTACTTTTCTTCACATTTATGTATTATCACTTCAGTTCAACCTCAGGTATTTTACTAAGGTGTATATAAAATTTGGATTGGCTAGCTGGGCGCAGTGGTGCACGCCTATAATCCCAGCGAGAATCGCGAGTTCAAAGCCAGCCTCAGCAACTTAGCGAGGCCCTAAGTAACTCAGTGAGACCCTGTCTTTAAATAAAATACAAAATAGGGCTGGGGATGTGGCTCAGTGACTGAGTGCCCCTGGGTTCAATACCCAGTTCAAAAAAATAAAATAAAACAAAATTTGGATTGGTTTAGTTGTGTCTTATCAGGAGCTAAGGTAATATTTTTTTTTTTTACTTGAAGCCAGCTCCCTTCTCCCATCTTCCCTGATGTGACACTGCACATCAGTAAAGAACTTGTCACCTTTCATCTCTTGGCTTCCTTGCTGGTGTGACCAAGATCCTCTACGAAGAGATGTATTAGTGATCTCTCTTCTGACTTAGGTGTTCTGGAAATGCATATTGCTTCTGTGGAATTTCAAAGGAAATTTGGAAATGCATATTGCTTTTATGGAATTTCTAAGGAAATTTTCTGGAATTTCTTTTAGGAAAATTTGAATTATTACAAGTTTAGGAAATAGCATAAAAGTATTTAGTTAGCCATCCAAAAGAAAATATCACTTGATCTTTCTTTCTCTTTTGTAGTAATATCTTTTACCTAATTTGTTTACTTAACAGTTATTTTCTTAGGAAATACTATGTAGATTGGTTCAGCATTAGCATTAAAGATAATATAGACTCTTTTAGGAGTGTTATTATATGCTTAGTTCATGTTGAATCTTTACTAAACTAATAATGAATGTCCATGAAATCTAATATATGTTTTTTTTTTAATAGTGTAGCTGGGATTAAATTAGCCTAGGTTTGTAGACTTTACAGGTACCCCATAGTATGAATTCTCAGGGTATAAACTAATAATTATCTTAACATAAAGGAAAAAATCTTAGGAAACATTTTGTGTGACTCTTAAGGAACATATATAAAGTTTCCCATGATTTTTAAAATTCCTTAATTGACTGTAATTTATTTTTGGTACTGGGGATTGAACTCAGGGGCACTCAACCACTGAACCACATCCACAGCCCTATTTTGTATTTTATTTAGAGACAGGGTCTCACTGAGTTGCTTAGGGCCTCGCTAAGTTGCTGAGGCTGGCTTTGAACTCTCGATCCTCCTGCCTCAACCTCCCAAGTGCTGGGATTACAGGCGTGCACCACGCCTGGCAATTGACTGTATTTTTAAACGGTAAATTTTATAGCTAAAAATAATCTTGAATGATCAGTGTTACAGTACCAACTAATAATCATTTGATTCTTAGAAAACTCAGTTGGGAGAAACTTGAAGGATCCATTATCCCTCACTTGATTTTGCTTCCATTCTGGTTGGAAGTCATTGGTTAATATAGTAAATTATTTACTAAACAACCTTCTTATATTTACTAGAGCAGCAACTTTGTTTCTTCTACCATTGCTCCATGTTGAATGGGGGGTATAACAATTTATAATCTACTTGATAAATATTTACTAAAATAATCAATTGTCTCCTAAATAGCAAGCTTATTTTAAATACAGAAGGGAATTTATTTGATTATTATAAAATTCTTCCATGTGGCCTATGGCATAATACTGAACTCTTTCAATTCTGTGGAAGAAATAATGCAAGGATACATTTTAGAGTTATTAATGTAATTTTACTGACACCTGGAGATATCTGTGGGCAGGCTTCAGAAAGCGTAGGAAACCTCCCAGTAAGCTTCACAGTGTACAGGAAGGCCTATTAAGGAAGACTCCTAAAACATTAACAACACTGAGTCAGCAGTGATTTTTTTTTTTTCAAATAGGGATGAAGGTGGAAGTAGGGCCCGTGTATTAAAATCTCCAGGACGGTAAATAATTAGAAAAATCATACTTATGTTTGCAATATATGTGTGTGGGGGGAGGATGTAGAAATTCCTAAAATAATCTACAGCAAAAAAAAAAAAAAATTTGATAGGAAAGGCTAGAAGTTTAGAAAGCTTAGGAGCAGATCCTAGCATTAGTGAATTTAATCACACTTGCTAGTTACCTGTCATTGTTACTGTTCCCGTTGCATATGTTAGCTATTTTTTTTAATGTAAGATAAGTATAAAAGTCCACAGTATTTGTGTGGCATGGCACAAATAATGTAGTTTTGAGCCAAGGAAAACCTATTTTCATTTCTGCTCCCACCTTGTCTACTCTGTGATTTTAGGAATCTGTATTTCCTATATAAGCTAGAAATGATGGGATTTTGCTGGTAGCACCACTAAATGTTTGCAGCTCACAAGCCAAGCTTTTCGGTGTACAGAGGAAAGAAAGATCACTCATGCTGTCAGACGTGACTGTATCCTGTGCCCTGTATTCTTAACATGGCTGCCATCTGCATCATGCAGTGTTTTGCACGTACAGCCCCTTACTCCTGTTTTTACTGTTCTAGCTCTGTTTTAACATCAAATTTTAGTAGTTGAAAGTGACAGCACAAATTCTAATAGGATTAGTGTATAGTCCAGCTTGCCTGGAGAGTTCTTTGTAAAACAACTCTGATGATAGTTGCAGATGCCAATTTGGATGACAGAATGAAAATCATACAAGTATATTTAAAGGTGTATTCTCTGTAGTCATTCTTCCCTTTCTCTTTCTAAATGACTTTCTCTGAAGCTGGGAAATTGGAAGTTATTAGAATATTGTTTGAAAATGATATATCTGTAAAACATTTTTGCATGATATAGCTTTTTAAAAATTATTCCAAGAGTAAAACTATAACATGCCACTGGAGGGACTTCAAAATTCTTTTAGTTTTATAGACTGCATTTTAATTCGTTGTACACAAATGGGGTACAACTTTCCATTTCTGTGGTCGTACACAACATGGATTCACACCATTCGTGTAATCATAAATGTACAGGGCTGGGGATATAGCTCAGTCGGTAGAGTGCTTGCCTCGTAAGCACAGGGTCCTGGGTTCAATCCCCAGCACCACAAAAAAAAAAAAAAATAAAATAAAAAAAAAATAAATGTACACAGAGTAATGATGTCTGTCTCAGTCCCCTGTCTTTCCTTCCCCCACCCCTTCCCATCCCATTTCCCTAATCTACACAATACAGAGTTCCTCTATTCTTCTCTTAACCCCCCCCCCTCGGTTATGTATCATCATCCACTTATCAGAGAAAATATTTGGCCTTTGTTTTTTTTTGGAATTGGCTTATTTCACTTAGCATGATATTTTCCAATTCCATCCATTTACCAGCAAATGCCATAATTCCATTCTTCTTTAAGGCTGAGTAATATTCCATTGTGTATATATACGCCAGTTTCTTTATCCATTCATCAATTGAAGGGCATCTAGGTTGGTTTCACAATCTGGCTATTGTGAATTGAGCTACTATAAACATTGATGTGACTGCATCACTGTAGTGTGCTGATTTTGTGTCCTTTGGGTATAAACCAAGGAGTGGGATAGCTGGGTCAAATAGGTGGGTCCATTCCAAGTTTTCTGAGGAATCTCATACTGCTTTACAGAGTGGCTACACCAATTTGCAACTCCATCAGCAATGTATGAGTGTGCCTTTTTCCCCACATCCACACCAACAGTTATTATTGCTTGTGTTCTTGATAATAGCCATTCCAGTTGGAGTTAGATGAAATCTTACGGTGGTTTTGATTTGCATTTCTCTAATTACTAGAGATGATGAGTGCTTTTAAGTTCTTTACAAATTTTGGAGATTAGTGTTCTGTCTGAAGTGCTTGTGGAAAAGATTTTCTCCCACTCTGTAGGCTCTCTTTTCACAGTATTGTTTCCTTTGCTGAGAAAAAGCTTTTTAGTTTGCATTCATCCCATTTATTGATCCTTGCCTATACTTCTTGCACTCTGGGGATCTTGTAAGGAAGTCTGAACTAAGCCAATACGATGAAGATTTGGGCCTACTTTTTCTTCTATTTGGTGAAGGGTCTCTGGTCTAACTCCTAGATCCTTGATCCATTTTGAGTTTTATACAGGGTGAGAGATAGGGGTTTAATTTCATTTTACTGCATATGGATTTCCAGTTTTGCCAGCATCATTTGTTGAAAGGGCTATCTTCTCTCCATTGTATGTTTTCTGCACCTTTGTCTAGTATGAGATAACTGTACTTATGTGGGTTTGTCTCTGTGTCTTCTATTCTGTGCCATTGGTCTACCTGTCTATTTTGGTGCCAGTACCATGCCATTTTTGTTAACTATTGCTCTACAGTAGAGTTTAAGGTCTGGTATTGTGATACCTCCTGCATCACTCTTCCTGCCCAGGATTGGCTATTCTGGATCTTTTATTCTTCTAGATGAATTTCATGATTGCTTTCTCTATTTCTATGAGGAAGGTCATTGGGATTTTAATTGGAATTGCATTAAATCTTTATAGCACCTTTGGAAGTATGGCCATTTTGACAATATTAATTCTGCCTGTCCAAGAACACGGGAGATCGTTCCACCTTCTAAGGTTTTCTTTAATTTCTTTCTTTAGTGTTCTGTAGTTTTCATTGTAGAGGACTTTCACCTCTTTTATTAGATTGATTTCAAGTTTTTTTTTTTTTTGAGGCTCCTGTGAACAAAGTAGTTTTCCTAATTTCTCTTTCAGAGGATTATCACTTATGAATGGAAATAGATTTGTGTGTGTTTATTTTATGTCCTGATACTTTGCTGAATTCATTTATTAGTGCTAGAAGTTTTCTGGTGAAGTTTTTTGGATCCTCTAAATGTAGAACCATGTTGTTGACAAATAGTGATCGCTTGAGGTCGTCTTTTCCTATTTGTATCCCTTTAATTTCTGTGGTCTGTCTAATTGCTCTGGCTGGTGTTTCAAGGATGATGTTGAATAGAAGTGGTGATAGTGGGCATCCCTGTCTTGTTCCAGTTTTTAAAGGGAATGCTTTCAGTTTTTCTCCATTAAGAATGATGTTGGCCTTGGGCTTGGCATAGATAGCCTTTACAATGTTGAGGTATGTTCCTAGTATCTCCATTTTTTCTAGTGTTTTGAGTATGAAGGGGTACTGTATTTTATCAGGCATCTTTTTCTGAATCTATTGAGATGATAATATGATTCTTAATCTTAAGCCTATTGATGTGATGAATTACATTTATTGATTTCTGTATGTTGAGCCAACCTTGCATCTCTGGGGTGAACTCCACTTGATCATGGTGCACTATCTTTTTAATATGTTTTTGCATGCAATTTGCCAGAATTTTGTTAAGGATTTTTGTGTCTATGTTCATCAGAGATATTGGTCTAAAGTTTTCTTTCCTTGCTGAGTCTTTGTTTTGGTTTCAGGGTGATACTAGCTTCATAGAATGAATTTGATAGGTCCCTTCCTTCTGTTTCATGGAATACTTTGAGGAGTATTGTGTAAGTTCTTTGACGGTCTTGTAGAAATCAGCTGAGAATCCATCTGGTCCTGGGCTTTTCTTGGTTGGTAGGCTTTTGATGACTTCTTCTAAGTCATTGCTTGAAATTGATATGTTTAAATTGTGTATGTTCTCCTGATTCCGTTTGGGAGGGTCATATGTCTCTAGAAATTTGTAAATGTCTTTGAGAGTTCCTATTTTGTTGGAGTATATATTTTCAAAGAAGCGTCTAATTATGTTTTGTATTTCAGTTGTGTCTGTTGTGATATTTCCTTTTTCATCATGAATTTTAGTAATTTGAGTTTCCTTTCCCTTCTCTTTTGTTAGTGTGGCTAAGGGTTTATCTATTTTGTTTACTTTTTCAAAGAACCAACTCTTTGTCCATTTTTTGAATTGTTTCTTTTGTTTCAATTTCATTGATTTCAGCTCTGATTTTAATTATTTCCTGTCTTCTAGTACTTTTGGTGGTGTTCTGTTCGTTTTTTTTCCTAGGACTTTGAGATGTAATGTTAGGTTATTTAGTTGTTGACTTTTTATTCTTTTCTTGAATGTGCTCCATGCAATGAATTTTCCTCTTAGTACTGATTTCATAGTGTCCCAGAGATTTTAATATGTTGTATTGTTGTTTTCATTTACCACTGAGAATTTTTTTATCTCCTCCCTGATGTCTTCTATTATCCATTCTTCATTCAGTAGCATATTATTTAGTCTCCAGGTGTTGAAGTAGTGTCTGTTTTTTTTTTTTTTTTGGGGGGGGGGTGCTGGGGATTGAACCCAGGGGCACTCCACCATTGAGCCACATCCCCAGCCCTATTTTGTATTTTTTGGTTTAGAGACAGGGTCTCACTGAGTTGCTTAGGGCCTCGATAAGTTGCTGAGGCTGGCTTTGAACTCGCAATCCTCCTGTCTCAGCCTCCCAAGTGCTGGGTTTACAGGCCTGTGCCACCGCGCTCAGCTTCTGTTTTTTATTTTGTCATTGATTTCTAATTTTATTTCATTATGATCTGATAGAATACAAGGGAATATCTCTGTTTTTTTGTATTTACTAAGGGCTGCTTTGAGGCATAACATAAGGTCTATTTTAGAGAAGGATCCATGTGCTGCTGAGAATAAAGTGTATGAGCTCGTTGATGGATGGAATATTCAATATATTTCTGTTAAGTCTAAGTTATTGATTTTGTTATTGAGTTCTGTGGTTTCTTTGTTCAGTTTTTGTTTGGAACATCTATCCAGTGGTGAGAGCGGTGTGTTAAAGTCACCCAGAATTACTGCGTTGTGGTCTATTGGGTTCCTGGAATTGAGAGGATTTGTTTGATGTACATGGATGTGCCATTGTTTGGGGCATAAATATTTACAATTGTTATGTCTTGCTGATTTATGGTTCCCTTAAGTAATATGAAATGTCCTTCTATATCCCTTCTAACTTTGCCTTGAAGTCCACTTTATCTGATATAAGGATGGAAACCCCCGCTTTTTTATTGAGTCTGTGTGTGTGGTATGTTTTTACCCATCCTTTCACCTTTAGTCTGTGGATGTCTTTTTCTATGAGATGAGTCTCTTGAAGTCTCTTGTTGGGTTTTTCTGTTTGATACAATCAGCCAATCTATGTCTTTTGATTAATGAGTTTAGGCCATTAATATTCAGGGTTATTATTGAGATGTGATTTGTATTCCTGATCATTTTGGCTTATTTTTGTTTTTTAAGTTGAATTTGGTTTCTCCTTTGATTGGCTTTACCTTACGGTAGTTCTTCCCTTTGCAGCCTTGTTGTTGCATTGTTGTTTTTCATTTCCTCCTCATGGGATATTTTGCTGAGAATGTTCTGTAGCACAGGCTTTATATGTGTAAATTCTTTTACTTTTCTTTATCATGGAAGGATTTTATTTCATCCTCAAATCTGAAGGTTAGTTTTGCTCTTTTATGAAGTTCTTCAAGCACGTGATAGCTCAAATCTCTCCTAATAGACTCCTTTGAATTATAGTTAAATCTCTGCATTTTTTTTGCTTAATAGAGACCCTTACAGTGAGAGATGTTCTTAAAAAGGATTTTAAGGAAGAAACTAAATGCTTCCTAGCCCTTTTGAAGAATGAAATCATTCATTGTTTTGGCTGGAAATCTCAGAATCTTTTTTGTGTGTGTTAGGGATGGATTTTGAATTCTTTTTTTGTTTTCAAAAAAAAGTTTGTATTTGTAGATAAACAGAATACCTTTATTTTATTTGTTTATATTTATGTGGTGCTAAGGATTGAACCCAGTGCCTCACACTTGCTAGGCAAGTGCTTTGCCACTGAACTGCATCCCCAACCCTGGTTGGGGATTCTTGTCTCAGTGCTAATATTTAGATTTCCAAGAACATTCCCCTAAGAATACAGTTTTGTTTTAGTGCTATATATGATTTCTAGAAAATAACTTTAAGTGAAAATACTTAAGCTTTTATACCATTAAAAAATGAACTTGCTCTATAACTATAATTTTCTTTTAGTCAGTATATGCTTATAGGCAGATTTTCTCATGTTTTTGATATAGAAACAAAAATAGGAGCAGTTAGCTTGATTTTTGGAATGATTCTTCATTGTGCTGACCTAGATACCATAGGCCAGAAAAGACTATGGCTGAAAAGTGGAGGACGTGTAATTTCACAAGATGGTTGAGAAATAACCCGGGAGAGTTCCTAAAAAATGTGTTTGTAGGATAAATTTGAAACTTTGGGTTGCATGTATTTAGAATGGTATAATTTGCCATTTGTTTTTTAATTAGTATAGAAACCCTTTTGTTATGTGTTTCATATGAAATCTAATACATTTAGGGAATGAATTTTGTAGGGTCCTTTCCTGAATATGCCTCTCCTTCCATAGCTTTTCAAAATCATTACGCAAATTTAAAAATTATAACAATACCTTATTTATAAGTATTTTTTTTTTTTGTTGTTGTTGTTGAAATTAGTTATGCAGTACTGTTTTGGAACTTGGATGACTGACAGTTGAACTGAATGAGGAAAGTAGCCAAAGTAGTTTCTTTAAAATGCCATTCCAGAGACATATGGTGTGGAATACTCGGTGTTTGAATATTCATTACAACATGAACAGTGTTTATGTATTTCTATAGAATTTATGATGATTTTTACCTTTCTGTTTTCTTCCCTTCCCACTCTTTTTCTCATCAGTGTAAACCAGAATACAAGGTACCTGGACTTTATGTTATTGACTCTATTGTGAGACAATCGAGACATCAGTTTGGTCAAGAAAAGGATGTGTTTGCACCCCGATTTAGTAATAACATCATTAGCACTTTCCAGAATTTGTATCGTTGCCCTGGGGATGACAAGGTATGCTGCTATTTTTGCTTGGTGTTAGAGTCTTTAGATTATTGTAAATTTGAATATTTAATTATTATACTGTCCACATTCCTTTTTGTTCTTAGAATTTCTTGGAGAGTGGAAAGATGTTGGTTTTGCTATGTTTTAATTTATTGAAGCAACTGCTGTTAAAGAAATTGGCTATAATGTCTTTTGGAATTATATTAAACACTTACTTAAATCTGCAACCGTTTCAGGATTGTGATGATTTGATTTGAGTTGATATTTTCCTTTTCATTGTTTGTGAAAAATGGTTTTGCCAAGTAGTTTATGGAAAGTAATTGTATATCAAAATTCTTATGTTATGGTACAATTTTATTAAAAGTGTTAGAAACCATTACTATTAAATCTGAGATATGAATATGTAAATATTCTATAATTAACAAGTAAAAAAGTTTTGGACCCAGAGGCAGAATAAAAAGTTTATTTTCCTTGAAATTTTAGGTTACTCATTTTGGATGCTGATTTGGATATTTAGGTGTGGGTTTTTTTGTTGTTTTTAAGTCTTTTATACATATATGTATATATATATTATACATAATATATATTATATATATTTTAGTTGTAGATGAACCTGTATTTTTATTTATTTATTTTTACGTGGTGCTGCAAATTGAACCCAGGGCCTAACGTGCTAGGCATGCTTCTACCACTGAGCTACATCCGAGCCCTGAGGTGTGGTTTTTGACAGGGTTGAATGCAATGTTGTTGATTAATTAGCAAAAGGTAAGAATGGGTGAAGACTAATGGAACTCATTTCTAGGTAGTTTTATTTATTTAAAAAGGGCATTTACATATAAAATATGACAATATTTTATAGGCTACTTTACACAATAAAATAGGCAATATAAAATATACTGTTGCAATCACAAGTACCCAGGTATACTAATGTCAGTCACACGAGTTTGACAGTTATGAGCAAACAAACCATCTTCATAGGTAGTTTTATATGTTAAATAACTATAATAGAATCTTGAACTAGAAGAAGAAAATCTTGTTATAATGGATACATATGCAGATAAATTTATTATAATATATTCTTAGTGAATTATTTTTGGACATATTTCTTGACAGTTTTTGTTTTTCATTATCTTGGTACCTTGATACTTTGAAAGTCTGAAAAAAATGTTTTAGATTTTAAGTGGTCTATCTATTAAAATAGGTACTTTACAATCCCATCTTATAAAACTTACCATGTTGGAATTTTATGTCAACACTTTTAAAAATAACCCAACACCTTGATTTAGAAATTTCATTATTTGGACTTTGGTTTCTGTCAGTTGCAGTGAACAAATCAGTCTTCAGTTTGTATATCTCATAATGTGATATATTTTATTTATAAGTATTTATGGAATAGGGCCTTTTTGATTTTTTTAAACTGTAAGAAGAAAGATTATGTGAATGCTGTAATTTTAATAATAAATGAGGGGCATTATGTGTTTGTGTGTAGATTTTTAAAATGATAGTTGTTAGGTACTGGTTGTTTTGAATAACATGAGTAAACGTCTTAGAACCCAATAGATTCTTATGTAAGGCACAGAACTTTCTAAGTGCCCACATTTTACAAAGAAGTAGTAGTCAAATCTGAAGTTATGAAACTTTTGTTGTATAATTTTCTTTTCTTTTTTTCACGCTGGGGGTTGATTCTAGTAACATATTTATTGCTGAGCTGCATCCCCAGCACCCCAGGGCCCCTTTTAAATTTTGAGCCAGTCTCACCTCGAATTTGTGATCCTCCTGCCCCAGCCTCCAGACTGCTAGGATTACAGTCATGCACCTACTGCGCCCTGCTTCTTGTGTTGTTCTCTTATGCTTCATCTGAAGTACAAAAACGTGCATATTAATGTGAGTTGGACATAATTTTAAAATATGAACATAATAGTATGCAGAACTTAATAAACCAGATCTTTATTCTGACAATTGCTCTTTTACTGTTATAAAATATATACATTTAATCAGTGCTCTTTTGAATACAGTAACAGCCCCTTTTATTCCCTAATGTAAGTAGCCTCACAATTAGTAATAATTTGTGCTTAGTTATTGTTTACAGAACTTCTGTGTTTAAAAAGTTGTGGATCAAATTGTTCAGTGCCAGTTTAAAGGAAATAGTTAATATGTATTCATTGTATTTTAATGACATTGTGGCTTCAGAATATACACTTAATGACTCATAAACTTAATGACTTAAGTGTATGTTCTGGGAGAAATATTTATATTTCTGTAAGCACAGTTTTAATAAACAGTCCAGTTGATTTTATTTAAAAAATATTGTAGAACATCTTAAGACATTTCTCTTCCTTTGCCTTATTTTTCTGCTTGTAAATCTGAAGTTTTTAGGAAAAATTTCACATAACCAATTGAGATATTTAGGAATTTTTCTTTTCAAGTTTTCTCTAAATATTGTTAATTAGGCTTTATATATGTTATATAGCAGAATTATGCAAAAAGTAGAAGTTGGTAATACCTATCTTTTCAAGTTTATAATACACAGAATATAATAGAGGAGACAGGGAACGGTGTAATTAAACAAAACTTCACAATTAAATGAAATTTCCCTTAATCTCTTTTGGAGCTAGATTAGTATATACATAATTAAAGTGAAGAACTATTTTATTGTGCTGCTATGAGAAGAGCTATATAATAAGTAAGATACAGCTCTGTGTCAAGAAGTTCAAAATTGGGAGTGATTAAGACCTTCAAGACCTTTAGAACACTATTCAGCCTAAACAGATACAATTTGAAATTGAGAAAAGCAACCCAAGAATACTTCTGGTGCACAGTCTCATTTTCATAAATAAGGGAACTGAGGGTTTAAAAGATAATTTTTTTTTCATTGGCACTTTTGGCTTAAGATCAAGGTTAACGAGAAAGGTTATGTAGAGATCATGTATTTCATGAATTTTATAGCAACTGCATAAATGTTATATGTCTGAGTGGAGCCTTACCAAAAATATGAGGTACTCCGAATGAACGCATAAATGATCCAGAAAGGGGGTGAGATTAAAACAAAAATTTAAGATATCTGTGCTAGGCAATGTTGAGAGTCTTTAGCGGGAGTAAGAATATATTGGATTCAATGCTGCTAATAAAAGGTCTACAAGAAAGAGAAAAAATTACTGAGATGATTCAGATATGTAAATCTGCTTGTTAGTAGCAAGCAGATTTTTTTTTTTTAACAGTATGGTAAGGACTTATCAGATTATTGTAAGAAATGAAACAAATGTAGAACATTATTCATATATAACATGATTTATCATTCTATGAATCAAATTCAGTAATGCTGTTATGGAATAGGCATTATGCAACAAGGGGGGGAGGGAGAGAGAGAGAGATAGGAAAGAACAATGAAAAAGGGAAGGTGGAGAGTGAAGAGAGGGTTCTATTTCACATTCTGTTCACCCAGATGCGTGTCTGTCTCTGGTTTAAAGCATGAAAAGAGAAGTAGAATTTATGGCAAGGTCTTTAGAAAGAAAGGAATAATTTGGTTAAAAAAATGTGTTTTTTCTTCTGATGGCAGAATCCAACTCAGGGCTTTGTGGATACTATTCATGTGCTCCACTAATGAGCTTACATTCCCAGCTCTTGGTTAAATTCTTATATGAAAAAATGCCCTCTCCTATATTTAAATAGTTTGTAAAATGAAAATTTGTAAGAGTCACATTAGATGAAGACTTTGTCCTGGAGTTACTTATTTGTTCAAAAGATAAGCATTTTATGAGACAAAGTTAAAATGAACTTTAAATATAAATTTAGTGCTGAGATGAATCCTAACTCTCCTTCAGAGTACTTAATACATTCTATAGGTAATCATATTATTAAGCTATTTAGAATTGCATAGAAGATGGAGACTATGTCATGTCTGTCTTCAGCTAAGTGTAGCTTTTATTTATATTGTTTGGCTATTAGAACTAATGTTTTTCCCCCCTCAATTGAGTTAAGGTTAGCAAATGAAAAATGGTCAAAACAGATTTTCAGTGATAGAAAGTACCTCAGAAATGTTTTAATCTCTCCTTCCCATCCTGTGCTCTAATAGCCCATATGAAATGATTGTGCTGATGTTTTGAAAGCAGAAAATCAAAATGTTCTATTTATTTTTTTCTCTAGAGTAAAATAGTGAGAGTCTTAAACTTATGGCAGAAGAATAATGTATTTAAGAGTGAGATTATTCAACCGCTTTTGGATATGGCAGCAGGGATTCCTCCTCCAGTTGTCACACCTGTTTTGGCCAGTACCACTGCTGCTATGAGCAATACTCCAGGTATATTACTGCAATATAGATCTGATGTCTAAATATTCAGCTCATATTTTCACATGATTGTTCATATGTACAGTAACAATTTGATATAGTGCAGGAGAATTTTGATGCTACATTAGATAATTGAAAGAAAATGCAATTTAAAAGGAAAAATAAAATCAAGTGTTTGTGTGTGTGTTTAAGTGGGATAAGGGCTGCTTAACCACTGAGCTACATCTCCCAGCCCTTTTCAGTTTTTGAGACGGGGACTTGCTAAGTTGCTCAGGGCCTTGCTAAAATTTTGAGGCAGCTTTGAACTTGAAATCTTTCTGCTTCAGCCTCTCTAGCTGCTGGGATTACAAACGTGTACCATCATGTCCAGTCTTTCTTATTTTTTTTGAGAAAAGTTCCACTTGGTTGCTGAGACTGGCCTCAAATTTGGGATCCTCTTGCCTCAACCTCCTGAGTCACTGGGATTCTAGGGGTGTGCCAGCATACCTGGTTGTTTCTGCTTTCTGTGTAATTCTAAAATTCGGAAAGTTTGTTTTTTTTTTTTTAAATCCCAAGAAACATAAATATAATGAACTTTGGAAAATGAGTGTGTGTGTCAGTTAGGTTTTTCCAGATTTACTTGGGTTGTCTGTAACACTTGACATATAAATCAACTTGATATTTATAGGAAATTAGGATAACTGAATCTTTGCCTGGAACCTTAAATTGTTTGATAATGCCAAGAATGCTTTAGTAATAATCTCAAAATCATATTTTCTTAGGGTATTTAAATTACATGTGGAAATTTTTATCACAATTTCAAGAATTGAATTTGCTAACATTTTGGTACATGGTTAGTTTTTATTGTGCATTTATGTGCATACTTACTTGAAACAATAGTTTTATAAGTACTGTCTCCATCAAAGATTGTGTTTTGATTATTCCTTATATTAATGTCTTCCTAAGTCAGGTTTTTAATGGCTCCTACATAAGCTTTGTTAAACTCGTAGATCAGTTTTTAATGAATGCTAAGTATTCTTTATTAAAGTAGTATCTTAGTTCATTGAGGACAAGTATGGACAATCTCATGAAATTTTTCTGTTTTCTTCTTTTTTAAAAGCCTGATTACATGAAGGATTTTTAAATGGTTTTTCTGAATGCTGCCAATAAAATAAAAACATTTATATAGATTGTGTTTTATAAAACTAATAGAACAAGTGCCTCACCTTATTTAAGTTGTGTTTATTCACTTCTGTTTGGTGGGCTGTGTGATGTCTTTTTTAAAAGGAACACCTGTGACACCTGTTACTCCAGCCAATGTGGTCCAAGGCCTCCCTGATCCGTGGGTATCTCAGATAACAAATACAGATACACTTGCAGCAGTTGCTCAGATCTTACAGAGTCCTCAAGGCCAACAGGTGAGCAGATTTTTTTCTTATGTTGAGAATGATGTATAATTTGTTATTTTCCTAATGTACTGTTTTGTGATATACCACCTAGAGATAAGTATTTTTATAGTTTTCTGAAAATGGGATCACTCTGTAACTTACTAATAACTTCCATTTTTCATTTAGTAATTCATCAATTACTTTCATGTCATTAAAAATTTTTATGCCAGGCATGGTGGAGCATGCCTTTAATTTCAGTGACCTGGAAGGCTGAGGCAGGAGGATTGCAAGTTTGAGGCCAGCCTCAGCAGATTAGTGAGATCCTGTTTCAAAGTAAAAAGAAAAAATGTCTGGGGATGTAACTCAGTGGTAAAGTATACTTGGGTTCAATCCCCAGTACCCCACCTAAATAAATAAATATTTTATTAAAATATTTTAATATTTTAATATTAAAATATTAAACAGGAGTCTGTTTGGCAGACTCCTAATTTTTTAGCACATAGTTTGTACCAAATATTATTGGGTACTGTTGAAACCCCAGTCACAAAATGAATGGGGTGCTCTTCTACCTTAGGAATAGATATCTTAGGGGAAACAGATGATTAAAAAAAAATGACAAAATTACTTTTTTTTTTATTCTTTTTAATTATACATGACAGTAGAACCCATTTTGATATAATTACACAGCAGGGAATATATCTTTTTTTCACAATGTAGATTCACACGATTAAAATTACTTTAAATAGTCTTAATTGTCTTAGAAAAGATTAAGTGTATGGAGTGACCAAGTTGGGATAGGGGTCAGAATTAGAGAAGGGATGCCACAGGAGGGTGTACTTTGAGGCTAGAATTGAACTGAGACTTTGAGAATAGTCCTAGCAGGACAGGATGATAGGAAGCAGAGAGAATGGTCTATATCTTCACGTTGGGAAATAGTGTTGTGTAGTAGGAAGAGCAAGCAAGCTGCCTGGCTTTGCTGTTAAGAGCCGAGGAGAGTAATGCTACAGTTATCTGTTCATTGAGGGATAGGAAAGAGATATCTTTGCACTAGTTATTCCATTGTACTTAAACTTATCGTTCCCATCTTTTCTTAGGCTTTGTAACTTATTAAACGTAGTTTCTATATTTTGTAGATTTCTATGAATATATTTGAGTAGATTGGATTTTTGTTTCCAGTGCCAGTCTTGTTTTCTATTTATTTCATTTTCCAGTTAAATCATGTTGTTTGCAATTAATGGTAATTCTGTCTCTATGTTCCTGTGTTATATATATTTTTCTTATTCCACTGTCCCTAGATACAATGAATAGTATTCACAGTGTTTGAGGCAGTGGGCTTTGTGGTGGGGTATACAAGATAAACAAGACATTCTTTGGCTCCTTGAAGCCTTAAGTCTAACAGACAAGGTAATTGGAATACATAAATATAATTAAAATGAAAAATGAATAAGAATCCTGAGAAAAATAAAAGGCTTTGAAAATTCAAAATTAGAGATAATGCTTTGGCTTAAATAATTGTTTCAGGGAAAGTTCTTTTGTACAAATGACAGTTTGTTTTTCAAAGTATAGGTAAGAGAGAGATGCCAAGGTTGAGTTATGTAGACAGAGAGACTACTAAGTGAAAGATGGATTCTCAGTCTTTCAAATGAAACCTGCTCCATCCGCATATTCCTCATATTAATGGATATGTATCCTTCCAGTTGCTCAAACTCATTTACTTTTTGCATTGAGAGATCTATTCAGAAATACTTCTGTTTTTCTTGAACTCAAAAACATGGAGCCCATCAGACTCAAAGTGATTTATCCTTGATTCCATCCTTTCATTCATCATATCTGATCTCTTAAATCTTCTAGGGCTGGGATATAATTCAGTGGTAAAAAGCTTGCCTAGCATGTGTGAGGCCCTGGAAAGAAAGAAATCATCTGCCTGTGGTATATTCTGAAACCAACAACTTCTCACTGCCTCATTACTAGAGTCAAGCCACATTATTACCGGCTTTGTTGCAGTCGTCTCTTAATGGGGCTTTCACCCTTGCTCCACTACAGTCTCTCTCAGAAACTCAGTGGCTCCCTGTTTGACTCAGTAAAAGCTATAATAGTCACTTCACTGAGCTTTATATGTTCTCAGCTTGATCTTATTTCCTTTTCAGTATTTGCATCACCAGTTCACCATTTTCTGTAAACTAGTGTTGTGTTTTGTTTATATTGACCCCCCCTTGTTATCATTTGTTTCTCTTCATCAGTTCTCTCTCTCTTTGATTTGTTCCCCAGCCACACCTGCCTTTTTTGCTAGTCCTTACTTATACTACTTATAACCCTGCCCCAGGATATTCGTACTTGGTGACTCCTATGCTGAAAATTGTCTTTCCCCATGTATTCATATGGTTTCATTGTCCTGTAAGTTTTTTAAATGTCATCATAATAAGAACTTCAGTGACTGCTCTTTAATATTATAAACTGGACTTATCTTCTTTCCCTCTGACTTTTCTTTCCTTTCTTAATATTTACTACCTTACATGACATTATATAATTCATTTGTTTTTTGAAGTTGATACTTCGTCTCTCCCTGCTGTACTATGTATGTTATACTAGGGCTAGGATTTTTGCCTATTTTTTTCAGTCTATGTCTAGATGATAGTAGTTACTCAGTATATTTTTGTGGAATGAATGACAGAGGTGTAACTGTGTTGGTTTTGAAAACCATGGAGAGCAGACTGAGAAATGACAGGATTCATATACTGAGCAATGAGAATGGATAGATCTGTATATTGAAGCCACATGATCTGATTAGTATGTTAAATAAGTTGGGGAGAAGTCTAGAGACAGGGAATATCTTCCTTTTGTTAGTAGTGATATTGAAAGAGAGGTAATGACTATGGAGAAAATAGTACGACTGTACTCTCTAAAAAGATAAGCTCAAAAATGTGGGGCCTGTGCAGTCTTTCAGAAGTATAAAAATCAACTCAGTGGGTAATCTTAGATTGGGTACATACAGTTCCTGTATTTTTCTTTTTTTTAAGTTGTAGATGGACACATTTCCTTTTTAAATTTTTTTTTTTTTTTTTTTTAATGTGCTGAGGATTGAACCCAGTGCTTCTCACATGCTAGGCAAGCAATCTACCACTGAGCTACAACCCCAACCCCAGTTTCTGCATTTTATAAGAAATATTTTTAATGGTGCCTTATAATTATATATAATGGCAGGATTCATTGTACATATTGACATATGCACACAAGAGTTTCTGCATTTTTGAGACAGGAAACCAATTGTGAACCGAATATTAGCTGAAATTGTAAAAGTATTTTGTGATAATATCTTTACAGTAATTTATAAAGCATTCTCATTTTAAAATATGCTACTCGGTTAATATTTTCCAGAAGTATAGAGATAGTAAGATAGTCATTTTTATTGCTTTCCAAAGAAAATAGTACAAGGATAGTTAATACAGTCAGGTAATAAAGAAACTGACACAGCAGTGATGTCAGTAGAGGAAAAGTTGACTGCTGAGGTAATTTTGAATTTGGGTGACTGAAAGAATGCCAGTGTTGTTGGGAAAAATGATGCTGTCAAAAGGAATAGTTAAAATGAATAAAGGATAAATCTGGTATTTTCTTTTTTCCCTTTCTGCTCTCCCTCCCTTCATCACAGTAATGTTGAGAATTCTTGTGTTCTTATATATATTTGTTGGTCTTAGTCGTTCTGGAGCTTCCTGAGTGCAGTAACTTACTATCATTAGGTTGCTGTTTCTAGTTTTCAAATCTAAATTGATAATTTTCAGACATAACTCAGGCTTAGGGCTTTTTAAAAATTGCTTTCATTTTACATTGACACATAGTAGTATTGCATATTTGTGGTTATAGGGTGATACTTCAGTATGTGTATATAATGTGTAATGATCAGAGTAGTTGGCATATCTATCACCTCAGTCATTTTTTCATTTCTTTTTGTTGGGAACATTAAAAATCTTTGATGGCTATTTAAAATACTCAATTGTTAGCCATAGTTCTCTATGTAACATATATTTTCATAGTAACATTGGAAGTTACTCTTCCTGTCCAACTGCACCAGTTTGCCTATTACAGGTTTAGAACTCAATTATGTATTTCTGTGATGAATGTAGGGATTTCTTATTTATGGATCTTTAACATCTTACAAGTTTTAGCAAAAGTGAGTAATAGTGGGAAATGGGTTTATTTTTACTATAGTTGACATTATTCATTGTCAATAACTCATTTCTTTAGTCTCGAACTTGGCTATAACACAAAATTTCTAAATTGCCTTCCTTTCAGGCAATGTGTTCTTAGATGGTAAATCTGAATGATAGCAAACCCTCTGCTATTGTCAGTGCTAATACCTTAATGGAGTTAATTGAAGGAGGGGTGAGAAACGTAGTGAAAAATGTCATTCAGCTTGTTAGGAGTCCTTTTTCTGGTTGTTATGGTATAATTGCTTTATTTTGTTAAAGTTTTCTGACTTTCTAGAAGTAGGACAAACTTACTAAGGGCTGTGTTGTATATGCATACAAAGAAAGACATTTTTTGATTGCCTAAGATTGTAGAATGACATTAATGTAGAATTACATTTATTAACTAAAAGTTTTAAATGGGCACACCTATGAATATATCGCAGCAACTGCTTTATAATAATTCTTTCTCCTCTAGCTTCAACAGTTAATACAGACCTTACAGATACAACAGCAGAAACCGCAGCCTTCCATTCTCCAGGCCCTGGATGCTGGTCTTGTGGTCCAGTTGCAGGCTCTCACAGCACAGCTTACAGCTGCAGCGGCAGCAGCCAACACGCTTACTCCCTTGGAGCAGGGAGTCCCTTTCAACAAGGTAGTCATTAAAATACCAGATCCATTCAATAGGAAATATTAAATAGTCTGAAATGTCACGTGGATTCTATAAATTGTTTTTTGTCGTAGACCGTGTCTGTTATACACTGTACTGTAGAAGACATTTTAAATTTAGAAAAGATTTAGACTTTAAAAATTCCTCTTCAAACATTTAAAATACTTGTTTTAACTAAAGATAAATGGTCAGTATATTTTCCATTTAGGCAGCAGCTTCCAAGTCTAATTTAATCTACCTCTAAATAGTGTGACCACATCAAAAGCCTTTAAGTTGAGCATTCAGAAGGTGATGGAACATATGAAGATGAAGGATAGATTCACTGATTATGCTTCTAGGTGTTACCAAGCCGAATTGACATGGCCAGACTACTTCATTATTGGTGTAAAATTAGGGTTAGGGACCTCTACTACACACACACACACACACATACACACACACGATAGGTTTTGTGTACGTACATACTTGCAATGAAATTTAATTTATAAATTAGGCACAGTAAAAAATTAACATAATGAAAATTATGTGAATATGGACTCATGAACAAATCAAGACAAATACTAAGTTTTGGGCTGCTGTTGACTGGATAACAATTGGAAAAATCGAAACTGGATAAGGGGGACCTACTTACTATGTCTGTCATGTCACAGGGCTTCACTCTATAATAGAACATATTAAATAGAGATAAACTAATGGGATATCATTGACATTTAAAGTAGCATTTGTAACTTACATTTATGTAAAACTTTAATTTGTCTCTTTTTCCTTGCCCTCCCCCCTCCCCCCTCCCCCCAGAAGTTGATGGATAGGTTTGATTTTGGAGAAGATTCTGAGCATAGTGAAGAACCCAAAAAGGAAATTCCAACGCCTCAACTGTAAGAATTATATTTTTCTTTAATCATAGTTTCTTCTTCTAATACTTTTGTAAATACAGGGTGAGATGTTACCATCTACTAAGTATACTTTGACTAAGTTAGGATTGGTATTTCAGGCTGTTAAATTCCTACATACAGAAAGGTGGCAGAATCTTGTCTCCCTAGATTATTTGTACTCATTTTCAAATTTTGCAAATGGTTTCACTAGGGCAGGTTTTTTATAGTAAAATTGATAAATAAGGATAAAGCTAGTTGTGATATGTTTTTACGTCTATTTGTTTTATTGAACTAAATTTTAAGAATATTTGTAATACGAGGACAGAAGCTTATTTCTAGTGACAAATCTGCTTCTAGGAAGTGCACCAAACTCTGGGAAGTGCATCAGACTAATCAGAAATAAGAATTGTAGTTATGGGGATTTTTGTTGATTTTAAGAAATGGAGCCTGTTTTGCTTTTTGTTTTTTTGTTTGAAAATCAGTGACCACTCCCCCACCCCCGCTAAATAGTTCAGCAGAGTCCTAGATTCTGTGAAGGTACGTGCAAGGACTTAATAGAAAGAAATGTTGGAGAGTGGGTGGTAGAAGTTAGGAGATGAAAGGAGGGGGATGAAATGATAAAAGCCCCTAGGACTCTTACTTCAAACAGAAATTGGATAGGTATAATATGCAAATATATCCTTTTGTTAAGAGGATTTACCTTGACAAAATTAAAAACTAATAGTTTAGATTGTAGAGATGGAAGGAGCATTTGAAGTTGTTTAGAATACTGGTTGTGATGGCACATGCCTGTAATCCCAGCTATTTTTGAGGCTTTAGGCAGGAGGATCTTAAGTTCAAGGCCACCCTGGGCAATTTAGGAAAACTGCCTCACAATAAAAACTAAAAAGGGCCGAGGATGTATGTAGCTTATTGGTAAAGCACCCCTAGTTTCAATCCCCATTAGATAGATATTGTTCTCTCTGTTAGGTTTATTTGCTCCAGATGAAGCACATCCCCCTGTCCCTGCAACTGTTTCAACAGTTCTCACCCTCCTGCTTGTCCACTTTCGGATTTTTTTGTTCATTTCTTACATTATGGCACGCAGAATTCCAGGTTATCCCAGGTGTGCATTTCTCAGAGCATAGTTGAAATTGTTTTCCCTCTCTTGTCTAAATGTGTCAGTATACCTAATAACATGTATTCATTTCTAAGTGTATTAATTTTATTTATTCAGTTATAAATATAGATTTTACACAATCCGATTGATGTAGCATGTCCCCCAGTATCTCATAGTTAGAAAAGGAGTTGAAATGACATTGTTTAAATACTTTAAATTGTTTGTAAAAGTGTTTTATTGAGATGTATTTTGAAATCACTAATGTATCTGCATTAAATAGCCTGAAAACTTCAGCAGAGCATCTCTCACATGTTATGTATCTGTTGAAATACCATTGAATATAGTTCTTTTCATATTAATATTCTGAGGTATTTCATTTGGGTGTTAATATTTCAGAAGCAAACATTGTAATTATTGAATATGATTTCTTGAATTGGCATTTGTTTTCTTTGAATAATTAGTTATTTTCATATTATCTTTAGTGGATTTTAAAATATATTTCTACTTGTCTTTCCTTTTAGTTCTCATGTTTCAGAATCTGTGAACAATTCCATTTTTCATCAGATAGCAGAACAACTACAACAGCAAAACCTTGAACATCTCAGACAGCAGCTCCTGGAACAGCAACAGCCTCAAAAGGTTCATAACCCCATCTTGTGGTCTTTGGAGTTATTGCTGTTGTAGTCTATATATTAGCATTATTTATAGGATGATTGGTTTTTGTTTAGGGTTTTAATAGAGTGTTTTCTCATTTCTTATTTTTACCACTTTTTTTCCTTTCATAAGGTATGGTGACTCTTTTTAAGTGTTTATTACTAGGAAGATCAGTCTTTTTAAGACATTTATAGTTTGTTTTTTCTGTAATCAGAATACATTCTGGCAACTTAATTCATATTACAGAAATTAATATCAGTGTACCACTGGACAGAAGGGTGGGATTTCAGAATCACCACTTAAAACTTGATGTGAATTCTGTTCCTTGTTTAGCAGGGCAGTGGCGATGTGTTATTGATGGTAATGATGACACAAAATGCATTGCTGTCTTTAATCTTAAAATTTTAACTGCTATTACCATGTGACAGGAGCATTATCAGCAATGTAATAGGCAAAATATAGGCATGATTACATTTAATCCTCATGAAGTAGGCACTGTGATTCTTATTTACTCCAGAGGAAGTTGAAGTTTGGTGAAATTAAGCATCGTATGCAAAAGTACAAAGCCAATATCAACATTACTTATATATAAGTAATAATTTCAAAATACTTCTGACGACAGCCTAACATCCTTCTAATTATAAGAATCTTACTAATTTTAAGGATAATAAAACATGAAAAAATATTGTACCTTAGAATTGATAAAATATGTCAAGTTGCAGAGCTGAGATTAAATTCATTTACAAAGCATATTTCTGCTGTTTATCAGAAATTCTTATAGTTACAAACTGCTTAGGAGTGTTAGGAAGCCCCCGCCCCCCCAGCCCAGACACTTTTTTCCTTACAATAAAAAATTAGGGGATTAATGACTTTATAGCACAATACAAAAATTTTAAAAGTATGAGCAATACATTCTTTGGCAAGCAATGTATACAAAGGTAGACGGGAAAATGGTTACCTTAGTTCTGGCTTCAAGTAACCTCTTCTGGTGGAGCACATACATTTGTGTAAACACGTGGCAGAATACTGTTGTTTATTTAATAGTGGTTAAAGTGATGGATTATGGGACTATTGGAAGGGTACTTTATTTTTTATTATTTTTTTGAGGTTATGAATGCCTTTTGTTTTTAATATGCATTTTTAAAAAACTACAATGAGTATATACAAAATGTATTCTCAAAATTCAAAGTTAGGTCAAATAAAATTATCTGTTGATTTATACTATCCACAAATACAGAATTGGTTCCCTTGTTAAAATGTCTAAATGATGTATGTTTCATAGCAAAAGTACCACTTGGGGACTTTGGTCACTCCTTCATTTCTGGAAGAAAATTTGTAACACTGCCATCACAGTTTTTTACAAACTTTGCTAAACTTCATCCATTCATTTAGTTGTTTTTTTAAAAAGTTTTTTTAATTTATTATTTTTAGAGATACATGACAGTAGAATGCATTTGACCATATTATGCATGCGTGTAGTACAACTTCTCATTCTTGTATATATTATATCAATCAGATAATATTTACCTAAGAGTCCCAAGATGACAAGAACATTTGCATGTCATTTAAAGAAAATCAGTCTGAAACTTAAAAGAAATTGGTTGTCAGTGATGTGATACAAACTCACAGAATTGATGCAGAGCCAGCATGTGGTAGTGATAGAAGGGTTTATCCAACAGCACATTTGTTTAGCTGTAAATGTGACTCTTTTTGAATTGTCTTACTTTCATTTCAGAAAGTTTAGCAGAAGCAGTAAAGTCAAGGTAATTTTTTTTTTTTTTTTTTTTTTTGATACTGGGGCTTGAACCCAGGGCACTCCATCACTGAGCCACATTCCCAGTCCTATTTTGTATTTTATTTAGAGACAGGGTCTCACTGAGTTGCTTAGGGCCTCACTAAGTTGCTGAGGCTGGCTTTGAAGTTGCCATTCTCCTGCCTCAGCTTCCCAAGTGTTTTTTTGCTTAATAGTAAGAATAGTAACAACCTAGTGATTTCTAGGAGAAAAATTTCTGAACAACTTCTCTTTTAATTGCCATTTGGACATTACCAAAATAACTGAAAATCAAAGAACCATTTTACTCAAATATTTTAGTCCCCTCCCTAACGTTCCTTGATTTCAAGTAAATTTGTATTTATATACAAGTGCAATTTTAGATTACTTTATAAATTATTTAACATAAAATTTCTTTATATGTTGGACTACTTTTAAACATTTTATTGTATAATCTGATGTGTACAAATTTTCATTTGTAGTTAAATTATCCCCCAACATTTGTGTGCTCTCAACAGGCAACTCCTCAGGATAGTCAAGAAGGGACATTTGGATCAGAGCATTCAGCGTCACCGTCACAAGGAAGTAGTCAGCAACATTTTCTTGAGCCTGAAGCAAATTTGGATGATTCTATAGATATTCAGCAACAGGTAAAAGTAAATGCTTTATCTAGTCATAGTTTATAAACTTATTTAAAGAAAACAAAACACTGTATAATGATAATGACTTGAATGTGGTTTTCTGAAGTGCCACGCTCCATCTGTTTTGCCTATTAAGCATTACTGCCACTACTGTGGATATTTTTTAGGTACAATTGTTATTATGTAACCAAACCTAAGCTGGGATTTTTGTTTGTCTTTTTCTTTCTAGGATATGGATATAGATGAAGGGCAAGATGGAGTGGAAGAGGAAATCTTTGAACAAGAAGCTAAGAAAGTGGCTGTTCGCTCCAGATCAAGAACTCATTCGCGATCTCGTTCAAGGTCCTATAATAATACTTAAGAATAACTATGTGTGAACTTTTAAAACATTGGTTTTCTTTCTTTGCATCATGATTAAAAGATATTTTTCTTTGAATGAGTTTTGAAATATTCTTATAAAAAGTATTTCAAAATCAAGAGCAGGCTGGGCATTGTAGTGCACACCTGTAATCCCAGTGAGCCAGGAGACTGAGACAAGAGGATCACAAGTTCAAGGCCAACCTCAACAACTTAGTTGAGGGGCCCTTAGGAACTTGGAAAGACTTTGTCAAATTAGATAGGGCTGGGGGATGTAGCTCAGTAGTAAAATGTCTGTTGGTTTCAACCCTCAATAATCCCCACTCCCCCATTAAAAAAAAAAAAAAAAAAAAAAAAAAACCCAGAAGATAACCTTTGTTCCATTTTAAATTGAACATGTTTGTGCCATTGATCAGAGTGATTTATATAATAATAGCTGTATCATGAGACTAGGTTTGGGTTATACTTGATTTTAATTAATAATAGGAAGGCATCTAGTTTACGATATTATTGCCTCTGAACA
>JAJEJO010004552.1:360207-400355 GCA_020662805.1 Glaucomys volans
TGGCTCCTTTGTCAAGTATGAGATGCCTGTATTTATGTGGGTTTGTCTCTGTGTTCTCTATTCTGTACCATTGATCTACCTGTCTATTTTGGTACCAATACCATGCTGTTTTTGTCACTATTGCTCTGTAGTATAGTTGGAGGTCTGGTATTGTGAAACCCCCTGCTTCACTCTTCTTGCTAAGGATTGCTTTAGCAATTCTGGGTCTCTCATTCCTCCAAATGAATTTCATGATTGCTTGTTCTATTTCCATGAGGTCCGTTGTTGGGATTTTAATTGGAATTGCATTGAATTTGTATAGCACTCTTGGTAGTATGGCCATTTTGACAATATTAATTCTGCCTATCCAAGAACATGGGAGATCTTTCCATCTTCTCAGATTTTCTTTAATTTCTTTCTTTAGTGTTCTGAAGTTCTCATTGTAGAGGTCAGAAAGACCCAATTATGATCTTGCCTCCATCAGACTCCAATGTGAAGTTATGTTGACCAGAAAGTAGAGCCCTGTCCTAGACCTGCCTCATCAGGATCAAAGATAGTCAGAATGCTGGAGGCATAGTCCAGCTGAAAGTAGGCCGAGTCTCATGTTTAACATTTTATTAAGGAAAAGGGACTTTTAGCAGTTAAGTTTTATCTTTTAAAAAAGTCTTTCATGATAACAGGTTAAGGAGTTATAATTCAGTCTTTTCCCCATCTTATCTCTGTGCAAAGTACTATTTCCTTAAGGATAAGGTAGGTAGTGTGGTTTTCAAATTTATTTGTTGTCGGGAACAACATCCACTTAATCATTCTAATACTGAAGGATATTTGAAAGACTGACAGATAAAATTGTAATGGGAAGGGGTTTTAAAACTTCGTTGCACATTACAATCACCTGGGGGAATTAAGGGAAAAAAAAAAGGAGAAAATTCCGTGTCGCAGACTAGCATGCCACATACCACTCATAGTCTCCTACAGCAGACCCTGGTAAGTTTGAGGACAGGTGACATGCAAGAGATTGACTCAGTGGAAATGTGAATGAGTAGCTGGAATTGGTTTTGATCAGAAACATGATAGATAGAAGTGTCCATTAATAAGTATTTTAAGTACATTATCTTAAATTTAATCTGTTATTAGTACTTTTTCCTCGGTTACTTGAAAGAAGTAATTGTATAACTTTGTGATTTAGGTCATTTTGTCTATTTTATTTCTTGACAGTATGTAGTACTACTCTGTGGGTTGGTCAAGTAGACAAGAAGGCGACACAGCAAGATTTAACCAATCTTTTTGAAGAGTTTGGACAAATTGAATCCATCAATGTAAGTACCATCTTTTAAAGAATAATTTGAATTTTAAAAGTCAGAGTTTTCACTCATTTAAAGAATTACTTCAAAAAAAAATCTACTTCAGTTTCTAGTTAAGCCTCGTAATATTTGGCTTTAATAAGCACATCTTTTTAAGAATTATTTTACTTCGATCATTTCTGTGTTTACCCTGATGCTTTTTATTACCTTAATAATTCCTTTTTAGTGGAATTCGAACAAAATATTCATAGGGATTTTATAGCCATTCAGCACTATATTTATTTATTTGGTTAGTTTGGCAAGTTTGGCAGTACTGATGATTGAACCCAGGAGCACTTTACCACTGAGATACATTCCTTTTATTTGAAATTTATGACAGGGTTTCACTACGTTCCCAACGCTGACCTTGGACTTGTGATCCTCCTGCCTTAGCCTCCAAAATTGCTGGAATTATACCACCAGCACACCCAACTAGAACTGTTTTCTTAACCTCTAGTGTGATCTAGGGTTGTTTCCTGTCTTTTTAAAAAATGTGTATAAGGAAACAGTCTCACAGAATTGTAATCACTTGCACATGGGCACTTAAATATAGTAGTTATAGTTATATGCTTCATAAGTCATTCTTCAGATATGTAACTGAGATTATTTTTCTATTGTTAAAACCTTTGTTCAGAAGTCTTGCTCAGAATGAATTTTTGTAAGACAAATATAGTTTTATCATCTATTGTTATAGAGTATAGATTTTATGTTAAGGATGACACTTTCCTAAAACAAAACCCTCCACACATTACTCAATTTATCATTTGAAAAAGTTGATGCACCACTCTGAATAAATTATTTCCCTTTTATTTAGTAGTGTTTTATATATGGAGCTATACATATTTTTGTTTTAATAGTTCTTTATTTTATACTCATGAAACCTTAACATATAATATTAAAGATTTCACATATATCATAGCTTAAAATATATCTAAATTAGGTTTTGAATTTTGTTTATTTTTAACCAAGGTATTGTACATAAATAATAACAGTAAATAGAAGAAAAGGGAAAATTAGTTGACTGATTTATCAAAATTGGTGTATCCAGGAGTGTTCTGTTTCACCAACACTGTAAAATGCCAGCATGAATTTTCATCCTTATACTCTTTCTAAAAGAAGCAAAAAATACTTTTTTTTAAATAGATGATTCCTCCCAGGGGTTGTGCTTATGTCTGTATGGTACATCGACAAGATGCATTTCGGGCTCTTCAGAAACTGAGTTCTGGATCATATAAAATCGGTTCCAAGGTTATTAAGGTGAGATTTGGAGGAGCAGGGGCAGAGGAGGGGAGGGTTGGGGTGGTCAACTTTTTTTTTTTTTTTTTTTTGGTACCAGGAATTGAACCCAGAGGTGCTCACATCTCTAGCACTCCTCCAATGCGCCCCCCCCCTTTATTTAATTTTGAGACAGGTTCTCACTAGGTTGCATGGGCCTTCTAACTTGGCTGAGGCTGTCTTTGAACTTGTGATTTTCTTGCCTCAGCTTCCCAAGCTGCTGTAATTACTGGTGTGGGCCACTGCGCATAGCTTGTTCATGTTTTCTTTTCCATTGTACTACCAGGGATTGATCCCAGGGCTTGAGCCTGTTGGAGCATGCACTCTAACTCTGAGCTACATTCCTTAACCTCATCTTCCATTTAATATTTGTAGACACCGTTCATCAGAAATGTGTTCCTTCAGTATTGTTGAGTTACAGAATTAGATATAGGTCAAAGAAGTCCAGCAACCAAAACATTAGTCAAATTGTTCCTTAAAATCACACTTTTACAGTTTTGAGTAAAGTAGGGTACCATTTTATGAACTTCCTTTCTACTTTGTCATTTCATGGCAAAGAGTCTCTTTGTGTAAAGTAGAGCTAGTCATTTCTTTCCTAGTGTACAAGATTTTGTTTGAATTGTAATAACTATCCTAATTATTACTAATGTAAGTTGACCTTTTTATAGTGAAAATGACATTTGGATTGTCTCTGGAAATGCATTATCTGAGTGTTACAGTAGGAAGTGGAAATCCATACATTATCTAATGCAGATTTAAAATAAGCAAAACTACTTTTATTTGCATTTACATTGTTAAGGTAAAGTTTTGAATGTTCACATTGTTGTTACAGTATACATAAGAACTTCTTTATTTTCTCTCCCATTCCCAATAGATTGCTTGGGCTTTAAACAAAGGTGTAAAAACAGAATATAAACAATTCTGGGATGTGGACCTTGGAGTTACATATATACCATGGGAAAAAGTTAAAGTGGATGACTTGGATGGTTTTGCAGAAGGAGGCATGATTGATCAGGAAACTGTAAATACTGGTAAGAACCCTAAGATCATTTTATTGTTTAAAAAGTACATTTAGAAGGTTGTATTTGAAATGAGTTTGGGGTGATAAAGTGAATTGTTTATTTCCTGAATTCATCTCCCAAAAAGAGGGAAAAAAGACCACTACTGTGTCCATTATATATGTTTAATGAGTCCTATTCATAGGTCTTAAAGGCATAGTTAGGAAAGTTTGGATTAGAAGTATAGTACAAATGTAGCATTTCTCATATATATCTTACTTTTTGATACTTAAGAGTTGCATACATGCAGTTTTTTAAATTAAACATTTTTAATTCCTTGAGTTTCAATGGAAACTGAAAACTTGGAAATGTTTGAGAAACTCCAGATTATTCTGAGTATTGTCCATGTTGGGAAGAACAGTAATAGAATCTTAGTCTAAAAAGCTGTAATTCAAATTTATGCAATATAATAATACTTCTAGAATACCTCCACCTAAATGATCATCTGGTCTGCTTTTTTAGAAAAAAATTATCTTTTTTGTTTTGAATGATCCCAGTTATAAATTCACAAGATGATTAGCAATTATAACCAGAAAGAAATATTAAAATTAATATTTGAGAAAGAACTGAAACATGATTGGTGACTTATTTTCTTCACATCTTAGCTCTCTCATCAAAATTAGCTCATTTTCACAATGTTTTAGTTCTTGGGCCAGTGTAGATATTTTGATACAATTTCTTTCTGTTACTTTCTTTGGGTAGGAAATGTAGCTCATTGATAGAGTGTGTGCTTAGCATGGGTGAGGGTCCTAAGTTCAATACCTAGCAACACCTTAGTTGTTTTCTTCTTCAGTCTCCCCTACCCCACCACAGCTTCTCCAGAATGTTCATTTTTGCAGGATGGGAGTGGGTACCAAGGACTGAACTCAGGGCACTCGATCACTGAGCCACATCTCCAGCCCTTTTTTGTATATTATTTAGAGACAGGGTCTCACTGAGTTGCTTAGTGCTTTGCTTTTACTGAGGCTGGCTTTGAACCTGAGATCCTCCTGCCTCAGCCTCCCAAGGAGATGAGAATGAGCCACTGCGCCTGGCTCATTAATTCTTTTAATAGATAGTTTGGTTCCTCTTTTGTGCAAAGCCAAATTTTTAGAATGGGAATTATAACAGAGACTAATAGACAAAAATTTTTACTGACATGTAGTATAGCACAGGGGTCATAACCTGCCAGTGCACGGTTCTGCACAAAAGATTTGTTGAAATACAGTGGTCTCACTTGTTTACCTATTTCGTATGACTTGTCTCTTTGCAACATTAGTTGAACGGTTGCAACGGACAGCATATTCCTCACAAAGTCTGTGAGACTTATATAGGAAGAGATTGCCAATCCATGTTATAATGGAAATAGATAATACACAAAAAAATAAAAAATGTACAGTGTTTGTGTCAATAGATTACAAGAAGAAAAAGCAGAGAAGGAAGATGAGCATATGGGTGTGGAAGTTTTACAGTTTTTAAGTGGTCGTAGGTCTGTTGGAAGGAGAGTCATTAAAGAGGTGAGACAGCCTCTGGGGGAGAACACCTTCATTCAGAGGGAACACGAAGTGCAAAGTCAAGTCTATATTCAGAAATTTGGAGATTGGTATAGCTTGAGCAAAGCCAGTGAGGTAGGAGTAGGAGATGAAGGCCGAGGGGTACAGAGGGGCAAATTATTAATCTTACTTGATCTTCAGTTTGAATAAGATGGAGAACCACAGGAGGACCCATTAGGCCCTCTTTGTTCTATTTTTGTGTAGTCATGTTTTCAGAAGGATTTTTCTGTATTGGGTCAATAATTTCTTTGTTGATCCCTTGTACCTTGCAGTTAAAATATAGAAGGTTGATTCCTTGTACATCTAAACATCCTTTGAGATATGTTTCTGTTTTATCTTTTCTAAGTGTTATCTTTAGACTAAATATTGTGTCTTCCATTTGTGTCTCATATATCATCTTTTTTTGGACTCCTTAGTATCTGGGCAACAATCTAGGGTGGCACCAAAGTTGTGAATGTTTCCTAAAGTTTACCAAGGTAGATGAAGGATTTAGATGTGATATAAATGTATAAATAGGAAAAACTGAAAAGTTGCACCTATCCAAAGAAAATCAATTTCAAATATTTTGTTTAGAATGGGAAACAGTGAAAAGCTCAGAACCTATTAAAGAGACGGTCCAGACAACTCAGAGTCCAACTCCAGTTGAAAAGGAGACAGTGGTCACAACCCAGGCAGAGGTTTTCCCTCCACCTGTTGCCATGTTGCAGGTTAGTGTTGGGGGGTTTTTTTTCCCCCTTTTTTTTAAAAAAAAAAAAAAAAATGTTTTGCATTTCTGTTTTTACTTACATATTTACTATTTACTTCATAAAAACTTGGAGGAAATTGTTCAAAGAAGGATAGGTACTTGTCAGTAGTGTTAGGCAAATGATTTTTCTTTTATCTCTTTAGTCTTTTTAAAATTTTTTTGTTGGTGCTGTGGTTATAATTGTGTCAAACACAAGAAATTTAAAACAAAGGTAAATGTGGGTAATATTGCTTCTGCAAACTTGCATGATTGTTTTCCTTATTTAACAAGTGCTGGCTCTGAGACATGCACTATTTCAGGCACCTGGGGTTAGATTAACACATAAATGAGAGAAAAAAATTCCTGCCTTTTTGGGGCTTTCATTTTCAGTAGGGGAGGAGAGAGAATGCAAAATAAAGGTGAGATGCTATGGCAGGGTAAAGATAGTGTAAAACTGATTAAGAGTGTCTGGGTAGGTGCTTAGAATTTTAAATAAAATTGCCAGGGTAGGCCTAGTAGAGAATGTTAATATTTGAGCAACAAAGATACTAAGGGAATTAATCATGTGGATATCTAAGGAAGAGCATACTAGGTAAAGGTAGCAACCAATTGGAAGGCCATATGCCAGGAACATACTTGGTGTGTTCCAGGTATCATGTAAGTGGTTAGAATAAGGCCAGTGAGAGGCAGGTTAGTTAAGATAAACCTCTCTAAGGTCTTTGGTTATCATTCTGAATGTGATGAACCATTGGAGGATTTTGAGCAGAGGAATGTCTTGATCTGACATGATAGTTTTAAAGGATTGCACTGACTATTATTTTGAAAATAGGCTATCATGAGCATTGATAAAAGTAGGGAGCGCATTTAAAAAACAGTTACAGCAATAAAGGTGAAAGATGGTGGTGACTCCAAATAGCCCGCTAGTTGTGGAAGTAGTGAGAATTGGTTAAATATTAGACTAGACTTGGTTAAATATTAGACTAGACTTATGCTTTGAAGGTATGATCAATGGGACTTCTAGAAACATTGGATATGCGTTTGTGAGTTAAAGCAGAGGCAAGGGCAATGATACCCCCCTCCCCGTCCAGGTCTAAAATATTAGAAAGACGGATTATTGAACTCAAGATGTTGATTAGTTGATAAAGTGGGACATTCAGGAAAGAGGTAAAGTTATGCAGCAGGTAAATATTTGGGAAATTTTGTACCTAAGATGAGTAAAGGATGCTGGGATAAGAGAAATTTGAACCATGCTAAAACTGTTATTTCATGTTTCCTAATGTTGTGTTATAACATAGGTAGGTACTACTAGGCTTAGTAGGCAGTTGGAAATTAATCCTGATATTCAAGTATTCACCTAGGTGTCCATTAGTTTACATCATTTGAATGGAAGAAAGATTTCACAATCTCCAAGTAAATTATCTGTTGTGTAATATTGCCTTGCTTTTACCCTAAGTATGCTTACTGACAAGTGTACAAAAGTGTGGGGGTGGGTAATGATATTTGGTTGCTTTCCTAGTAATATATACATATATATAAAATTTACCTTTAGCTCTCCCAAGATGTGATCATTGCAAATGAATAAACTGATTAGTGTATTTTTTTTTTTTTTTTCCCTATCGACGAAAGATTCCAGTAGCACCAGCGGTGCCTACGGTTAGTTTAGTTCCACCAGCATTTCCTGTGTCTATGCCAGTTCCTCCTCCTGGATTCAGTCCGATCCCTCCACCACCTTTTCTTCGAGCAAGTTTTAACCCTTCACAGCCACCTCCTGGTAAGAATTTTCACCTTATTATTTGAACTGTATTTAGAATATCATCGAAGTTATTCTTTTTCCAGGCTTAAATGTCATTGAGCCAGTAATTCTCAGGCCTTAGCACACCACATTTTGTTCCATAAAGTTTGTGGTGTGGCCAGTGTTTCCATTACTAATTTGTTCTCAGGAGGCAGGTTTCTGGAAGAAGCACTGACAGAAAATGAAATTACCTTAAAATCATTGAAGATTGTAACACGCAATGTAAAATTTTTTGGAGCTGGGGGTTAAACCAAACACTGAGCCACATCCCCAGCCTGTTTTATTTTTTATTTTGAGATGGGTCTTGCTAAGTTGCTAAGGCCTGCTGCGTTGCTGAGGCTGGCTTTGAACTTGACAGTCCTCCTGCCTCAGCCTCCCAAGTTGTTGGGATTGCAGTGTGTTAATGATCTGGATCTCTCTACTTAATCCTAGTTTAATCCTGATTTACTCAGGATTAAATAAAGTACATGCTGTATATAAATGTCACTTAAAAATAGAAAGTATATACACAAAAGGGCATAGTAATAAAAACAGTTAAAGAATGTGGAGATTTGCTGGATGTGGTAGTATGTACCTGTGGTGCCGACTACCCAGGATGCTGAGACTGAAGGATCACTTCAGCACAGGAGTTCAAGGTCAGCCTGGGCAACACAATGGGGTCCCCATCTCAAGAAAGGAAAAGAGAAGAATGTGGAATTTCATTTATCTCTATTGTAATTGTTGATGTGAAACACTTTTTCTTGTACTGTTTCATTTGGTCTTTTTTTTTTCCCCCTGTGTAGGTTTCATGCCCCCTCCAGTTCCCCCGCCGGTTGTACCACCCCCTACAATTCCACCAGTAGTACCAACATGTGAGTTTTCTACTTTAAAAAATTTTTCTTTATTCCCAGTAGTGTTAAGTGTGTTGGTTCTAATTCCTGTGACTTGATTTTTTTAATGAAAATTTTTAAACAAATGTATTTTAGATGATGTTTTTCTATAATTGACTTTAGTAGTTAGAAAGTCAAAATTTAAAGAAGGTGCCCCCATCATATTTCTGGTTTTTATTTGCTTTATTAAATGTCTTAATGTGGAGTAGTCCTACCCAAACTCTCCTTCCATGTCATTATTCTTCATGACATGTTGAAGAAACAGTTCAGCTTTTTTTATTTACGTGTGTGTGTGTGTGTGTGTGTGTGTGTGTGTGTATGATACCAAATAATTGATTTGGATGTTTTACTTTTTTACTTTTTGTGGTATTGTATTTATTCCTGTATCTTTACATTTCTTGTACAAAGGAAGTGAGCACCAAAGACTTAGATCCCAGTTTAGCTTTCTTCACAAGACTACTTAACAAGCCAAATGCCCTAAACTTGGCATGACATCATATCAGAAACCATGCAGCATCTTGTCCTATTACCTTTTGTTTTTTAGAGCAATTTTAGATTCATGGTAAAATTGAGCCAAAGGTACAAAATTTTCCTGTATACCCCCACATGCCTAGCCTCTCCAGAATGGTGCATAGTTACAGTTGATAAACTTACATTGAGACATCATTATTACACAAAAAGTCCATAGTTTACATTAGGGTTAGCCTTTGGTATCTTTTCCACTTTTAATGATATTAGGATGAATCAGAACATTCAGGTAGTAGAACTTGGTCATTTGAAACATTTCCCTTCATATTTTTATATGATGGTTTCATTCATTGACCATTGTTGCTTGAATTTATTTGGCATTAGTTGCAAAGTGGCTATGTCTTTAAATCTAGAATTCCTTCTGCATTCCTTAACTAGAATTTTTTTAATTAAAAAAATTATTTCTCATCAACTAATGGTACTGGTTAGTTTGTGTAGAAAAGGCAGGGTAGATGCCAAATCTTGCCTTTAATTGCCATCTCAGTATGATGTTAGTTCTAGGGGCTGATTCCAATGATAACCTTTAACTGTAGCAGGGAGGATTTTTTAAAGATTTTTTTCCTCTTCCTTGTCTTCCCCTCTTCCTTTTTCTTATCCGCTTTCTCCATGTTTATAGATTAAAAGCCTTTTTCTTTCAATGGCTTGCATTTATTGTTCTTTATGAAGTTCAGATGGCTTCATCTTTGAACAATTTGGAGAACCTTTGTGTTGCTTCTCTTCTTTTGAGATGATTGTGTTAGTTTTTCAGGGCTTAGCTTTTTTTTGGCTCACTGTGTCCCTGACTGATTTTGTGTTTTCCTGCTGTAGTTCAAGAATCTGTCATTTCTCCAAATGGAATATAGTATTTAGTGATCACAATTGGGGTACTAGATTTTCATTTTGCTTTTGGGATTTCTTTGGGTGTATGAATTTTCAGTGGATAAAACTAGGAAATACATGTATGAAAAGGACAAAATACGAATGTACACTGTAAAACAAATTTGATTTAGTGGGACTGTTTTACTTAGCTACTTTTATTTTTAAATGATAAATAACGATTACTTATTTTCATTCTTGTATAATATAGACTTACACACCCACACATAATAGCTTTTCATGAAAAGCCCAGTGTCAGTGCTAAAAAGAATTCTGGATGAAACTTAACATTTCTTCACTGATATCTTTGTCCTCAGAATGTGTATTTACTGAAAATGTATAATGAAGTTGCCCTTAACCCACAATCACCTGAAGTCGTAATTTGTTCCTTGTAGTTGTGGCACCAGCTTCATGTGTGATTTTTTAAATTTTTCTGACATGTTCATGGAATAGGCACCCCAGCCTGTCTGGCGGTCTTTACTAGAATAAATGTTTCAAAAGGAAAACAAGAGCTCAAATGTAAATCATCACAGACACTTACTAAATCTTTTTCCTATTGTTGGACATTTCAGAAATGTTAAATATGTCTTTTTATTCATTTTGATTGCTTTTGTCTATTTTTTCTTGTAGCTGTACTCTAGTCTTCTGAACAAACCTTTAGTAAATTGGGCAAGCTTACGTCAAAAATTAGACTTGAAAAGGTCCATATTACAAAGAGAATTTATATGCTAAGTAGAGATCTTAACTTTGGATATCTAATTCATTTTCTTAGTATTCTGTTTTTTATTATTTGTTCTTAGATATACATGACAGTAGAGTGTATTTTGACATACTACACATATGTGGAGAATACCTTCCCATTCTTGTGGTTGACAGTGGTGTGGAGTTACAGTGGTTGTGAATTCATACATGAACATAGAAAAGTTACGTCTGATTCATTCTACTGCCTTCCCTAGTCCCATTCCCCCTCCCTTCCCTTCATTGCCTTTTGTCTAATCCAGTATTTCCTTAGTATTCTTAAATGCATTCTTCTTTTAGTGTTTAGGTCACATTAGAATCCTTCCTCTTTTATATTGTTGGTTAATTAGGAACAATTATTTCTGACAAGAAATTATTCACACAAGTTTGTAAAGTTAGATCCTTCTTCCTAATTATTCCTAGTTTATTAGTTTTGGAAAATCTGGGATCAATTAATAATAAATACTGGTGTGCTCCAGATTGCTTGCACACTGTCTCATTTCTCAAATTCCTGTTCCCTCATCATAGGGGTTTTATTCATATTTTACTGCTCTCTTATGTGCTGACCGTTTGTCCTGGTAATTCTGGAGTCAAATATGAGGAAAAATATTTCCTAAAATCTCCAAATACGTTTTACCAATATTGTAAGTGATATAAAGTGGACTAAAAATTATAGCTGTATAGTTAATATTTCTCTAGTTCAGCTTTTTAACATATAGGTGACATTTGCTCTTAAGGATTTTTCTGTCAGTTCTTTAAAATGTAGTTTCTATAGCTCTGTATTTGTAGTCCATCTCATCTATGTTTCTGATTTTGTTCAACAAAAATTAGTGAATGTAAGAATCCTAGACCTTGTAGTTTCAAGGAAAATGGGCATATTTTCACTCTGATGTCTACTTGTCTGTCTGTGCTAATCATTTCTGTTTATTTTAGTCACTTTTCTGACTAGTGTCTTTGAAAAATCAATTTTTTTTGTATTACTAGAATTTTCTTTAGTCCTAGTTCTTGTTTTACTAAAAACTTTTGTTAAAAATATTTCTTAAAACTGTTGGTATTCCCTATTTTTAAAAGTAAAGCTTTGTAAATATGCCTTAGCCTCTTCATGATGATTCATTGGTCCTTTTGAGCATTATTTGTTATATAATGTCTTTAGTAATACAAAGATGCCATTAAGTGAATCATTCAAGCAGCCAGAAAATGTAGCTCATGAACTCATTAGCTAATTAAATCTGAAATACATTTTCCTCTCTTACACAGCCTTAGTGCAACCGCCACTGTCCATGACCCCAGAAACTGTGAAGGATGTTGGATTTGGTAGTCTTGTTTTACCAGGTGGTCCAGTTGCCAGCAGTCTTGCTACTTCTGCTCTACCAACTGGAAATGTTTTTAATCCTCCAACTAAACAAGCAGAGCCTGAAGAAAAAGTACCTCATCTTTTAGAACACCAGATTTCTTCTGGTGAAAACAGCAGATCAGGTAAAAAAAAAAAATAAATAATCTCTAGAAATGCAATTAAATCTCATAGCATTTCTTTCTGGATTGATATTTAATTCTGGGGTGGCATGTGTTTGCACAGATGTTGAAATATTGTAATTTTCAGAGAGAGGTCACTATTTCCTAACTTATTCTACTCAAAATAATGTAGATTTCAGTTCCTTTCTGCCTTTTTGGCCTGTTGAACTGCCTCAGTGGATTATTGTCAGAATAAAGCTATACAAAACCTGTATGTTTAGAGGAAAATAAATAAAATGAGCAAGCATTAGGTGTGAATTACTTTTACCAATCTCAGGTATTATCCATTTAGATCTGGATGATAAATATGGTGTTTGAAAGCATTTAAGTCCCTTTTCTTATGGCCATGCTATTGGTATATTAAAAATCATGCTTTAAAAAGGCTTTCCATTAAAGGTGAATGAATTAGTGTAAAATCCAACATTTTTGTTTAAAAAGATTTTATGTGAAGTTATTTTATATAACAGCCCCACTTAGGTTTTAATATAAACTTTATTTTGAATGATTTTAATAATTGAAACTCAATTTTTATTTAGTGTTTAGTATAGCTTGATTTTTGTGGGATACAAGTAACTGATTAACTCTAGCTAATTACTGGAATTATAGCATTAATAATTTTTAAATGAATGTCAGAATGTCTGTTATTTTGAATTATTTCTCCTATTTCCCTTTTTAGTGATTCCAAATGATATTTCAAGTACTGCTGCAATTTTAGGAGCACAGCCGCCTAATGTGACAAGCAATTCTGGAATTTTGGGAGTCCAAAGACCAAATGTATCAAGTAATTCTGAAATTCTTGGAGTCCGGCCATCTAATGTTTCCAGTAATTCTGGGATTATTGGAGCCCAGCCACCAAATATTCTAAATAACTCTGGAATTTTGGGAATACAGCCACCGAACGTGTCAAGTAGTTCTGGACTTTTGGGAGTGCTACCCCCAAATATGCCGAATAATTCTGGACTTGTAGGAGTACAGCCACCAAATGTTACAAATACTTCTGGACTTTTGGGAACACAGCCACCAGCTGGACCACAAAGTTTACCCCCTTTAAATATCCCTAATCAAAGGATGCCTGCAATGCCAATATTAGACATTCGTCCAGGACTAATACCACAGGCACCTGGACCAAGATTCCCTTTAATACAACCTGGAATTCCACCCCAGCGTGGAATCCCTCCCCCATCGGTACTTGATTCAGCTCTTCATCCACCACCCCGTGGACCTTTTCCTCCAGGAGACATTTTCAGTCAGCCAGAAAGACCTTTTCTCGCTCCTGGAAGACAAAGTGTGGAAAATGTTATTAATCCAGAAAAAAGGATACCACTTGGGAGTGATAACATTCAACAGGAAGGAGATAGAGATTACCGGTTTCCTCCCATAGAAACCAGGGAGAGCATTAGTAGGCCTCCCCCAGTGGATGTTAGGGATGTGGTTGGGCGGCCTATAGATCCAAGAGAAGGTCCTGGAAGGCCTCCATTAGATGGTAGGGATCATTTTGGAAGACCTCCTGTAGATATAAGGGAGAATCTTGTGAGGCCAGGTATAGATCATCTTGGTCGAAGAGACCACTTTGGCTTTACACCAGAGAAGCCCTGGGGGCATAGAGGAGATTTTGATGAGAGAGAGCACCGGGTTCTCCCTGTCTATGGTGGTCCAAAAGGATTACATGAAGAAAGAGGTAGATTTCGGGCTGGAAGCTACCGATTTGATCCTAGAAGTGGTCCTTGGAACAGAGGATTTGGACAAGAAGTTCACAGAGATTTTGATGACCGCAGAAGACCCTGGGAGAGGCAGAGGGATAGGGATGACAGAGATTTTGATTTCTGCAGAGAAATGAATGGAAATCGTCTTGGACGAGATAGAATTCAAAACACTTGGGTCCCCCCTCCTCATGCTCGGGTTTTTGATTATTTTGAAGGGGCCACTTCTCAACGAAAAGGTGATAATGTGCCTCAGGTTAATGGTGAAAATACAGAGAGACATGCTCAACCACCGCCTTTACCAGTACAGAATGATCCTGAACTTTATGAAAAACTGACGTCTTCAAGTGACATAAACAAGGAGAAGAGTGACACAGTTGCTGATATAGAAAGTGAACCAGTGGTGGTAGAAAGCACAGAAACTGAGGGGACATAATCATCACTCAGTAGGTAAAAGATACCTTTTGTAAAGTTGTCATCTCTCTGTAATAGATTAATGGCTGACTGGACCATAGTTGTTCACTTTTGTCTGCCAGAATTAAGTTAATCTGATGTTCATGTTCACCTTTCTCTTAAAATAATTGTACAACTGACTTGTATAGACATTGTTCTTAATATGAACACGATAGGTAAACATTTTTTTTATTTTTCTGATAAAATATAAATGTTGCCCCAGATTCTTTTAATGTCGAGGAAATGAATAACAGCTTGTCAGAGACTTCCTATGGAAGAAAGAATTTTTTAGATACTATCAGTAGGTTGGATATGGTAATAGATATATTTCAAAATAGCAAGTGGTGGTATATCTTACCCATATCTCTAGGCTGCTGCAGCATTTTAAGGTAGTAGACAAAGCTGTGATATTTTATGCAAAGACTGGCTCTAGATATTTGAGGAGCATAATACAGAGATTTTAAAAAGTGATTTTGTAAAATCTACACTATGGTCTCTGTTACTCCAAAGTAAGTGTGTGTGATTTGTTCCTCATACTGCAGTGAGTAAAAGAAAAAAAGAAAAAAAAAAAACAAAAAAGAAAAAGAAAAAAGTAAACAACATAAATATTAAAGTACGTTTCAATGTTGGGTGAATTTTGTTTTTAGATGCCAATAAAACTTATTTGTTTGATAACAGTGTTCTAGGAATTGTATTTTTTTAACCTACAAATTCTTAAAACCCTGAGTCATAGTAGCATGTGCTTAGTTGTGAAAATTTTCTATTATTATTATAACAACATTGAAGAACTGTGTGGTAGAAAAAGCATGTACTTTGTTATAAAAATCATGCATTCTCTCATTAGTTTGTATGCAACATCCATGTATTTTTACAGTGTCAGTCATAGGTTTTTTCTTCGTATGTTGATCTTCATACACATACAGAGAAAAAAGTTCAGGGTTTAGGTAATAAAATGTTCTTTGAAATCTGATAGAAAATTGGAAAAACTTGGCAAATTAACTTTGCTCATAGTGATAGCATGTAGTTCTTAGTCTTGATGAAGATAAAATAAGTATTGTAAAGAAATACAGTGGCAGGGTGGCAGTTCTTTTTTAACAGCTAAGTGTGAAACCAGATTTAGCATGAAGCCCTATTTCACATAAATGCTTGCATTGCTTTGTTTCACACTGTATTTGGTATTCTGCTTAGTTTAGTAGGAGCACTAAAGACCTTCTTAATTCATGTGCCTGTCATGAATTACTAAATTGAACAAAATGTATAGTGATGTTAGTGGACTTTAGGATACTAATTTGTGTTCCAAGAAGAAAAGTGTCCGTCATGTGTTCGGCAGGCTCAGGGCAACATTTTTTGGATTAGCCTCCCAGATTAAACTGAACAGGAGAAAAATTGGGGGTTGGTTTCCTGTTTGGTTTTGCTTTTATGTTTCATTTCTTTGCTGTTTGCTTTCTTTGGATTTTTCATATACAGTATATACATATAAAAAACCCTTTGATGTTTTTCAGTTTCTAATGGAAGGCTTTCATTTGGTTTTATAAATAGTCATTTTCTTTCCTGTGCATTTCCAACAACTCAACATTTGCCTATCAGAAGTTCCTAAGCTATGTTTGTCAAGCCTTCAGAAATGATAGAGCACATCAGCCATTTAAAATTGGATTGGTTTTGCTTACCTCTGATAATCTGGAGAACTATACGATAACTTTAAGGTTCCTGGTCAAAAATAAAATCTCTTAGGTCTGCCTAGAAATAATACATTATTGATTTTTTACTTTCTGGAAAAGTAGGTGAGAGTAGAAGTGTTTTAAATAGTGTTTATTTTGTTTTATTTCCCTGGTAGTTCAGTGAATAATTTGGAGTTAGTTTCAGATAATTTCCTTATGAGTAAGAACTATGACATTGGTGCAGAGTTTTAATGTTCAGAAAAGGTTGGCCTTCTCCTTAAGGAAATAATAGAGTGGAATTTCTTTTAAAATACTTTAGTTGCATTTATCATGATTAAAATTAAGTGACATTCAGTTGAATTAAGTAATAATGAAAAATGTGAAACTTCCTAGTGATTATGGATCCCAAACTTTTCATCACTATGGCAACTCCGTGTGGGGACTTGAAAACAAAATAAGTTCAAGTGTTGCACTGGTTTGGAGGTTCTGAAGGTGAAAGTTACCTAATTAGTTGGCAGCACTGTATCTTGAAATCTACCTAGGAAATGTTTGATAATGCTCTTTAAAATAGAGAAGGAAATTATCGTCTGCTTCTTCTGCTCACAGTTCTTTCACTAGAATGTAACAAATTAGAAGTAATGGTAGGAGTGACATAGCTGCTTCAATAAGGATGGTTTGAGGTGCTGCAGGAAGTAACAATGTTAGACCCTGAATTATGTAGTGGTGGTTCTATGCCGGGGATGAGTCTAGGGTCTTGCATGCTAAGCATGCATCATTCTACCACTGAGCAACACCTCTTGCCCCACTAGCATTTTAATACGTGATGTTAGAGTGATGTGACTTTATCAGTATTAATAAACCAAATCAGTAGTTTTAAAATATTTTCATGTCTCTAAACATTTCATTAAAAGTGGGCTTCTGTACTTAGCATAAATGTATATACTGTATTTGATCTTTTATACTGTAAATAGAAACAGCAATGTTGTCTTTATCTGCAGCATACTATGGGTAAATGCTCTAATTTTGTTTCAATACGGGGTAGAGAAACACTTTGAAAGTATTAGAAGATAGAAGTAGTATGAAATTATTCATTTAAAACTCAGAAAGTAACCTGATATATTTTATTGATAATATCTATTCATTATTTAAGCTGTTTCATTCCTACCAAAGCAGTTTATACTGTAAATTTAGTCACTTCATTAAATTTGCCATTTTTAACTTTTATATAAAAGGTTATATTTCATAGAACCACACATTTAGAACTTTTTCAGTGGTTTTACATTTGAAGTTACTTTTTTAATTTGGAAAAATGCTTTCTTATAAACATTGTATTTCATTGGACATACCATTTAGAAAAAGAAATTGCTTTTGATTAGATATGCCAGCAATATACATCCCTAATTCAGAGATGTTGAAGTGTAAAAAGAATCATGGTATCAAAGAAATCAGATTCATTATTGAAATAGACATTCAATTTAGTGAGAATGTGTGACTGTTACTGTTGTTAAATGAATTTGAGTCAATTTCCTACCCATTTAAACTTTCATACACATAAACACACACTATTAAGTGATTTAAAGAATATTTTGGTGTTTTTCCTCACCGTATGTATTGTAGATGGGCACAGCCTTGAACAGGAAAAATTCAATTAAAAATAATTTGATATCTCTGTGTGCCCTTATATTATAACAGTATTTATTGAATGCTATAGTAAAAATGTTTTACTGCCTTTTGACTTTCAAAGAAAAAAAACCATTTTTCTCTTTTTAATATTGTACTTCCTACTACAGAAGGGAGAAGTGTCTGTTCCTTTTTAGATGGGCAAACCAAAACACTGATCAATCTTTTTTTTTAAATAGACACAATACCTTTATTGTGTATATTTTTACAGGGTGCTGAGGATTGAACCCAGTGCCTCACATGTGCTAGGCAAGCGCCCTGTCACTGAGCCACAGCTCCAGTCCCTGAATTATCTTAAGTAATCATAGATGCTATAGTGTGGCAGAGAATTATAAATGTTTCCTTAATTGTTCCTGCTGTGGTTTTATATAAAGCATCTTTTACACTAAAGTTGTAGGAACTAAAATTTTTATTTTTCACTTCTGAAGTAAAACGATTTGCTATTGTGATTTTAATACAAAAAAAGATGCTTTGATCCAACAAAATTCCTGAAACTAGAAAAAGATTGCTTCTTTTGGTGCATGTAGGGGTCATACTTTAAATAAGAACACACACATCGAAAGCAGTTTGAAGTGTGCTTTCTCTATGGTTTTGATGTCTGACAATTCTTTGTGGAACTCTTTGAATATTGGGCAGGGCCCGGTTATTATTGACTTCTGGTTCCATACATATACACACCTTCCAGGGTGTATTTTTTTAAAAACCCCACCCACTTTCATTTTAGATATATTAAAATAAGTAAATGTTTATTATACCATATACTTAAGATTCTTAAGATTTTTAAAAATTAAAATATTTTGGTTACATAGAATTATTTTTAGTGTTAACAGTTAAAATTGTGGCATTTGATGTTGACAGGTCACTTGTAGATAGTTAAAATGTAAACATTTAAGGAACTACTATATCAAAAAGAGGAAGGAAGCTTATGAGATAGATTTGTAGGAAGTGTTTGACTCAAGTGGACCTGTTTTATAGGATACCTCAGATAAAGTTATGATATCATGTTATTAAATACTTAGATTATAAGAAAAAGCCAGTTTGGGGCAGAATTGTGTTAAATTTATCAGGGACCAAGTAGTGTTATTAGTAGGACTACTTCAGTGTGGGTTGCATGTCAAAAAGTGATGCACATCAGTGGTTAGTTGGTGTGGAAGATTTGCTCATTTTTCTTCCCCTCCACTTAATTCCCTCCTTTTTCAACAGACTCTTCTTCCCTTGTAGACACTTAGAATTATTCTGCCTTGTTGTTGTGAAGATTATTCAAGATACAGAACAAAAGATTGTATATGTGTGTGTGCGTGTGTACTATATAAAGAGAGAGAAAGGTGCCAGTGGACCTTTTATTGTATTAAAGATATTAGATGCTTCAGAGAGTAAATTGAGAGTACTCTTGCACAGAGCTTAATAGTTTATTGAGTATTCAGTTGTCTGTTGTGTTCACAGGGAGTTGATCCCAGGACAATGCCTTCAGATTGCAAAATCTGCAAATCCCCAGTCTCTCATATAAAATGGCATAATATTTGTAATCATCTTTGCACATCCTTCCAAATACTTGAAATTATATCTAGATTACTTCTAAAACCTAACACAGTGTAAATGCATTAGTTGTTATACTGTATTGATTAGGCACTAATGACAGGAAATGAGGTCTATACATATTCAGTATAGATACTTGGTGTTTGTTTTTGTTTTTTTAAGTGTATTTGACCTGAAGTTGGTTGAATATGCAGATGTGGGACCTATGGATACAGAATGCTGATTGTAGCTCTTGGTTTCCCTGTGTTCTTCATTTCCCTTTTCTCCCACTTATCACTTTTATTTTGCTGCTTTTCTCAGAATTAGCCTCCACATCCTAGTTATAACACTCAATGCTCCTTTTTGACTAATTATTCTAGGCAAAAACTATCAATTAATTTGTTAACTATTGAAAATAGTTTGCTGGTCCTTTATTAAATGATTTCTAAGGTTATATCCAACATTTAAATACCTTAAGTTTACAAAATTAATTTTCTCTTCTGTAAATGGCCAATTGAAGAAAATTAAGGGGAACGGAAAGAAAAAAATTAACAATATTGGAGCAATTAAGATAACAAGCCTTTTTTTGTCATTGAGTTTTTTTAAACTAGCTTCACAATTGCTAGCTCTATGTCTTTGGACTTGTTACCAAACCGTAGTCATTATTTCTTAATAACTAGTCTGTAGGGTCACAGTTTTTATTAGTAAAGGTAATAGTAGCTAATATTTAATCACCATATACTATATGACAGGAACTGGGATAATTGTATTATTTATATCCTCATGACTATCATGTGAGGTACTTATTATTTTAAGAGCATTTTACTTAAGAGAAATCTAAGTCACAGATATAAGTAACTCTCCAAAGTTTTATAACTTGTAAACATTCAAGTAAAGATTGAAACCCTATTGTACCAGATTCAGAAACTAGTGCCTGACGTTTGGCAGAGGCTTGCCAGACAGTAGTTCCCCTGAAAATTACAAACAGCCCAATCAGGCTTAACGCATTTATGGCTGCATTTAAGCACTGAAGTTTTGTTTTCGTTGTTACAGGTGTACATCATGTTAATCTTTCTTTCCCATCATGAAATAATCACTTTAGATTCTATTTTCATGATTTTTTAATGTTATGCCATGCCATCATATTTTGAACTTTTATCAGTAACTGTTGTGGAGGCATGTTTATGTTGCCTTGATGTTCAATAAGATTTCATTTTGAAAACACTTTCCCACAAATTAAACAAAAATTCAAAACCCTGCTTTTACCTTTTGAATGCTTTGTAAAGCAGAACCATTGATTGCTTGCAAATTTATATTTCAAAATGTGCTTTGGACATCTGCTTTATAAAATTTAGCATTTATATGTTGTCTGTACAGCTAAAACTTAGTGCTTTCTTGTGCTTAAAACTAGTTTAGGAGTACTCCATTGACTTCAATTAAATGTGTGAAATTACCTTTACCTGTAGCATTTAATATTAGTGTTTTCTGCCACTTGAATTCATATGGGTGACAGTGGATAATTTGTGTTTATTTTACCTTATTAGAATATATAACTTGATTCTACATTTTATTTTTCTTTAAGTCACTGAACTTAAATTCATTTAAGTTATAATCCAAAGCATGTCATGGTGCTGGCTTTTGGTAACTTTTTCCAGAGTTCTTGAACCAGTGACTGAGCATTGTGGCCATGTTACTACCTAATGCACACCTCAGGGGGACATGCTTATTAAATTTGTGGGGTAAACATGATATTTCTACTAATCTTGTTCAAGTTTATTTGCTTGTTACATGAAATAAAATGTTAGATAATAAGTGTACTTATTAAGGAGAAATACTTCCAAGTATAGCATTTTTATTTACAGTCAGAAGACTTGTATTAAAATAATTTTGAAAGTATAAAGGATAGCTACTGTTTAAGAATAGACCTTCCCAGCAGTGAGTAATTGCTCTCAGCCCAGACAGTAGAGGGTAGAATTTATTACATCACTGTGGTTAGACTGAGATAGTTTCTCAGTGTAACACCATGAAGGGCCCTATCTAGAACAGTATTTTGAAGAAAGTTTATTTAATAACATTTTAATTGTAGCCCTTTTTCTGAGTTTTTTTTTTTTTTTTTGAGTATACTTTCTGAATTCCTAGCCCAGTAGTCCATGATTGTAAATTGAAATGCATTCTCACTGCAACAGAGAAGAGTTTGTGGAGAGACCAACATTTTAAAATTCTTTGTAGCAGGTATTCTGCATAATTTCTTTTCAGAAAACCTCTTTGGTAGGCTTGCTGTCTCTTCTTTACAGATGAAGAAGCAAACTCAAGAGATGTCCGTGCTCACACAGCTCTTGGTTTGCCCAGGGTCTCTGATCCAGATCTTGCTGACTTCAGAGCTGTACTTTACTTGAGACGCTCTTTCAGGAAGGTAGATGTTAATGCATGCTCTGTTTGATTACTTTCTTGGGAATGCTATAACAGCACCAAAAATTGGGTAGCTTAACACAACAGGAATTTATTCTTTCACAGTTCTAAAGACTTAGGAATCAGAAATCAAGGTGTCCGCTGAGCCGTGCTCTCTCTGAAGGCTATAGAGAAGAATCCTTCCTTGCCTCTTCTAAACTTCTGGCAGCTGTCAGTCAACCTTGGTGTTACAGATGCATCACTCCAGCATCTGCCTCCATCGTCACTTGGCCGTCTTCCTTCGCTTGCCTCCTCCATCTTTTCTCCACACTCCTGTGTTCCAATTTTCTTCTTCTTAAGAGGCTGTCGGTTATATTGGGTTAAGAACCCATCCTTGTTAACTAATTGTGTCTGCAACAACCCTATTTCTAAATAAAAGACACATTCTGAGGTACTGGGAGTTAGGATTTATATTTTGAGAGGACATAATTCCACCCATAATAGGCCGTGAATAAATTGTATAACCATCTCAGGATCTGAATAAATTGATCTGAACATCTTCAAACACAGTGAATGGAAGTAGGAGGCACATTTTAGAATGATAAAACTACATCTTTTATAGAACTTCATTTTTAAATTAGTTTTGGTGTTACAATGACCAAATTTAAGTTCATAAAGTATGAGTCATAAACAATGAAACTTAAGAGGCAGCACTGCCTACTTTTAGATGACTTTGTGAGGCCCATTCGTCTGTTTCTTTATGAGTACTGGAACGAAAGGAATTTGCAAAGGAAATCCACTAATATTCATGTTCTGTAAAGGAGATCTAGTTAGTGCGAGTTATTCTTCTGTTAGTAACTAAATCATGAGCCAGGGGTGTAGTGCAGTGCTGGAGTACTTGCCTGATGTGCAGGAGGCCCTGGGTTCAGTCCCCAGCACCACCACCAAAAAAAAACAAAAAAAAAAAAAAAAATGCTGGAACTTAAAGGTGGATGTTTCTAAGACTTCATTAAATAAAACTACTCTGAAAAGGTGCAATGTTGGGTCCCTCCATTTCACTTCTGTATGTCATGTGTTTGAAAAAAACTGACAGGCCTGGTGCAGTGACATGCAGAAGGCTCTCAAGTTCCTGGCAGGTTCACCAATTTTGCGCCCTATCTCAGTAAAAGACTGGGGGTGTAGCAAGTGGTCGAGTGCCCCCGCTTTCAATCCCCAGGACCTCAGACAACAACAGAAACAATATTGGCATTTCAGTTTTGTCTTCTCCCTACAGTATCCTCTCCAGTGTTATACAGAGATCACTTTGCCATTTCAGTGGTTTATTTTAGAGGAGTTTTTTATTTACCAAATTAGAGATCTTTCAGTTTTATGTAGTATATACCCTTAATATGTTTCTTTTTTTTTTTTCATAGAATTAACTAGCAGAATCTTTATTCAGTCAAGTTAAAAATGGATTTGTGTCCCACTGAAATCCCAGTTCGATGTGCCCTTCCTCAATAGTTGTCTTTTAATAACCCCTATAACTTTTATAGAAATTTGAATTGAGAACTCCTGGGTATTAGAAGACCGTTGTACCTATGCACAATGCATGGCCCATAATACCATCCATAGGTGTTTACTGTGACCAACACAGACTTTGAGGACAGCAAGTGAGTGTCCTATATTAGTTGCCAATAATTAAGGTGCAAATTTTAGGTATTAGAACCCAGACTATGTTGAGGGGTGGGTGGAGTTACAGGTTTTAAGCTTTCTGTGCCCGTTAAACAGCACAGCTGTGGGCAGGCATCCTGCTCCTTCCAGTGGTGGCCTACTGTGGAGAGACTGCTGGTATCCATTGCAGAAAGAGTGATTGGAAAGCTCCCTTTGGTTAATTGTTTAAATAAGTGTAGAGAGTAACCATTTAGTGGGTTAAATAAAGTTTCTTGGGTGTTGTAGTTTTGGGGTTTTTTTGGTACCAGGGATTGAACCCAAGGGTGCTTAACCACTGAGCCACAACCCCAGCCTGTTTTTTTTTTTTTTTTTTTTTTTTTTTTCTTTTCTTTTCTTTTTTTTAAAGAGACAGGGTCTCACTAAATTGCTTAGGACCTCACCAAATTCCTGAGGTTGGCTTCGAACTCAGTCCTCCTGAGCCGCTGGGATTATAGGCGTATGCCACTGATGGTTTTCTTGTTCAATGAAATAGAAAATAAAGATTTTCTCCGTGGGACTTGACTGATTACTTTTTGAAAAAGAGACTTCCCGTAAATGTATTAATGCTAAAGTTGTTAATCACTGAAATAATCACTCTCTTAAATTACGTCTGACTCCATCCTTTGTATGGGAAACCACATTTAGAGAAATCATTTAAAAATGTTCTTGTTGCCTCCCCTTATCATACAGAGATGTTGAAAAGCATATTTAGAGCCAGTTTATCACAAAGTGAATTTATCAGAATTTGAGACCTTGAAAGGTGTTTTTTCAGGAGAAAGAAATAAAATTACTGCTGATAGCCAGATCTGTCTGCTATAAAATGTCTGGATATTAACTATGTGTGTTCTAATTCCAGAGCATCGTCACTTGTAATAGCCAGATTAGGAAAGCCACAGAAGAGTTGTTGGCCCTCCTGGAAGTCACAAAATGCCACAACAGTGATCACTATCTGTACTTTTAATTATTTTATCAGAGCTTAAAAAAAAAAAAAAGCTGAACTCTTGAGGAGAGAATAATGTAAAATTGTTATCTTCAGATATAAAGCCAGATTTAAAATGAAGCAGTGCCTTAAAGAACTGCCACAAGCTCCAATCCTTCTTTGCTACATTGGTTATTTTAAGTTTATATGTTGGACTAAAGCTATAGATGGAGGACTATAAAGAGAATTAAGTGCATAATTTACTTGCTCAGAATTCATAATTCAAAATCTTTATACTCTGGGCAAGGAAAATCAGTAATGAATAGTTTAATCAGTGTAGAGTGAGAGAGGAATTTCTTAAGTTAGAATCAGTTTTCAGAGGGCTCCTTATTCCCTATACAGTTGTTTGGGTGATGGTTAGAGAAAGGTATGTGTGGGAATGTTCATGGATTAAGAGACAATCCTGTTGGAGGATCTTCTTTGGCAAAACTGGCAAACAGTTTCATGGGGTTGAAGACTAGCTTTTTAGTCTCAGTCAGAATCTGACTGAGTGTTCTAGTGATCTACAGGTTGTAGAGAGTCTTGGCCTAGGTGCTGCTCTAAACCACCAAACATCAGATAGAAATGATTTTAATAGTATAACCAGACCTTGCACAATCATGATTTCTAGTTCCAGAAGATTGAATGAGACCAACACTTGTGATTAGTTATTAAGTCCTTTCAGGTAGTTTTTTGTTTTCCTTTTGTTCTAAATAATTTAGACCACTCCCCATTCCTTTTTTGTATCTTCAAATTCCTGGTCTGGTAGATAAAGTGATTATGGGGTCCTGCCTTTTGTTGGTTGATGTGAAATACCCACGCAGGCACCAAGCACAGAGCATTTATTCTGGTTGGGTGTGGTTGAGCCAGGTTGATTTTTCGTGGCAAATACTTTGCTATTGCTCAATCAGCCCCTTTGTTTCTCTCTTGGCTCTTTACCTCTTTAGTTTAACATTTCTAAGTAGTTTCTAATAATAAAATGTAACTCAATTGGAAATGTGTTTGTGAGTACACACATATTCCATATGTATCCATACACGCCATTAGCAACCTTGGAGATTTTTTCATTTCTTAATGGCCGACCCTGAGTAATCACAGGAATCATACAGAACCAGTATCTTTTCTTTCTCTTCATGGCTCACATTGGTTTATGAAACTTGTTAGGACTTAGAACTTTGAGGCCTGATATTTTCTAGTCAGGGCCAACTTAGCTTTCATTAAATAAATACTCCTTTAAAAATGCTCCAGTAACCAGAAATTAAGACTACATGTGCACTAAGTATAGAGAAAGACAATAAACAAGAAGAGCACTAGTACTGCTGATCACTACATTGTAAAAATAATGGTTTTAAATCATTTTTGAGGCACTGATTCATCTTTGGATTTATTATAACCTACCAGTGGTCTTTAAAATTACTGTCTAGTGCCAGGCACAGTGGCACATGCCTGTTACCCCAGCAGCTTGGGAGGCTGAGGCAGGAGAATCATAAATTTGAGGATAGCCTTCGCAACTTAGCAAGATCCTAATAAACTTTGCAAGATCCCATCTCAAACAATAAAAAGGGCTGGGGATGTAACGTAATGTAGCTCAGTGGTAAAGCGCCTCTGGATTCAATCGCCAGTTAACCCCCCCCCCCCGCCCCAATTGCTATCTATCTCTCTAGTGTTTTTAATAGCATCAGAACTTGGTTCATTTTGTAGATTAGCTTCAGTTTGCTTGCTTGCTTCCGTTCTTTTTTCTTTTCCTTTCCCCCTTCTTCCTTCCTTCTAATACTGAGGATTGAACCCAGGGGCTCTTTCCCACTGAGCTCCTTTCCATCTTGTTTTTTGGTAAGTTGCCCAGGCTGACCTTGAAGTTGGTATCTTTGTGCTTCAGGCTCCCAACTCACTGGGATTGTAGGCATGTGCCACTGCACCCGACTTCTTTCTTTGGACCAGCTAATTCAGAGAGGTAAGACATTAATTGAGACTGCGAGGCTTCTGTGAAAGGGCAGAGCTATGAAGATGGTGAGAGCCATGACGCAGTGGACAGATGCATGGCCTGATTTAGCCTTGGACCATTTTGTAGTCTATGTTCAAGCAAGAACAACCCTTTTTTTTTTTTCTGACTTTTTTGAAAAAGACTATTTTATGGATATACTCTAGGATAACAGGAATTATTAACCACTATTCTAAAATCTGATGACTAAAGTGAAGTACTTAGTGAGCTGGTGTGGGTAGAACTGATCGATGAGAAAAGATAGTATGTTTGATTGCACCTATAAAGTGTGAAGCAGAACACTTCTTGGGATGATAATAAAAACAAAAAAGGAATTTTAACTCCAGGGATTTATTGAGTTTGGGAAGTTAACCTACGCAGAAAACTTCTTCCATGCTCCAAACCAGGGTCCTTGGGTCCTCTGCTATAGCTTATCCTAGGAAATGAGAATTAGTGGCATTCTCAATAGTTACCATTCTATACCCTTCTGCTTTTCAAACACAGAATAATAACACACTGTTAATTTTCCTCTGTAACAACGGTTGAATCCCTGACACCATTTTCTCTGGCTTTCCCAAATCCTCCTTATCTTACAGCTTTCATCTCTTATTAAGAATCTTTGAAGGCTGAAGGGAGGAACTCATGTACTTGAGGGAGCTGTTTTCCTGTAGTTGCACAGTGGGAAGAACTCGGAGCCTAGGGAGAGTTGACATTGTAATACCCATGGGACTGGGATTTGTTATCTTCTTGGCTACAACCTCTAGTTTTAGTGAAAAAACTTGAAGGTGTCCAACATTTTCTCCCTCCCCCAAGAGGCACTTGTGCCTTACCCCTTAACTGTGGCAGATACCATGAATCTATCCCAGGACTCTTCACTCCTAGGCCCAAAGTCTTCCATACTTCTCCAGGCAGCCACTGTAGATCAGGTTAGCATTAGATCTGGAACCTATTATTTGATCTTGGTCCTGGAACATTTTGCCATGTAAAAGTATGTGCTTAAGTTATTTCAGTGACTTTTTTTAAAAAAAATTTTTTAGTTATAGGGGGACCCAATACCATTATTTTAATTTTATGTGGTGCTGAGGTTCGAACCCAGGGCCTCATGTGTGCTAGATGCTAGGTGAGCGCTCTACCACTGAGTCACAACCCCAACCCTCAGTGACCTTTTACTTTGTCATGTACAGGTTTTAGTTCTTAAGATGATGGGTGTGAATTGTAATATGTTAACTTTGTATTGGGAAACACCGGAGTGTCATTCTTCCTCGCCCTCACTTGACATACAGTCAAGTGATTAAATATTTTTGTTTGTGTTCCTCAGTTCTTTGAAGTATTTTAAAACAAAAATAGCAATACAGCAACATTTATTAGCCCTTAATTTTACAGATGTCATAATGCTCTAATTATTACTCTGGGCTTATTTTCACCTCTCTAGGGATGAGAATTCATACTGGAGATGTTAAATAGATGACATCTTTTGCCATGTGCTTTAGAGTGACTTTAGCCCTGTAGATAAAATTGTTTGTTTTTTTTTTTTTGGAACTGAGTATTGAACTCAGGGATACTTGACCACTGAGCCACATCCCCAGCCCTATTTTGTGTTTTATTTAGAGACAGGGTCTCACTGAGTTGCTTAACGCCTTGACCTTGCTGAGGCTGGCTTTGAACTCGTGATCCTCCTGCCTCAGCCTCCCGAGTCGCTGGGATTACAGGCGTGCAACCCTATGCCTGGCAAATTGTCTTAAATTATTTTTGGAAACATGCTAATACATAGCCTTGGAAGCCAGTTAGTTTTTCTTTTGGATATTAAAATCTTATTTAAAAAAAAAAGTTGAGCAATTTTTCTTAATTGCACATAGTAGGAGGAAGAAATATATTAAAGAGACAGGATTGAAAAAGAACTAAAAAATAAAATGGAATGTTAAGATGATTTACTTGTATTACTTCCCAGTGAAAATAAAGCTAGTGAGAGACTTATGTAAAGATCGTGTAAGAAAAGAGAAAAAGCATTATTTAGCACCTGAATACATCCAGGTTTTTTTGGGGGGGGGGGGCCAGGGACTGAACTCAGGGGCACTCGGTCACTGAGCCACATCCCCAGCCCTATTTTGTATTTTATTTAGAGACAGGGTCTCATTGAGTTGCTTAGGGCCTCGCTACATTGCCGAGGCTGGCTTTGAACTCGCGATCCTCCTTCCTCAGCCTCCCGACATCCAGGTTCTTTTTAAAATCAAACAGTAAAATTTTACATAAGCTTTCATGTTTAGAAAATAATGGACCCAGAGATGAATGTCAACTGTGTTTCATATACGATCATGGAAATGAATGCATATGGCCTTGCCAACTTTTTAATATTGAGTACCACAAAGATTTTGATCCATTTTGTTCATATTGGGGAGAGTAAAACCGACCTAAAAAATTGTCCACTTTGTAATTTGCCTAAAACCAGTTCTTGAATTAATTGATGGGTATAGTAGAATCTGATTTGCTTAATGTTTGGCTCTAAAGTAAATAGGTTTAGTAACTTCTAATGATAAATAGATCCAGAGTTGGATTTTTTGACCAGTATCTTAATCCTTAGATTTGTTTAACTTTAATTGTTTTGGGTGGTATTTTGCAGGGGGCAAGGGTGTACTGGGGATTGAATTCAGGGGCACTCCGCCACCAAGCCACATTCCCAGCCCTGTTTTGTATTTTATTTAGAGACAGGGTCTCACTGAGTTGCTTAGCGCCTCAATTTTGCTGAGGCTGGCTTTGAACTCTCGATCCTACTGCCTCAGCCTCCCGAGCTGCTGGGATTACAGGTGTGTGCCCCATGCTTGGCTGTTTACTATAATGGAATTGATTATACCTAGACTGCTCTTAATAAGTATATTCCCTTTCTTGATTTGTGTTCTCCTTAGTTTTTTACAAGTCATGTGCAGTTTTCATTCTCTTTGGGGCGTTATGTTTCTTTTAGAGACATAATGACTTTAGGTGGCCCTGGTTACTTTGTGAACATGTTGGCCCTCAGTGTTTGTACTCACTTGGATGTAGGTCTGGATATCATTTCATAGTCAGGTTTAGGGTAAAAACTTTTCCTTTGCCTTGGACTGTGTCATTCCAGAGGCCTCAGCGTGCTGATCAAGTTGGAGTTGTCTCTACATTTGAATGAGTTTGTACACTGGTTCTTAGAGTATAGAATTTCAGCTTTTTGTCCCCTCACTAGTAAAGATAGCAGATCCGGAAGTGAATCCAACTTGAATTTTCTTTATTTGCAATAGAATCGGTAACCTCCAAGCCCTAATATTGCAGTACTCTTTTCAAACTGCAGATGCCTGTAAAGCCAAGCGTGGCTTCTTCTAGTGGAAGAAAGTCATACTCTTGAACATATACTTATTCTGAGACTTGTTAGCACAGATGAGAATCTTTGCCTCATATCTAGGGTTGTCGTTTTAGCAAATTTAGGTGTGATATTTGTGTCGAGATGCATTTGATCTCTTCAGGAAGATATTGCTAAATGCAAATTCAGGTCTGTTGGCTGCGCTGGAGGCTTTTCAGTTAAGTTTGTGAAAGCAGTAAAAAAGAAAAGGGTTTCTGTGGCTAAGTCCCTTGATTTTTTAATAGATATTTATAGGTTTTTTTTTTTTTTTTTTTCCTAAAAGTTAATTTCTCTGAAGACACATCCACAGACAGTGGGAGTATTGTTTTACGTCTGGTCTCATTTTTATGAGTGCCTCTGTTTAAATTGTACTGTGAGTCAGGGCATATTCAGCCTTCTTAAGAAAGTGCAAGACTGTTAAAATATATTTTTTAGAAAACAGTTTAAAAGATGCGAAGAAATTATAGCTAGTTATAACAGCATCTTCCAATCAGTCATTTTCTTTTTACTCAGGGGCACTCGGCCACTGAGCGAAATCCCTAGCCCTATTTTGTATTTTATTTAGAGACAGGGTCTCACTGAGTTGCTTAGCACCTTGCCCCCTTGCTGAGGCTGGCTTTGAATTCGCGATCCTCCTGCTTCAGCCTCCCAAGCCACTGGGATTCTAGGTGTGCCCCCAGTCAGTCATTTCTGACTGTGTACAATAATCAAACTTTTAGAACCCAAGGTATAATACTAAATTTTTCTATATACTAAGCACAAACATTCGTGTAGACTATTGGCAGTACATGATAATTTAAAAGTGGTGCCTAACCTAAAATATCAACTTATTTAACTTCTTTGTCATATGATAAAAATTAAAATGTTGATTATAATGGACAGGATTTGAGATAAATAAAATGTAGCAACCTTCCTGTTGAAAGCTTTACAAAATTGTGGTAAAATTGTGTAGTCAGGTTTAAAAAAAGATAAATTCAGTTTTCATTGTTACAACTTGTCTTGGCAAACAAAAGGATGGTTCTTTTTAGTACTTTTTCAAGGTGACCCTATACCATAGATTGTTGGAAAGAATATTTTGATAAAGGTCCATCAATGCATTCTTTTTTTCTTGTACTGGGGATCGAACACGGGGGCACTTAACCACTGCGTCACATCCCCACACCTGTGTGTGTGTGTGTGCGCGCGCGCGTGTGTATATTTTATTTAGAGTCAGGGTCACACTGAATTGATTAGGGCCACGCTGAGGCTGGCTTTGAACTCTTGATCCTCCTGTCTCAGCCTCCTGAGCTGCTGGGATTACAGGCATGTGCCACTGGGTGATGCTTGGCTCTTAAGTGCATTCTTAGGCTCAGGTTTCTTCTTCAAGCTGTTTTGGAGCAGGGAAATACACTTGCTTTTAAGTCTAGAAGGGAAAGTATTTCTAATGCCCAGTTTTGCTTTCCTTAGGTAGGTGCCTCTCATTCTCTACAAAATCATTGTGGAGCTTTCCACTTAACACAGGCATGCAGCCTTTCTCAGCTCTCAGCAGAGGGCCTGGCTTCTTTTTCTCTTGGTACAGCTAGTAAATACAAGTACTTTGACAACTCCTCCTGGCTTCCAGTGGTTCATGACCAAAGATAAGTGTATCCTCTTTCTTCTCCCAAGAAATGGTTGCCATCTTCTTCACCAGGGACATTTAGCAATTTGGAGACATTCTTGGATGTCAAGTGAGGTGGAGTGCAACTGGCATCTAGGATCCTGCAGTGCATCCCACAATAGAGTCGTCTGCCTCCTTGTCAAGGATGCTGAGGCTAACACACCTTGCTGCTGGGTCCAAAGCTGGTTTCTCTCTATCTTACTGTGCTCTTTCACTCAGGACACTGCTTCATCAAATATTTTTCTCCTATATTTTTTACCTTTTCCTCTTCACTGGTGTTGTTTTCCTATTAATGTGCTGCAGTCTTTCACACCAAAAAGTAGAAATTTTTTTTGATCCTTTGTTATTTACTAGCTGTCGGTCTTTTTATTTCTATAGCAAGATCTTCAGAAGCAGCGTTTCTGTGCATTTCAGTTTCTTCTTTCCTCCTGCACTGGACTCAGTGCTGACATTACCAGCCCACTGACACTGCTATGTCTAGTCACTGGTGGGCTCTTTCCCCTGCTTATCTTCATCATTAGCTCAGCAGCATTTAATGACAGTGACAACTTCATCTTTATGCAGACCTCTCTCCTGTGTTCCTGAACCTGTCCATTTCCACCCCCTTCATTGAACCTACAACTTCTCATCTGGTTCATTCACACACTGGCATACCAGTGGCTGTACCACCGATACCCAGATCTTCCTGATACCCTACAAAGGTTTTTACCTAGGTAGTCCATAGGCTTCGCAAACAATCTCCATGTGTTCTCTCCCAGATTCTTGCCCAAAACTTCCTTTGCCCTGGTCTCACTGCTTGACACCCACATTTTTTTCATCTCCCAAGCTAGAAACTGGGAAATTACTCTCTTTTGCATCCATAATGTCCCTCAGCAACAGTTTTTAGATTTTTTTTTTCTCTCTCTCTCTCTAAACATAACTAAAAATCTCATTTCAATTGCCCTGGCTTTCACTCGGTCCTTCAGTATCTCTTCACTTGACTGTTCTTCCAGGCTCAATACTGATGAAAGCATCTTCTGCAGTGTTCACCAAGAGGCTTTTTTCCAGAATGTTCCTTGGAGGTATGGCCCCTGGAGCTGTACTACCTGGGTTGGAATTGAGGACTGGTCTTTCTGGTGCCTCATAATTCTCAGTGTTATTGAACATGTTGGACTAAGTAAGTAAAAATGTAAATCACTTGAAACAATTCCTGGCATATAAATACACAGATGTTAGCTGCTACTATTATTAATATTGTAATACACATCTGAATACATATATCTACCAAGAGCCCTTCACTGGGGTGATAACTTCCCAAATAAAGTCCAAACTTAAGTCTGGCATGCTGGGCTCATTTCGATGCATGTCTCTCATCTCCCGTAGACGCCATGTGTTTCAGCAGTTTGATATTATTTTAGCTGTTTCTCCAGAGTGCTTTGCTAGCTTGTCTTTTGCCCAAAATGCTGTCCTGCTCTCCTCTGTGCAGACTTCCATTTATCTTCCTGCCCTTCTCTTCTCCCTACATACCTTAATTACAGTCCTTTGCAGTTGTAGTGCAATTGCTTGTTGTTGTGTTTTACTTTTTTTTTTTAAACCAGTGGGCTCTTTGAGAGCAAGAACCAGACTGTGTGTTCCCAGTAAAGTACCTGAATCATAACACACATTTAAAAATTTGGGGGAGAAAAACGTATTTTTTGAATTATAAAAACAGGACAAACCCCCGAGATCTAGAAAGATTATTTCCTTGCCACAGAAATCCTTGAACCAGCAACTTCAGCATCACTTAGAATCTGATTTGAAATTAGAACCTCAGGCTCCCTCTAAGACTTTGGGAAGCAGGATCTGCATTTTTACAGATCCTCATGGTTCATACCATGACAAATATGAAAACAAGTGTTCTAGTCCATTTATTTTTCACCCAACATCAGATTTTCTTATGTTCAAAACTGTACATATGATATTTTTAAAGATTTAAAAATAAGCAAATAATTCTTAATGGCAAGAAGAGCAAAACATATAAAAGGGTAAATTTAATCAAGTTACGTATTTTTAATTGTATTTCTCCTAAGATAACCATTAGCAGAAACCCTAGATCACCCTTACTCTGGCAGGAACAGGAGATGGGTTTGGTTGGGTTGGTTGGTTTTGTTTTGTTTTGTTTTGTTTCATTTTGTTTTGGTACTGGGGATTGAGCCCAGAGGTACTCTACCACTGAGCTATATCTTAAGGCCTTTTTATTTAATATTTTGAAACAGGCTTTCACTAAGTTACCCAGGTTGGCCTTGAACTGAATTGCTGGGATTACAGGTGTGTGGCACTGTGCATGGCAAGATCATTTTTAAATTAGAAATCCTCTTTGTGTATTGAAGAATTCTATTTGATACCATTCTGACAACATTTATAACAAGAACATTTCTCATGTGAATGTTTTTATTTTGCCTATAGACCAAGTTTCATTATGTCTTGGGGTGGAAGGCTGTGGATTTGGATTGGGGCTGTTCTGCCCTTGCCTGATTTGGGGCCCTCTTTGCCTCCTTTTGCCTAGTAGATACTGGTGGTGTGCCCATGAGTAAATACAATTTAATAAAGTGTGAAAAGCTGAAAGTAAATGCCATTGATAAGTGAGATGAAAAGATTGGAAAGCATTGAGTCTTCATTAAGTTGCCGTAAGCACCTGCCTCAGCTCAAGGACATTAAGAGGTGTCTTGGGTGAGTACTTTATAAACTTATTTTCTGTAACAACAGATGTTTCCATCATAGTACTCAGGTTTCTATTAAGATATTTCCAAAATTATGGAACATTTGATTTTTTTAAAAGTATAGGCCCCAAGTAAACAACTTGAAGTTAAATATTTTGATCAGACATAGAGTTCCAATTTTATTTCCAGATTCTTTGAAACTATGTATAAAACTTTGAACATTAAACTTTGAGCTTGATTCTAAATCTAAATGCTTGAGATGTCCGAGTTGGAGAGCGTGTGATGACATGGATGTCATTGGAATGGAAGCAGATTCATACTAAATTCATCAGATACTTACTGAAGAGTGTATGTATTTTCAGTGCCCTTGTAGGTACTATACATAACCTTTGGTGTACTAGGTGGCTGGAAAGATAGAATATTGCCAGAACACAGTTCCTTCCTTCAAGAAGTGTAGCTTTTTGTGGGGGGCAGCCAGTAAACTGCATCTCTGTGTAATGCGTGAATTGCTATAGGAGACGGATCTTTGGGCTGTATCCAGAAGAAAGAACTATACTAGTTGGTGGATTTCAGTTAGAAGATGCATCTTTGTTTCAGCAAATTAACTCCCTAAGTCTCAAGATCCTCCTTTGTGGATAGATGAGGAATATCTAGTGGAAGACTTGTTTTGAGCCTAAAATAAACATGCATGTTCAGCCAGGCATGGTGGTGCATGCTATAATCCCAGCAGTTTGGGAAGCTGAAGCAGGAGGATCTAGAGTTCAATGTAGTGAGGCTCTAAGCAATTTAGGAAGACTGTGTCTCAAAAGGGGCTGGGGATTGGGGATGTGACTCAGTAGTAAAGCACCCCTGGGTTTAATGCTGGTACTCCCACCCCCCCCCCCCCCCCCCCCAAAAAAGCATGTTCAGTACTCAGTCCACCATGTACATGAACAGATAGTTCACTATGAAAGACAGACTTTGTAATGAATTTTGGCTACCACTGATAATCGGGCAGTTTCTGTGTAACTAAAGGGAGTCTTTCTTCTGTCTTTGCAGTTTCTGCCTCCCATTCTGTCCTCCTTTTTCCTTTTTATATTCATAATCCCAGTGCATGGATTTGAAGGGAACATCTCAAAATCTTGGAGGTCAATTTAGTTTTCTTTGGAAGTTCCTTTTTTTCCTGTTGTCTCTCCTTAACCATAGTCTTCTCTCACTTTTTAAGATTTCCAGAACATTAATGGGATGATCATCTCACTGTGTGGTGTCTCCTGTCATTCAGTATTTGTATTGTCTGATATGGTAGCCCTTGATCAAGTATAGCTATTTGCATCCAAATAAGTTGAGACGATTCAGTTCCTCATTTCCACAGCCACATTGGAATGCCCCATCACCATTTTTAACTGGAATGTTGGACAGCACATGGATTTCCAGAAAGTTACATGTTGTGGTGTCATTGGAATAGGACTGCTGATAGTGTAGAAACCGGAAAGTGGGCTATGTGCCGTAGCAGTTTTATGATTGAAAATTCTCCCCCATACTATTTCTTCAAAAGCTTAATCCTCTGGTTATTTCACAGTAAGGAGTCATAAAGCTCCACAATTTTGATTTATAAATTAAACTCTGGTTCGATAATTAATTTGCATTTTAAGACATTAAAATATCGGAGGATTTTTCCAAATACAATTCAGTAAAGTTTTCAGATCACATTGTAGGCACATCTTTTCTATATTATTTTGGATTAAAAATAACAGTGTTTGGTTACAAGAAACATACATTCGGAAGACTGCTCTCATACCTCTTTCTTCTTCAGTCTCCATCATATTTTCCACTTCATGGTTTGAGCAACTCAGCTTGTATTTTCCAAATGCAGTCAGTATTCAGTTAGGTGTCTCTCTCTACAGCTTCCATTTACAACTTTGTTACCACTTAATACAGACACATAAACATGCTAATTATTAACAGGTAATTTTGACTAAGTCAGTCCATGATGTCCTGAAGTCAGATAGTGGTGATAGTTGTGCATCTTTGAATATACTTAAAACTATTGAATTATATATTTGAAAAGAATGAATTTTATATATGAATTAATACCTTAACAAGAAAAAAACAGTACTGCATGTAAAGCACTTTATAGATACGTGGGATATTATAAGCTGTCTTTATAAAGATTAGCTGCTACTTATACCAGGAATCATTTGTGAACTTTAAGAAAACAACACAGAAAAAAGAGGAAGTATAATATTTTTTATTTCACTATCTGAAATACAAGTGATTTAACCATTACATGAGGTTTGCCAGCAGTAGAATGTTTCTAATGTAAAAAAGATATTTACTAGCAATAGACACTGAATTCAGATGTGAACTATAGCAGTTTTGTTTTGTTTTTTTCTGCAGTAGAGAATTTGAATTTTTTTTTTTTTTTTTTTTTGATACTAGGGATTGAACCCAGGGGCACTCGGCCACTGAACCACATTCCCAGCCCTATTTTTGTATTTTATTTAGAGACAGGGTCTCACTGAGTTGCTTAGGACCTCTCTAAGTTGCTGAGGCTGGCTTTGAACTTGCGATCCTCCTGCCTCAGCCTCTCAAGTCACTGGGATTAGAGGATTTGATTTTTTAATCAATATTATTAGTAGAAGTTCCATGATTTTCTTCACATAAAAATAATTGCCATTAAAATGATAAATTTCATTTCATGTATTTTGCAACCATTTTTAAAAACAATAAATCTCAAATCTTGTGAAGAGTCGTTCTTCCTTGGAAAATCTTTACTTGCTATTTTATAGTCTTATCCCTTTTATTCAGAAAAAGATAATCAGATGAAAAACTCTCTAATGATGGCAGATTATATGTATCTTCAGTTTGGGGCTTTGAAAATAAACTTGGTTTCAACTGACATCTAATGTTTCCATCCACCAGATACTGAATAGGGCACAAACTTCATACTGAAAATTAATCTGAAGATGTTATTGTCATAAGATAAAGGACTCAGAATTCAGCTGTAATGTGAGGGTCAGTAACTGGTACAAATAGAAAATGCTCTGGTCACCTTTCAGAGTCACCGTAAAGAGCTCCTGTAGAGCCTCAGAATACTGGTGGCAGGAAGCAGATGAATAGTTTTTGTTTCAGAAGCCTACACATCAGAGCTGATCAAGGACAAAGTCAGTTCGCTAAGTGCAGTTCCAGTGCCTAGGAAACATTCTGATGTGTGATGTTACTTTGATGTCATACAACCTGCTGATGTTAAATACATAAATTGTGGTCACTGTTTATCAAGCCGTTTCTATGTGTTAGTATTTTGTTGGAGGGTGGGTGGGAATGGAGAGACTAGGGAATTCCATAATCGTTGTGGCCTTCAAGGACTAGAGAGTTACTGGATGAAGGGGATGCTGAAGGGTTGGGTGCACAGAACATAAGGCTGAGTATGGCCACGTGCTCCAGGACACACTGAGAGGTGGTGAGAGGTGTGCAGTGGTGACTGAGTCCAGGTGGAAACCTGGGAACTGGAGTCCAGTGGGACCCTGAAGGGCTCCCTTGAAGGCAGAGAGAGAATGGGTGAAGAGCTTTCTGGGCAGGGGTGCCAGCCAACCAGGGCAGCAACTGGAGTGAAGGTATAACATTCCTCAGAGGCAGCCTTTCAGGGATTGACAAGTAATGAGCTCCCTCTGGCTGGAGCTGGCAGTCACTTTAGCAGTAAGTGTTGTATGCTGGATGGGTTGAGATGGGTCAGACAGTCTTAAGCGCCAGAAGCTTTTATGACCCCTAAGGAGGGGGCTTAGGCAGAATTCCAAGTAGTTTGTTCCCTTTGACCACTGTTTTCCCTTCTCTCATTGTCCTGGTCCTCTTAGTTAGATGCTTGACAACTGTTATTCCTTGAGTTAGTGAATTAGTGGTTAATCTTTGAAAAGAAACTCACAGAACCTCACTTAAATAAGTGACTTTTTAAAAAATTAAGACCTTTCCTTGTCAGTTTTGTTACTGATGAAATGGCAGGGAGTTCACACTTTTGGACAGGCATACTGCCCTGTGGAATCCCCCATGTTCCCACCCATACAGTAGCTCACATCTTTAAGATGAGTGTTTCTCAAAGTGTGGAGCATGGATAACCTATATTAGAATACCCAGAAGATTTGTTTAAAATGCAGGCTGACCCCCCCCAAAAGGCAAGTAATCTAAAAACTTGGGGAGCAAGTGGAGGAACCCTGCATCTTTAACAAGCTGTCCCTGGTAATTTATGCTTAAATTGGAGAACACTCATTCAGCAACTAATCTATAGAATTGCCATTCCAGTCAGGAGATTTCTTAAGACTCATTTCCTATGTATTAAGTTCCTTCTTAGAGGAGCATTTCCCAGTATTTCCCGTATTATACGTGGCCTCTTATTTTCAAATGGAAGTCAGAAGAGCATTAAATAATTTAGTGGTGCTTGGGGCCAGTTTTGTGCTGTTTCTAACAGTGCAAGCAATTCTTGTACAGCACAGCAGCTGAAGGGTTGGATTCTATGAGCATAGATAGCAGCTCAGCCCGCAGTGCTTATGTTTAATCTGTCACACTTCATCAAATTCCTTTTAAGAATGTCAGCATTCTGCCAATTTCTGGAGTTGAATGATTTCTAATCTACCTGTTAGACTGCTCCTTAAGACTCCCCTGCAGTAATTAGATTCCTTCCTTGAATGTTAAAGTGACCACTGAATCTGTATCTTTAAATTCTTTTAATTTGATCAACCTTAAAAAGGAAAAAGTTAAAACAAGAATTCCAGTTCCGAAACACCATTTCAGTTGGGTGCAGTGGTGGACTTTGTAAACTCAGCAACTCAGGATGCTGAGGCAGGAGATTCCAAGTTCAAGGCTGGCATGAGCAACTTCCAGTTTTAAAAAGGAGGCAGGAGTGGCTGAGGATGTAGCTCAGTGGTAGAGTGACTCTGTGTTCAACCCCCAGTACCACCAGAAAAAAAAGAAGGGGGGGAAAAACCTATTTAAAGTGAAGTGAGGGGCTGGGGTTGTGGCTCAGTGAATCAGTACCACCAAAAAAAAAAAAAAAAAAAGAAGTGGGGAAAAAACCTGTTTAAAGTGAAGTGAGGGGCTGGGGTTGTGGCTCAGTGGTAGAGTGCTTGCCTTAATGCTTGAGAGGCACTGGGTTTGATTCTCAGCCCCACATAAATAAAACAAAGGTATTGTATCCATCTATAACTAAAACAAAAAAAAAAATGTAAAGGGCTGGGATGTATCTCAGCATCAAAGCATCTGCCTCACACTCACAAAGCTCGAGATTCGATCCCCAGTTCCAAAATAAAGGGAATCCCACCAAAATTTTATAGTGAGATGAGTGAGTAAAGCTGGCCTGTTTTGGAAGTGTGCAGGGGTGGAATGGGGCGGAGAGGAATCCTAAGGCTCATTTACTTCTGGGTAGAAGTTCCAACACTTGATGTGGGTGCTGCCTTTTTGTTACACTTGGCTCCCTTTGACTTATTGACCTTTGGTTAGTATAATTGTGAGTAAATTCAGGTAATTACCATTTTATTACTTACTTGACTGACAGGCAAATTAGATACTTAATAGAACAATGAATTTCTTTATATTCATTTGAGTTGGAGTTAGGAGTAGAACCTAGAAATATTTATTCCCCGAGGCTATAACATATAATGTAGCGTGCTCCTTTTCATTCTGGTTTCTTAGTAACACTGAAAAGAAAATCAGTCTTTCTAATGTGTTCATACAAGGTCCTTGAACTAGAACCTCTTGTCTGCAGTGAATCAGGGCGACAGTGGGAAGGCGCAGTTTGTTAGTCCACCTTCTATGAAGCTGGAGAGCTGTGTTTAAGAAAGAGACAGAGTAGCAGCTATGCACTCTGCCTTGGGCAGATTAGATGCAGATGTGCGGTCTGGCTTCAGCTCCTCTTTGTTCTACGTGTCTCCTATGTTGATTTAAAAAAAAAAATGTTTTAGTTGTAGATGGACACAGCATCTTTATTCATTTTTACGTGGTGCTGAGAATTGAACCCAGTGCCTCACACGTGCTAGGCAAGAGCCAGTGAGCCACAACCCCAGCTACCAGTGAGCCACAACCCCAGCTCCTCTCCTGTGTTAATTTTTTTTTAATTTTTATTTTTATAGACTGCATTTTGATTCATTGTACACAAATGGGGTACAGCTTTTCATTTCTATGGTTGTACCCAGTGTAGATTCACACCATTCATGTAATCATATATATACATAGGGTAATACCATCTCAGTCTACTATCTTTCCTTCCCCCATCCCCTCCTGCCCCATTTT
>JAJEJO010004552.1:400665-438326 GCA_020662805.1 Glaucomys volans
TCTTCTTCTTCTTTCTTCTTCTTCTTCTTTCTTCTTCTTCTTCTTCTTCTTCTTCTTCTTCTTCTTCTTCTTCTTCTTTTGTGGTGCTGGGGATTGAATCCAGGGCCTTATGCTTGCGAGGCAGGCACTCTACCAACTGAGCTATATCCCCAACCCTATATTCTTCTTTATGGCTGAGTAATATTCCATTATGTATATAAACCACAGTTTCTTTATCCATGTTGATTTTTAATGTGGAGTGTTTTCACTTTTGTTTTCTTTTAAAGAAAGGAAAAGGCATTTTGTGGATAACAGGAATTCAATACCCATCCCATCATAATGCAGATCGATTATATATCTAACTATGTAGTGTAGTTAGTTTGATTTAGACTATACAGCTTTTTCATTTGCAAATAGTTGTGTGTTTAAATGAGAAAGAAGTGACCAGGCAGGATCCTATCAAGGACAGTAGTATTTAGAACCTCTGCCATTTAAGACCTATTTTATATGCTTCTAAGTTTCTAAAGAGGATTTTGAAATTTCTATTAGCTGTCACAAAGAAAATGCTTCTGACACAGCAGCATAACTGCCAAGTGAAAAATCAAGTCATTAGCCGTAGCAAAAGTCAGTTTTCATTTAGTGGTTTTCCAGAAATCATTTGATTTTTAAATCTGCTGGAAGATTGAATTGTGCTGTTAGTTATTAAAATGGGACATCTGGAGTCTCTTCTATAAAACAGAGATGAAGATGTCTCCATTTGGTCAGGCATGAAAGCTTTTAGCTGAACGTGTTATTTTGAACCCTTTTAAATGATAAACCCTCATGTCTTCAAGATTGTCTCATTTTACTCTTTAAGTGTATTGGATGCCTTCCTGTAGAATATACTGTAATTTTTAAGATACACCCCCATCAAAGATAGGATGTTGCTGTGTTGCTCAGGCTGGCCCCACACTCTGAGGTTGAAGCAATCCTCCTGCTTCAGCCTCCCAAGTAGCTGGAACCACACACCAGCTACATTTGTGTTAAGTATCAGTTGAAAGGACCGAGCTTGGAGAGTTACTAACATTCCCTTCACGTAGTGAGCGTTAGCAGAATTTTGCCACTGATTGCTGAATGATTTAACTAGGGCAGGGTTTTGACTCCTACGTGCATGAAGGCAGAGTTTTACAGATCATATGATGATTAGCTTTGCCAGATGAGAAATGTCGCAGTTTTAGTTTCCCAAGATGATAGATCTTTAAAAGTGGACAAGGGAATCGATAAGAAAAAGTCACAAAAACTTCTGAATTGTGAAATTGTTGTCAATGCTGATACAAGTTGATAGTTAAGGTCAGCTGGGACTCAGCGCGAGGTTTGTTTTGCCTCCTTTCATTGCATAGATGTTCATATAACTTGTCATACATACACAGACACAGCAAAGTCAGAATGAAATCTAAAATACTCTCAGCGTCAGGTGATGCTATAAAATAAATGGTTTGCTTTTTGTTTGTTTGCTGCTTCTATTGATTTTTTTCCACTTTATCTTGTTTTTTATTTATTCTTTTTAGCTATACATGGTCTCCTATTGATTTTTAAATTGGTCTACCCTTGGCACCTTTCAGGGAATTTTTTTGTAAGTCGTCCCTTTTGTGCCCTCACTGTCTCACATGCATACTTTTACACAGAGCAAAAGCTACTCGTCCCTGAAGTGAATGGCCACAGAGTGACAGGAGTTCAGGTGCAGCTTAGAGGCCATCCTAGACCTCTGCTTGTCACTGTGCCCCAGAGGCAGTGTGGCCACAGCTCTGCTCTGGCTTGGTGTCCTCCCCCATTGCCTCAGTCCAGGTCATCTCAACCTGCACCAGCTGCTGAATGGAAAATTCACAGTGTGGAATTTCGTGCTGGACAGCCTCATTGCTACTGCCGCCGCCGCCGCATAAACAACACTTTAACAAAGGGAAGGGAAGAAACCCCAGTCTGTCATTGTAGCATTTTGGAGTCCTTAAAGGCTACATTTTAAAGCAGTGTCATGTGTTTCTGAATTGTGGTTGTTCTCAATTTTTTATTTCTTATTTTTCTACTACCTTCTTCATCCTCATGAAGAATTCTGTCAGGCACAGAATTTATCATTCTAGTCGCTTGAAGACTTGTGCAAATCATTCATCCCATGGTATCGCATTCTTTATGCCGTCTCAGTTCAGACTTAAACAAAGATTTTGAAATTTGTGTAACAAAAGCTTCTGTAGATGAAGGAGAATATCATTTTGCTCAGAGCTAATTCTTGGAGTGTCATTTGAGGCGATGCTTTGAATTAAGCAAACAAGATTTGTGAGAATAACAGGAAATAGAAGATATTTTATAAATGACTTAATATTCTCCCCACTGAGAATAGAAAATTGTTATTTTCTTTTAGTAATACTGGCATTTTACCCTATCAGTCTTCTTTTTTTTTTTTAACTGACAGTTTATTTTGACAAATGAATATATCAAATTAATTTGTCTGAGCCAGGCAGAGTATTGCACTTCTGTAATGCCAGCAGCTCAGGAGGATCTCAAGTTCAAGACCAGCCTCAGCAACTTAGCAGGATCCTGTCAAAAAGTAAATAGGACCATGGATGTAGCTCTTTTTAATAAAGTGCCCCTGGTTTCAGTCCCCAATACCTTAAAAATAAAAAACCAACCAAACAAAAAAACCAATATTGTTTGGCCAAAAATTTTATAAGTTGAAAATCTCTCACACCTGACCTCTTTTCTTTCTACCATTGACAGCACAGCTCTTATGATTAAAAATGATTTCTTGCATATTTTTGTTTCTTTTCAAAAAATAATCCATGTCTGTTATAAGCAATTCAAGCAATAACAAAGGGTATGGAGTACCCTTTTCCTTTTCCTACAGAGGCCATCACCGCTATCAGTTCCTCATATATCTTTCTAGATGCACATAAAGCAGATCATCTTTTTAATGCTTTTTAAATGCATAATATTCCACTCTGTGGCTTGTATAATATTCTTCTCCTGAGGAACATTTCAGTGATTTACTGGGTTTTTTCCCCTCTATTGTACACATTTTTGACAGTTTTAAATATTATTCCTGTTTTAGTCATGTTATTTTAGAGTCCTGTCAAGGTTTTAGTATTTACAAAGATTTCTTGATTTAATCCTTATCATTTTAAAAACCATGAGTTCTTGCAGGGCACTAGAGCTGACTTGTAGAAAATTGCTTTTGTGGTGTCGGATGTTACCCTCAGATGAGGGAGGCATCGTCCTGTGGGCTGAGCAGAGCAGAGACCCAGGGCCCAGCATGGGACTCCACATGGGGTTTCACTCATTCCCCTCGCCCTCCTCTACCAAGAAGTCCTTGGGTTTCTGATGCTAGGCATGTTCTGCTCCTGTCCTCGGATGGAAGGAGAGTGGTGTGGTGGTAACCGCTTCAGTTGTTCCTATAGACAGTCCTTGAACCCCAAGGCAAACTCCCTGTCTCTTCCCATCCCCAGCAAAAAGAGAGAGGAGATAGTTACCAGTACTCAGAAGCAGGGCTCCCAGGGGCTACAGATAATGTTGCCTGGGGTTGAGACAGATTGTGTGAAAACCTTAGATTGTTTTATTGAAAACTCCATGTTTCAAGAATAAGTTGTTTAGAATGTGTCTTTATAATTACTTGCATAGCAGAAGGATAGATAAGAAAGCAAAACATGAGAAAGTAGGCCACTTATTATTTGACAATGGAAAGTTCCAAAGCATTTTGAGAAGTTTAATTATATAATTTTTCTTTAATTGGTGCTTTTGGGAACTTTAGGGTATACTGACAATATTTCCAAAAAAGATTTTTTTGTAACAGTTTTGATAACTGTGATACTGTAGTAGTCTCAAGTATTACCAGCAGGATTGATTTGGGACTAAAGTACTGTTTAGTTCTCTCCTTTGATAATGTGATTGTGGCCTATTTCAATTGGAATGTCTAATTCTAGTAGAGAAGGAGATTTTTTAATTAAAAATTGTACAATTTTCCCAAAGAATATTCTTAGTTGTGCCTCTGAAAATTCACTGTGGAGAAAATCACATTTCAGGATTCTGTTTTTCTACCAGTAGAGGTCACTGTGCCCCTGCAGAAGGAAGCCCAGTGCTGTTGGTCATCCTAGTGCTAATAATAGTCATCACTGGAATTTCTGGGATCTTAAGCCCACCCTCAACTCACATGCATCTTAACAGTGGCTCTTGCCTGTCATCAGCTAAGAGTCATCTGTCACTGTCTGTCCACGTGAGACCATATCCTGACAAAGACTGATGAAGTCACAGCAGAGCTTCCCACGGTATACTTAGGTGAGTCAGCTAAGGCACCAGGCGTGATTTCACAAAAAAATCAAACAAACCAAAAACATCGAATCTCAGAGTTTGAAAGAAACTTAACACTCATCAGATTCACCGTGGAGGAAGTGAGGTGGGGAGACTTTTTATTATTTTTAACAATTTACAAATCCCAACTAGTTCCAAAGGAATTCTTTCAATATGGCCATCTGCTAATTTCTAATGGGATTTGCTTATTAAAACTGTATAGGGCGCCAGGCTTGGTGGCGCACGCCTGTAATCAAAGCGACTTGGGAGGCTGAGTCAGGAGGATTGCGAGTTCAAAGCCAGCCTCAGCAACTTAGCAAGGCCCTAAGCAACTCAGTGAGACCCTGTCTCTAAATAAAATACAAAATAGGGCTGGGGATGTGGCTCAGTGGTCAAGTGTCCCTGAGTTCAATCCCTGGTTCAAAAGAAAAAAAAAAGAAAAAAAAAACTGTATAGGCCTTTTTACCATTGTAGGTCCATATTTCGTGGTTTTATTGTCTGGGTATGCCAACCAAGTATTCTACAGGAGAATGTTTTCTGTGAGGCTGTCTACAGAGATTTTATCTCAGAGGACTTTTCAAGAATAAACAGAGTGTGGGTTGTTTTAAAACTAGTGATGCCTTTACCAGATAGCCACAATAAATGTAAATCACAAATGAGCCCTCCTTACTTTTAAGGAAGTTATAACAGTCACATGGAATATTGTGAAGATTCAAGCAGTTGGGAATCAAGGGACACTTCTGCAGACCAGTGTGATCAGATAAAGACCCTGTGCCCAATGCTTTAAACAGTGCCCTTCAGCAACATCATCCTCATGTGGGCAGGGAAAAGGGGGCATTCCAGTCCTGGCCCTGCCACTTCCTGACTCTGACATCACCTTAGAGTGAACACTCCGCACCTCAATTTCCACATCTGTGAAGTGGGGTTAAGAGTACCTGCCCTGTAGCAGTGTGGTGTGTAGTCACTCAGGTGATGATGTGTGTACTCAAGTAGTCTAGAACACAATAAATCCGTGGACCACTACTGCACCCCTCACCTTTTCTAAATAGGGCCCATGTGGGGATATGGAAGTGAATTCTTTGACTTTAGTCCATTCTTGACTGTTTTGGGCATCAAAAGAGTTTATTCTGTTTTTGAATGAACTCTCAGTATAGTGACTTAATGGTTAAGTGCCCTGAGTTCAATCCTTGGTACAAAAAAAAAAAAAAAAATTCCTTGAAAGAAACCCCATGTCTGCCCTCAGTCTCTTGAGTGGCCACACAGGTGGCTCCCCCTGCACCTAGGCACAGGTGCACACAGGTGAACCTTCGGGTAGACTATTGTACAGTGCAGCATGATACCAGCCATTTCTTCTATGTGACTGTGTTTAATTGATCTATAAATCGGCCACCAGAGAAGGAAGCCGGCCTCCTTTCTGTCTGTTTCTCCCAGTTACATTAGCATTTCTTACGTGATGAATGCAGAATGCTGAGTCAGGTCTCTGCAGGTGGCCTCATGGCTAAGGGAGAGGGAACTTTTGCTGGAATATATTGCCATAAGTTACAGGGTGGTGCATTATAATTATACGTAAAGTGGGATTCCTTATGCATTTTGTAGTGCACATAACTCCATTCCCAGCACCTTCCCTTTCTTTTCCCTCCTACCTGCCCCGTCAGGTTGCTCTACTCTACTGAGTAGATCTCAGTACTGATCTCCCTCTACTATTGTGATATTGTTTTGTTTTGTATTTGAGAGGGTCTCCCCAGGTTGCCAAGGCTGACCTGAAACTGGTGATTGTTGTCTCAGCCTCAGGAGTAGCTGGAATTACAGGTGTGCATCACCACGCCTGGCTTTTTTTTTTAATGGTAAAAAGAATCATTGCCTTTTATAGTGTTTTCCATGCATTTTATAAGTTTAATAAATAAGTTCATTGGAGATAAAGCATTAGTTTAGCCTTCCAGAATACCATTGTGTTGATATGTTCCATCCATAAGTCTTTTTTTATTGGTTCATATTTATTTTTATTGGAATATTGGTACATGCACATAACATACTTTAATCAATTTCCCTCCCCTTGCCCTCCCCTTTTCTCCCCCAGTGCTTTCTTCTTCCCTACCTTTTTTATTGGTGCATTATAGTAGTACATACTGATGGGATTTGTTGTTACATATTCATACATGCACACAGCATAACAGTATAATTTGGCCAATATCACTCCCAGCACTTACCCCTCACTCCCTTTGGTCCCTTTCCTCTGCTGATCTCCCTTTGATTTTTAGGAGATCCACCCCACCTTTGTTTTCACTTTTCCTCTCTAGCTTCTGCAAATAAGAGAAAACACATGACCCTTGACCTTCTGAGTTAGACTTATATGGCTTAACATGATGGTCTTTGGTTCCACCCATTTCCTGCAAATGCCATAATTTCATTTTTCTTTTTTTTAATTTTTTTTATAGTGGTAGATAGACAATGTGCATCTTTATGGCTGAGTAAAACTCTACTGTGTTTTTATACTACATTTTCTTTATCCCTTCATCCATTGATAGACACCTGGGCTGGCTCCATTGTTTGGCTGTTGTGGATTGTGCTGCTATAACATGGGTATGCATGTATCACCGTAGTAAGGTGACTTTAATTCTTCAGAACAAATACCGAGCCGCAGTGGTATAGCTGGGTCATACGGTAGTTTCAGGCGTCGTCTTTTGACTCCATAGTGATTGTATTAATTTACAGCCCTACCAACAGTGTAAAAGTGGTCCTTTTCTTTCCACATCCTCTCCAGCATTTATTATTATTTGGATTCTTGATGACCAATTTATTTTTTATTGGTTTTGTTGGAATATCGTTGCATTCATATAACTAATTTGATCAGTATTACTCCCCAGTGCCTCCGCTTGCCCTCCCCTCCTCCTCCCCCTGCACTCCTGCTCTATTGGTTTTCCTTCTGCTTTCACGATGTCCTTTTCTTCCCCCTCCCTCTTTCCCCACACTCACTTCCACATAGGAGTAAATGCATGCGATACCTCTCTGAGTCAAAAAATGAAACCATTTTACGAATTTGCATGGCATCCTTGTGCAGGGACCTTGCCAGTCTACTCACATCGTTCCAGTTTTAGTATATGTGCTGCTGAAACAAACACTCATCAATAATTCTTTTGTGGAAACTCGGAAGATAGCCCAGAAAACTATTTAGACCATTTTTCAATAATTATTTTATTATAATTGGCTTTTGTGACATTTGTAATATTAATATTTATAGAGTTTTTCTCTCTTCTAAGATAATATAACGATCTTATTGGATATTAAAAGAAGTATTTGAAGGCAAAAATTAATTTCTTAAATTTATGCTTGTGGATGATTGTTCTTCTGGGTACAGGAAGCTATAAGCTTGAGATATACTCTATATTAAATTACTAAACTTTTAACCTTAGATTAGGGCCTGAATTGAGTGTATCAGCCTGCTGTTGAATGCATTGATTCATTCATTCAGCAGACTCCAAAGCACCAACCATGTGCAAAAACAAAGTTAGGACTTTGCCCTTGAGGAATTCCCAGTATGGTTGAAAAGGCAAACCTGTAGCCAGGCAGATGGCTAGACAGAGGAGTTGGTGCTGGGATGGAGGTGTGAGCCGTGTGCCCAGCAAGTACATCCGGGAATCCCGCCACAGAGAAGGTGGGACTAGGGAAGGCTAGCAGAGGTACTGGACCAGGGGGTGTCCTGCACCTTGCTAGAAGTGAAGTGCACTTGCAGGGGTTACTCAGAGGCACCAAGGGACACAAGGGCCTCTGCCCAGCTGACCCGCAGTGGGAATCTGCAGCAGGAGGTGACGGTTCAGACCCAGATACGCTCTCACCTTCTTAACCAACAAAATTCTGTTCAGCATTAATGATCTCAGGAAAAATGGCTGAGAAAGCCTTTAGAATCCCCGTGTGTTGGGTCCCAGTGCTCCTGTCCTCTCCCAGAGTACCCAGTGCCCTTCTCCCTCCCTCAGCCTTGATGACCCTTTGCTCAAAAGGAAGATCAAAAGGAAGATATTGTTTTACCTTGCATTTCTATGTTTTATACTCAGGACTTCTTCCTTCTATACAAATCTATAGGTAAATTTTAGCTAGCTGTAACTTAGGGTAATAGGATACTGTACAGGTAAAGAAGACATGCCTTTGGAGGCAAACTTCCCTGGTTCTCCCTAATCATATGACATTGGGCAGGTTTCTCAGTTGCTCTGAGCCTCAGTTTCTTCATCTGTGGAAGAGGGTTTGTAAAAGCACATGATAGTGCAACTCAGAACAGACTGAATTGTGGTACACACTTAATACGTGATAGCTATTTATTTTATTTCTCTAGATTCTAGAAAATAAAATTTTAAGACTGCAGATTTTAGGAGTGCCAGACTCCTAAATACTGTTGTCACTTGTTGTCAGTGTTCGTTTCTCGGTCTGTAGAAGATGTATGGAAATGGAACGTGGGAGAGTATCTCTTTACAGTCACCTCTACTTTTAGCAGGCTTTGAAGAAAGCACACATTTTACAAGATATCTATGTAACAATGTATTTGATGTGGCATAAGCCCCCCCAAAACCAGAGCTTCTGCCATTGTGTTGTTTATTCAAAAACGCTTAGCATTATTGTGCATAAACATGTAAAACAATGTGGAGAAGAAGTCATTCAAGAAAAAACAGCAGCAAGAACTGGGTGATGAGTGAGTGAGAATGTTCAGAGTTCATGGGCTTTTTCCCCTGCACTGGGAAAGGCAGAGGTGGGGTCTGTGGAGCCTAGTGCAGAGGGAGGCTGCCACTGCCCTTGAAGCTTCCACACTGGCCAGCTGCCTGCAAAGCACAGGGGCTGGGCCAGCTCCCCACCCCAGAGAACCTTGAAATTGATGTTGAATGCAGTAAGGTATTGCAGGGGACAGACTAACTAGACTGTGGAACGAACGGACCCTCACACTGTTTCAGCACAGTTGATTTGTCTCGCATGATGACATGCAAAGAACAGCAGGCTGTGTGAGATCCTTGAAAGCGTTGTCCTTGGGACTCATCCAGGTTATGTAGATGGGTCGTAGATCAAAGAAAATTAAGAGTTCAAAGGCTCTTGAGAGATACTGGAATGAAAAGTCAGGTGGGTGAAGAAGAGGGAATTTGAAAAACATGTTTAATGTGCCTCATTTTATAATGCAAAATGGAGCTTTTTTAAATCCTCCTGGTTGAAGGAAGGCAGGTGGAATCTGATGATGCTGCAGGGGATTGTAGGGGCTTAGATCGGTCAGAGCTGGGAAACGAGGCCCAATTCTGCATGGTTTCCTCAACTGTAAGGCAGGAGAGAAGAGATCCACTTTTTCAAAGTATCAGATGACATCACAGCATAAAAACTCCTCGGAAGTCTGGGGAGTCTTTAATACAGCTTTTGTAGAGAAATGGTACTGTTTGCTGGATCTCAGGAACTCACACACCCAGGGAATTGAAGATAAAACAGATTTCCTTTTATTCCCTTTAATGAATGAATGAAAGGAAAAAATGAGGCTTAGAGGTTTCTCAAATAAAAATATAGGGCACCCAGTTAAATTTGAATTTCAGATAAAGAGTGAATAAATTTTAAACATGCCTGAAATTCATGCTTAACTGGCATCCTGTATTTTATCTTTCACTTAAAATTGGAAACCTGGAATCACAGTAGAGCCAGGACACTGACTGATGGCTCAGGGTCCTAGAGAGTTCAGGGATGTCCTCAGGGGCCTTGGCCTCCGTGGGCTCTAACTTATTATTTATTATTATTACTGTATCTTGAGTTCTTGCTCTTCTAGACCCTTTATCACATAAATTGTTATATCCTCATATAGAATAGGCACGATTACTGCACTAAGCCAGAGTGGGAACAGCTTACCTCAAGTTACACAGCTAGTTTGGGCAAAGGGTGGTTCAGGCTTAAGGGTGTGTGACGGTGCAGCCTGAGTTCCTAACGTTCGCTCTGCATGGCTTGACCAAGATGGCTGGTAGTTGACTCTGTAACAGAAATTTATTGCAGGATTGTGCTACTTTTTTTCACTATCTGTGATAGAAATTTCTCTTCATACCCATGGATGATGTATCCAAATTCCATGGTCTATCATTTTCCCCTCAGATTTCAAATTTGTTTTCTTTGCCTAAAATAGTGCCTTTTCTTGCTAATTAGTGAGCACTTTGACCTTTTGGGAACATCTGGGGTCCCTTCTCAACTTTCTGAATTTCAGCATGAATTAAGTGAATTTCCATTGGTATTACATTTAACAACCTGGAAAAGTATGCAAAATTCTATGTGGGTCTGACCTCAGGTACTCTGTTGATGATGTACCTATTTTCAAATGAATTATATGAAGTTAAAGCATGGAAATCCATTAATGAATAATACCTTACCAACCAAATTGTGTTTAAAACTATTTTTATTAACCATCAGCTTTCTAACACACAACCATCTTCTCCATCTGATTTCATTTCTGCTATGTTCTTCGTACAAAGATTTTAGAAATAAGACAGTTGGGTGACTATACAGCATAGGATCTGTTTTTACTCGTGATCATGGATTTAAGTTTGGCAAGCTAAAGGAATGTCATGTTCTACCTGTTGACATGACTTGTATCTATCCAGGAATTCTTTTAATCTAGAACATTTTCAGTTCCCTTAGTGATTGCTGCTTGGAGTTGGCCTACTTGAATTTTTAAGAGACTCTAGTTATGAGAATTTAAAACTCAGATGTACCCTGAGCAGGATGCATGTGTGGGCCCACCTTTCCCCAGTCATTTTGTCTCTCCCACCAGGTGCAAAGCTCCTGAGAGCCACTGTGCACTCTGTCTCCTGCAAGACTTGTCTTTGTCATCTTGCTCATTTTTTTAAGCTGTACTTGACAGCTGCATGTGACAGTTGGGAAACTGCTTTTAAAGTCTGGTATTTGGGTTTCAGTAGCCAATTTAAATATATAAGAAACCTCCATCTACTTAAAAATTTTTACTTGAAGGCATTTGCATTCAGGATCTTTTAAAAAAGGAATAAAAGAAATGAAAATGACAACAGGGTCCAATTTTGCTAAGTATCTTTGGATAACATTTTGGTGAGGGGCATGGGAATGACTTGAATGCCATTTAATACAGTATTCCAAAACAAAATCAATGTAACCAGTAATGACTGTAAGTTTGAATTGTGAAATCTTGTTTAGAAGTTGAAGTTAAGTATTTGATACCATCTTTGGAGAACCCATTTGTGTGTGAATTCTTAAGTAAAATTACGTTAAGTAATAATAATAACAAACCATTCATGGCAGAGATGATCAGGAGAGAGATTTTATGAACAGAGGCCAGCAGAGCAAGTGTAGGAATTCTACCACATGCATAGTAAGGGATTTTTAGTCTTAGTGATCGAAACTCTTGTCAGAGTCAGAGGTATTTGCTCTTAATTTGCTAGATAATTTCTATTCACTGATTATTGGAGATGCCTTTATCAATTGGGGGATATAGAGTCAACTTTTTCTAGTTTATTGTTGATGCCCGTGAGCTAATTTTGGGGTATTACTGGTAGCAACTTTCCATCTCCAGTGCTTTGCAAAATTCTTGATGATGCTTCTCTCTCAGTGAATATTTGTTGCATTGAAATTAAATAGCCTGGTTGAGTCCTCGACCATGCATTTGTGTTCATTGTATTTAACAGAGAAATAAAAAGATACTTTTTTCATTTCACCTTACATGTTCCCCTTACTGTTAAGGAATGTGGGAATAGAAAATTTGAGATTCTGAAATATTTTGGTGGACAACCAAAATAGCATTTTTAGAAATATTAACAAAATCAGTTGTAAATAGTTTTTTTTTCTTAAAATACATGTGTTGATATTCACTTCTTATACACTTATAATAGGAACATATATATTTCCTTTTTATTATATGTATTTATCAATATCTTTTACATCACTTACTCAACTTTTCCCATTGTTCTGTTTTTCCAGAGCAAGTATGAATAGAGTTCTGTAAATACTTTTAAACAGTGTAGTAGTAAATATTCTGCCCAGAAGCCAGGACTTCCTGTGAGTATAAGTTTTCTCTCAGAAGCAGGAGTTATAGGATAGAGTGGGCTTTGGACGCCACCTATCTGTCATAGATGTCATTGAACGCCCCAACAGTAAAGTCTGTGTTCTGAGGCACTTGAGTTTCATCCTCTGCCCAATGACCTATCAGTCTATCTTTGAGGTAACATTAGCTTGGCATAGTTGTCTTGCTTTAGATTATTTTTCCAATAAGGGAAATCTGACATTTATCATGGAAGTCAGTGAGAAAAATTAAAATTTGGGATATCATGGATTTTGCTAGAATTTATTTCCTAAGGTAAGAGTAGTATCTGAAGATTACAGTGCCTGAAAGAATTGGCCCATGGAGTATAAAGAGAAAAGCAGTTTGGAAAATGTTTTTTACTCAAGTTTTATGTAGTAGAGAACAGTTTTGAGTCTAGTTCTGACTTAACTAGGGTTGTTACATCAACATCAGTAAGGGTACTGAACAGGGAAATTTTTATCTAAAATATTCAAGCTCAGGACTCTCGTCCAGTTATTGAGAAAGTTATAAAGTTATGGGGGCGGGTCTTGTAATTTAACTCCCTAACCAAATACTTTATACTTCCAATCAGTGCGAATGTTGTATCTTTAAGCAATGTGGCAGTGGGACCCTTCTGTGCCTCTGATAGTAGGGCCTCAATTCAAGAGAGCTAGTACTATGCTTTTGTCACATTTAACTTGTCCTAAAAGTTCCTCTGTCTTATTTTAGGCCCAAGATGTACAGGTGAAATTCAACTTGGTTGATCACATGACTTAGGGTGACCATGCATCCCAGAGGACCCCAGCTGATGGCCTATTGTCCGGTGTAATTCTCTTTTCACTTTGAAAGATGTTCTTCTATGGATAAGAAATTGTATGTCCATCATACTTTTAACTAATGGAATCAGATGACTCAAATATGTTGGTTACAAGTTGTACACCAACCATGAGATTTGAGTGATTGAGAAAGGAGATGGGGAGTAGGCAAAATTTGCAGAAGTACATGGAGCAGTACATCCCTGCACATGCAGGAAGGACCTGGGTTAATCTGCCAGCTCCTAAGTGGAAGGGAGGTAGAGCTGCTTTCTGCTTTACTTGAGGAGCAGGAATGTCAGGTGGCCAGTGCCTCAGATGGCTAGTGCCTCAGGTGGCTTTTAACCCTGAGCTAGACATTCATATTAACAAGTTGTTGAGGGTCTGCCAGGTAGCCGGTGCCATGGGGCACAATGTGGGGTATGACAGCAAACACAAAAGACATGACCCTGCCATCCCAGAGCTGACGAGAATTCTCCAGATTTGGCTGTCTGCCTAACCTATATGATCAGCTCATCGTAAAACTTCTCTTTTACTTTGTAAACCAAAGATGTCGGCTGCATAACCACAGTCTGCAGAGTAAGTTCTATTCTTTTCAATTTCATATCCTTAAAATAACTCTTTTTTGGGTCATTGAATTAGTGTGGTATTTCCCTGTGAAAAAACAGCTGTGACAGTTGTGACACCAAATCAGTTATGCACCCATAGCACCTGGTACCTGCTCTGCTGGTATTGACCCAGTGCCTTCAGAGGTACTGTGAGAATGTCCATCAGGAAGAACACTTAAGAACAAAGCAAAATGTGATTTGCTTCCAGAACCATTCAAAGAATCAGGTACTTACCAGGAAACCTACCTTATTTAAGTTCACTTGTCCAGGGTCTTCAGTTATGCTTTTGGGTATTGGGGATTGAACCCAGGGGCACTTAACCACTGAGCCACATCCCCAGCCTCTTTTTATACTTTCTTAGAGACAAGGCCTCACTAAATTGCTGAGGCTTGCTTTGAACTTAGGATCCTCCTGCTGCAGCCTCCTGAACTGCGGGGATTACAGGCATGCTGCTTCGCCTTCAGTTATTCTTAAATACAGCCTGTGAAGAACAGGAAGCAAGTACCAGACCCCCCTGAGCAACAGAATGTCAAGACAAAGTCTGCCTTGAGGCAGGCAGCAAATGGGGTTTTAAGTGTCAGGCCAAGTATCTCAGGTTGGGTAGACCAGAAGGTCACAGCCCAGGGAATCAGTCAAAGCAGTGTCAAGCAACTAGGCCCAGGGCTTTGTTAAGGGGAATCAGGCCATCTGGGTCCTGGTGGGGTGTGTGTGAGAGTGGGTGAGAGCCCCAGGCAAGTGGCAGAGCAGAGCTGGTGGGAACGGCTTCCTCCTGAGCGGGTGACAGGCAGGTGCCCTAGCAATGTGTGCACTGGGAAGTGAGCTCAGCTCCTGGCTCTGCTTAAAGAATTTTTTGGCTGTTTGATTCTCTTATCCAAATACTATAGATGAGGCTGACAAGGTGTCCTGGTAGAGCTAGAAGTGCGAGCATCTCACCCAGTGACTAAACTGGCACCTAGGGGAGAGCTGACGGCTGCTGACAGTGTGCACCAGAACCCCTGACAAACAGAGCACAGGTCTCAGGCCCCATACCTAACTGTCCTGTCCAAATATGTCACACAGATAGCTGGGTTTGGCTTCAGGTGAAACTAGTTTTGAAAAATTATGTAGAATATCCTATTTTTCAACATCATAGATGATGGATTTAATGTTTACCATACAAAATAAGTGATCTGTTTAATTTCCAACTTAATTTGTATGACTAGACACAACCAGAAATTCACATTTAACTCTGGAGCCTAACAGTTTTTTCCTTCAAGGAACCAGCTTCTCTTTTCTAATTCTAGGAATACAGTGGATGTGGCTGTGGCCTTCACTTTGAGTTGCTGCTGTACAACATTGAGTACCATTCTTTTCCCTCTCAACACCAAATGGTTTTCTGAATGTGCACTGCTTGATTGATTGTTTCATTTGAAAACATTTTGCAGTTCTTCCAGTGTAATTAAGAAAGTTTATTTTTTGTTGAATAAAAACAGTAGCAAGTCTGTTTTACTTGAAATTAAGTGCAAAGTTTGTTCCATTTAAAACAGGCAGTATCCTGGCACGTGAGGAGTGTGGGCCCTTGAGGTCGACCCGACTCAGATCCAGAGGAGTTACTCAGTCATCTGTGCCCCACTCCTGTGGGGACACACAGGAAGGCCAACAACTGTGCATTCCCCCAGGGCTCTTGGGGGTGGCAGGGGATGATGCGTATCAGACCCAGCACAGCACCTGCTGTCTGCCTGCATACTCACCACTCCCATTTTCTTTCCATGAGAGTTTGAAGGATCGTGTATGCTATTGACTTAACCATATTTTAATAAAATTGTGTGAGCCACTCTTCCCTCCCCACAGGCTCCTGCTCTCAGGGTGTGCCTGTGACAGTCCAGGGCTCTTACCAGTCCTCTTGCTAGGCCTGACTGCAGGGAGAACTGGAGGAAGAGAATCTCTGTGAAGTCGGGGGAAAGCCATGGGCATTCAGGAGCAGTTAATGGATGATAGGGAAAAGTGTACATTTGACCTTATCTACTAAAGGAAAAGGGCGTGGTGTTTACTTTGATAAGATGAAATACCCCCATGGGAGCTCCAAAAGGTGATCTGAAAGGTCACTGCTGACCTCAGTAACCCTGTCTGAAGTAATCTTTTCTCCCACTTAGGTCTCACAGAGCTCTAGGACTACAAGTATTTGAGTGGATATTTCATTTTTCATTTTATGACAACCCTATAGTGCGTACGTATATATCACATATATCCTATGTGAAGAGTAAAAGAAGTGAAATTACCACACTTGTGTATATTGGGGGTGTCTTGCATATATTGGCTTTGATGGTTCTGCGGGATTCTAAATAAGAAATGGGTGTGGTTGTATTCTGACTTATTTCCAAAGTTTGGATATCTGTAGCTTTTAGCGGACTTTCAGTGCCTATCATTCCTCTTGGGGCATAAGAGGCAAAAACACTTGGCAACAAGATGTTTTATTTGAAAGTTGTAAAAATTCCTTATGTTCCCCCAAAGGAACATTCTACTTAAAATTACCACTCTTCATTATACTTAGCTGAAACTATCCATCACACGAAATGAACTGCAAGTGCTCAGTTAGGTTGACTGTGTGCATTGGAGTTTAGGCATGGATATATTTACTTGAGAGTGTGCACACACTTAGTAAATGTATTCCTGTCTTCAACAGGAAAACACTGTCAGGACTACGTGCCTGTGTTTGGAGTGAGAGGTTTCTTTCTTTCCCTCCTTCCCTTTTCTTTCTGCCCTCCCTTTCCTTCTTACATGGCATTCCTTCTAGAATGCAGACACCAGAGCCCAGTGGAGCAGGGAGCAGCTGGGGGGTGATGAATCTTCTAGGGCAAAGGTTATGAGACGTGGGGGACCTGGGAGGACAACAGGGAAGAACTGGCTCAGTCTGTCCTGGAACACCAGCCAGGGCAGGTGAGAGTGCTGGGGTGAGGCCTGACCAACCCTGGATGTGTAGATTGGGGTATCAGTGGAACAGCTGCTGCTAGAGTAAGAGTAGGCAAGAGAATAAAGGCCCGGCAGTCAGGGCTTGCTGGGAGAGGGTAGCACAGATTAGGGGTTGGTTTTTATCATCTTCTAGAGGAGAAGAGCCATTGGGGCGGAGAGGTGGGGGAGGGGCTGTGGCAACTCAATGCCCCTCCACCTTCCATATAGCAGCACTTCAGCCGTGATCTCTGGCTGGGGCAAGGCAGTGTGCTGTTTAATTTTCATCCGATAGTTTCTATTGAAGTTGGGGAAGTAACACTCTTCTGTATCAGATGTCACATCTGGATTCTGGATTTTCAGAGGTCACTGGGATAAAGTGAGAAGAGTATTGGAAAATTGGGAATCCAGTCCTGGCCCTGGCAGGTGCTTAAATTGTTGCCACACCCGAGTCTCTTTCTCATACACAGGCAGCCTTAATATTCCTCTAAAAACATGGGAAATGAAAAGGAGCCCGTGTTCTGCAGACAGTCTAGCTCATGCTCTGTAAGTGCTGTGCCAGGCACGTCACCTGTGACGAGACCCTCCAAGGTGTGCAGGTAGCTAGTGTGAGCATCTTGGCAGAGGATGTCGGGGCCTTCCCCATGGCAGCCTGAAGTCCCTGAAGTCGTCCCGGGGTATTCTAAATGCTGAGTACTTGGTGAGAAACTGTGTGCCTTGATTGTTTCAGCACGCAGGTCTGTTTCCTCGGCCTCTCAAGCGTGGCAGCGGAGGCACTGACTCTATTCAAAGGCAAAGACACACATCTCAGTCTGGGGTGCTCAGAAAGTAAAAGGAGCCCAGTGCCCACTCTAGTGGTATGGATGGTGACAGACAGCAGCTTCAACATCAGCATAATGGGCACAAGTGATTATAGTTTTTAATAGCCTGTATTTGGCTTCAAAGGATAGCATTTTAGCATCCAGTAGTTACTGGGTGCCTGTGTATGACACTCTCCGGTGACCTAGTTGATAAGAGGTTGAATGAGACATAAACTCCATATCCACAAAACTCATAGAGGGGATGATTTATAAAACAAAACTAAAGATGAAATAGACAGTGTCAGAGTATAAGACTTTTTAGTCACTTTTTCCAGTTGCCACATGGAAACAAAATGCACAAGTATAGTTTTTCGGATTTTCTACATTATTATTTGATGTAGTGTAGAAAAAGAAAATATCAAAACTATAAAGAATAAGTTCACATTCGTCGTCAACTTGACCTCAGGCTTTGTTTTATTTGTTCGCCCAGCAAATGAGTGGTCAGTGGTTGCTGGAGGCTAGAGAGGTTCAGAGATCTCACCCTCATTCAGCTAGAAGCTCTGAGTTTAGTGGTGACAAGGGCAGGGAGGCCTGGGAACTGGGTGTGCCCAGCGAGCTGCCTGCAGCTGAGAGGGAGCCTTAGCAAGGTTAGTCTGTGACTTCTGAAGACCCTAGGGATGGATTTTACAGGTAACTGCTGTGAGGGTTGGGGACACAAGCCAAGAAAACTAAAAGGACCCTTTTGGGAGGGTGAATCTCTCATGTCTTTGGGTCATGATTTTCTCTAGTCAAAAAACATGGACAATTGTATAGTTTTGAGAAAGGGAATGAGGTAAATACAATGCGATAGTGGGGTTTTAAATATTCTGATGAATTTTTCCATTAGGTTGGGAAAGATTAAAGACAAGTCCTCTTAAAGAATCTGAATTAAGCTTTTTAAGAAAGACACAAAACATTTTCAAGCCATACTGCTTATTAATCCTAGACATGAAAGATTTTTAAGAGGCAAAAAAAAAAAAAATCCGATAGTGTTTCATATAACTGAATCCCAGAAAATCTTGGCTCCTCTTCTAAAAATCTTGAAATAAACTGTTTTCTGGAACATTAATTGGAAGACAGCTTGCTATCACCAAATTGTTAGTCTGCAGTGAAACTCAAAACTGCTAACAGATGCACCCTACAGATTTTTAAAACATGGAATCATTTCAGCCAGCTGCCAAACCATTGATCTATATAACTTTCTAAAATATGAAGTATACATATAAATCTACATAACTATTTAACTGACAAGTGTTTCTCTTTGTACTACATATCATAAAACATCTGATTTCCAAGTAGAGACTTGCCTTGACTAGAACGAACCCATTTAAATTAACCAAGTAGTTTCTCCAAAAACAATGTAGCTTAAATTCAGTTTTTAAAGAGTAGAGTTTATGCCGGACACGGTGACACATGCCTATAATCCCAGCAACTTGGGAGGCTGAGGCAGGAGGATCTGAGTTCAAAGCCAGCCTCAGCAAAAGTGAGGCACTAATCAACTCAATGAGACCTTGTCTCTAAATAAAATACAAAATAGAGCTGGGGATGTGGCTCTGTGGTGGAGTGCCAATCCCTGGTAACCACCCCCACTTCCTGCAAAAAAAAAAAAAAAAAAAAAAAAGTTTAGGAGCTGACTCATTTAATTTCATAACCTTGGACAGGTCTCTTAGCTTGCCTAAGGATTTTCCACGTTCCTTTAAAATCATGTTCCTGGTGTGTGCATTTGACATTCATACAACACCCATAATCAATGTTTTTTTTAGAATATATTTAGGAAAATTCCTCAAGTACTCATATTCATTGAATTCACTAAGGCACTTGGGCCTAAGTCCACTTTATACCCATATATATTAATCGTAATTGTTTCCGTGAGGAGTCAAATCGAGTGTAATAACCTAACAGAGTATTTCTGGGGCTCCAATCCACATCAGCCAGTCAACTCAGAAGCCACAGCTCTTTAGGGTTTTGTTTAAAAGCCTAAACAAAAGGGGTGGGTGGGGGTAGGTATCACAGGCTGCATGGACTGGGAGGTGTGGGATGGAGACCAAGCCTCTGCAAGCCTGCCCACACCCCTCCACAATCCACCCTGCTAGGTGCCTCTTTAAAAAATAAGTGTCTCTCTTACCCATTTTTATAATAAAATTCCAATCATGACACCTCTCAATTTTGCAAACCTTTGTTTGCAATTTTTGTTTTGCAATCTTGTAATTTCTGAAAAATTTTGCTGAATTTTGAGTCTTTTATCTGTTCCAGTGCATAGATGAAATTGGGTGTCAGGTTATGCATGTTCTATTTCTATTGTTATGATTCTATTTTTTAAACTACACAAATAATGCATAGTGTAAAAAGTTGTGTAAGATAGAGGCAAGTATGGACAGAATCACTTATAATCCTAAATCTGGACCTTTTTACCTTAATTTCTAAAAATATAGAAGTCTGTTTGCCACGTAGAGAACAACCCTGCACTTGGGAAGCTGGGAGAGTGCAGCAGCATAGGGCAGCTGGAGAGCTGGGCGCCGCTGGGCAGTGTGTGGAGCTGCGCCTGTGCGGCAGTTTGCCTCTTACTCAGCCAGTCACCTCTGGCCACAGCTCCTCTCTGCAAAAGTTGAGGTAATGATGTGTCTGTGCAGGGCATAGGTGGCAGTTCATCCACGGCAGAGGCAGAGAGTGGAGTAGAGGGGTGGGTGTGTCCTCCTGATCCTGATCATACATGCCTGAAGGACTGCCTTACCGTGACATTTTGTGAAAGACATTTGAAGGGGTTGTGAGATGAATTTGACAGTTTCAACAAGGGAAGCTGACACAAGAGGGTTGGCACACTCTGCAGGATAACCCTGCTGGTGCAAGTGAAGGGCACGTGATGCTGACGAACAAATCAAGGCCTTGGGACCAGTTCTGAAGGGGCCAACAGAAGACGACTCTTTCACTCAAGAGGAGTGTAACAGAGTAGTACAAAACTGGAAGGTGAACTGGAAGGCTGAGAGTGGGCGTGAACGTGGCTTATGGAAAAAGGGGCCTTTTTAGTATCACTCAGAGCCAGAGGCTTGAGGGGGGAGAGGGGCAGGCGCCTGTGGTCTGAGGTTAATAAGTGACAAAGCCAGAACTCACCATCCAAGGGGGACAGAGCCTAAGAGTGGTGCAGAGATGACCAGAGGCCCTAGTTACAGTGTCGTGCTCAGGCTAGAGAAACGTCCCTGGGAAAGGGGGCTTCCACGTTGGCCCAGGGCATGCTGCAGACCAGGCGTGTGGTGAGCAGGGTAAGATTCCAGTGCTTTGAAGATACTTTGACCTTCAAGCAAAGAAAAATTTAGTTTCCTAGAAGTGCAGGTCAGTGACCTTGTTACTCCTAGCATCATGCTGAAAGGATTTAGTTAAAAGATCCGTCACGGTTAAGAAGGGATTCTCTGCCATGGGGTCACTAAGGACAATTCCTGCCAGAGAAACAATTGCAGTTTTGAAAGGTTATTTCATTGTGGATGAGGACGATGTTGTAGATGCTAATAGTTCAGTAAGGAGGCGATAAAGTTGCTCAGTTCCTTTACAACAAGGAGGGAGGAGCTGGTTTGGGTGGCAGTGCAACCTGGCAGGCTCAGGGAGAGGGGACTGCGGGCTGAGCCAGGCGCCCGACCTCATGGTGCAGCCAGGGGGAGCCACCCCTTAGCAAGCCATTGCCTGAGAGTTGTGGAGCAGAGGTCAGAAGCCAGGGCTGGGGTCAGAGGAGGGGAGACAAGCCAGCTGGGTGAAGACAGCCCCAGAGACAACAGGAAGGAAGTGAGGGAGGCTGCGGACCACTGGGGACATAGGATGAGGAGCTGGTGAGAGCATTTCAGAGAAAAGGTGTGTGGCTCATGAGGGTTCCTTCCATCCTTCAGTGTGCTTGCACATTGCCCTAGGCTTGTTTAAGGGGGCTGAAGCGGGACCAGACATGCCTTCTTCAACTTATTTATTACTGATTTGAATGAGGAAATGGATATCAGACCTATTAAATCCAGGAGTGACACGAAGGTGGGAGCAAAAACTAAAATGTTGGACAAGTTCAGTGTCTGGGTCCAGAACACTCAGCTGTTGCAGATGTGGGGAGGTTCCTTGGCGACTGTGGGGAGGAGGCAGTGGCTTGCCAGTTGGGACAGACCATTCTCAGTGCTGTAGCTCAAGAATATGGTCCAAGCCGAGGTGATTGACAGGCCATGAAAATGTGATTCTGTCCCACATGGATCAGACCACAGCTGAGGTTTCTAAATCAGTTCCATATCTTGAGGAACAAATTTTGAGTTTGTCCAGAGGAGAGTGACCTAGATATTTTGGCACTAAGTATGAAAGATGGGGATTTGTGTGCCCACCCTGGGGGACATTTGAAGGGTTTTAAGGCCATGGCTTAAAATAAGTGAAATACAACTGAGGGATTGGACTTATCCTTTGTGACACCAAGGGGCAGAGATTTGGGCTTCCCAGTCATCATCACTGTTAGAAAAGAAATGGGAGGCCTGGAGGGAGAGGTCCTGCCACTGGAGAGGAGCAGGGACAAAGGCCATTTGGGGAAAGCTAGAGACAACTCAGGTGTCCCAGAGATGTTGGTCTGATGGCACGAAAGCCCATCTGGACCTGCGAGAATGTGGTTCCAGTTCTGTCTTCTATGCTTCCATGTAGTTGTTACCCAGAACGTCACTTGCAAATTCAGAATCATTGGTATAAAAGTTATGATATTTAGGGGTTGGGGATTTAGCTCAGTGGCAGAGTGCTTGCCTAGCATGCACAGGGCCCTATTCGGTCCTTGGCTCTGAAAAAAAAAGTTATGATATTTAAAATTGTGTCCTCCTTATTAAGAATGTGATTCAAAACTGAAAATTTTGGGTTATCTTGTATGGTATAGGCATTAGTTTCAACCTGGTTCATTCCATGAGCCTCATTAGAGGAACTTGATTGAAATGAGAGGCCCTGGGAAGAGAGGTCAGACACTGAGGCTGAGAGGCCTTTTCTTATCTCCACTTCCGGGTACCAGACCACAAAGCACTTTTACAGTAGGTTAAAAGTGTCCTGTGGTTTTTTTTCTTCATACTTTGATTTTTTTTTTCTTTTTCTTTTTGATGTGGGCAGGTTATTAAAGATAGGTAGACAATTTAATGTAAATTAAATTTTCAAGAATTTATTATAAATATACAGTCTCATTAACAATAGCTGATCAAAGATGACAAAGTTCCTGGCTCGGGCAGTGCTGCTGTGTCCACAATCTAAGATCAGATGTTCATCCCTGTCCTTTGAACGGGGAAGGGATCCAAGAGCCTTTGGGAAGTTTGTTTCCGACAACCCCCTGGAGGCACCCATTTCTCTCCTGGAAAGGTGTCAGTGTGGTTAGCACAAACACTTTCCTCCTGACCTCAAATGGGGATGCTGTTAGGGAGGAGGGAATTATTTTTCCAGGTCTCAGGTTTACCATTTTTGTTTGTTTTGAGTTGCTTAGAGCCTCACTTAATTGCTGAGGGCTGGCCTCAAACTTGGGATCCTCCTGCCCCAGCCTCCTGAGTCACTGGGATTACAGTTGTGTGCCCTCCACTGAAAATCAGCACTTATGGGAGGTGCCTTCCCTGTTGGATAGGATGCCATTTCCCAGCCACAGGTGTGTGACCTAAAGGCTCTTGGTTTTCCCTTTGCAGTGGCTCCCGGGAAGTTCTGTGGGCACTGTCCTTGTCCACTCCTTTCTCTTCCTCTGCCTGTCCTCTTTATTTCCTCCCTACCTTCTGTCTCCCCTTCACGCTTTCACACTCCGTGGGCTGTCACACAGTCTCTGTCTTAGAGAAAGACTTTGAGGGTACCTGGTCCAGAACAGTGCCCGCCTCTCCCCTCTCCCTGGCTTTCCCACTCAGGTTTCCTTGGAGCTGCTGCTGCTGCTGCCCGGCCCATCAGACAGAACATTCACAGTCACTGTCTGACGGGGGCAAGAGAGAACTTGCAAAGGGTGTGTTTTATAATCCAGTCAGCAGTGAAGGGTAAGTGTCCTGAACCCATCTTCAGTTCTGGAGCTTCAGTGTTGCTGAGGGCCCCACCTCCGCCCCCTAGTGGGGGGAGAGGAGACAACACACACAGCAAATTTTTAAACCTCAGATAGGCAATAATTTTCAGTATATCCCTAATATCTCGTAGGATGGATTTATAAATAATAATAATACTTATCATTACTATTTTGGCTTAACTACCCTTTAGTTCCCTGATGCATACTGATTGGCCGTCTGTCAGGAGTTTCAATGTTCTCTATGGTTTTCCCAAAAGAAAACTGATGTCCTTCTTGCCCCAGATCTGCTCTCCAGGCTTCATCCAGGACTTTGTTGGAGTAGAACCCACATCTGCCCCTTCCCTCACTCTTCACTTTCTCCACCCAAAAAAACCATACTGAACATAAGGAGGGTGACTGTTGAAAGGGTGACCTTGAGCCATTTCTGTTTTATCATAAAAAGTATTTGCAGATGTGGACTTTGGGACTGTCACCAAACTTAACAAATGACTTGATGGACCGTGGTCCCTGCAGATTCACGGTGAGGTTGAAAATGGGTGACTTAGAGTTCAGAGCTAGAAATGAGGGGTGTGTATTTTTACATTTTCTTTCTGCAAGAGAAAAAAAAAATAATAACCACTTTGGACCCAAAGAGAACCTTCCTAAAGAGAGAATTGGCTTAGTAGAAGCCACCTCACCTATTAAGAAAACAATACAGAATGTGGAGATTTCCTAGCACTAGTTTTACATGTAACAAAATGAAGTTAACTCCACTGACGGGGCCATTTAAGTTAAGTGGCTGTCATGAAAAGCTGCTTCAAAGAACAAAGGCCACAAAAGTGGGAAATAGATATGTTATTTCATAGCTAATATCCATTACCAAACTTTTACTTGTTTCTATAAAACTTTTACTTGTTACCTATAAAAATTGCCTATGCAGTTAAAATACCAGAAGCATTCGTGGCCTGAGACACAGTTGGAGTAAACCAAAAATAAAGCTAGGTGTGGTGGCGCACACCTATGATCCCAGCAACTCGGGAGGCTGAGGCAGGAGGATGGCGAGCTCAAAGCCAGCCTCAGCAAGGCCCCAAGCAACTTAGTGAGACCTGTCTCAAACAATAAAAAGGGTTTCGGATGTGGCTCAGTGGTTAAGCACCTGGGTTTAATCCCTGGTGTCCCCACCTCCCCCCAAAAAAAACAAAAATAAGGATATCCCATAATATCCACTGAGATTTTTAAAAATTATTAATTTGAAATGTAATGAGGATTTGATATAAATTTTAAGAACCTTAATATATACTGTCACAGAAAAATTGTACCTTGATTTTCATTTCTTTCTTAAATAATAAATGAATGAATAGACATATTTTTGGGTCTTTTAGTTCTACTTAAGTCCCTATTATCAACACTTTGGAGACTCTGAAGAATGGTTATGCATATGTTAAGTAAACGAGGAACAAAATAATGGCAGCCGAGTGCCCATCTTCCCGTCTCTGGACCTCCTGGTTTATTACTGCCAGCAGTGGGCCTCCTCTCCCCTCATCATTCCAAGCACCAGTCCCTCGTGACGCTGTGGGGTGTCTGTGTAAGTCCAGGTACCACGCAGACATTGGACACCTTCTCCAAAGTGATGCTGTTAAGCATCCTGGGAGGGCTTCCAAAGAGTGAGCCCCGAAAGTGGGGGCATCTGGCTCATCACAATTCCAGTCAGAAAGAGCGCCAGAGTTTTGACAATTTTTTTGGCAGTGAGGCATATTCAACATGATTTCCTTGCATGAGCTTCGCTGGCAGCTCAAACCCAACAGTGGGTCATGGATGCAAAAAGCCCTTTGTTGGGCTGGTCCTCCTACACCCTTTTAGAAGTTTCCTCCCACTCAACCTGCAGTTAGAAGACCAAAACCCTCTGTCGCCATGCCGAGACACAGCAGCCCCTTGTTGGAGGGGAAGCAGGTCTGTTGAAATATCAAGGAGAGAGAAGAGACCTAGGTCCAAGCATTGGCTTCACCTGCTGTCAGCAGCAGGCACTAAGGAGCCTCTGCAGGTGAATGGGGCTGCGGAAGCTCAGGAGAAGGGCTGAGGTGAGCGTTGCTGGCAGCCTGGCACCTGGCCCAGGTGCTGCCGCCCCTCCCCCCTCAGGGCTGGGTTCACAGTCAGATCTCCTTCCCTAGTCCAGGATTGGTCAAGACTCACCATGTTCGTGCTGCAATTTAAGAGAAAGGACAAATAGTTAAGGTCTGAAGAGCCGGAACTGTTTTCTGTGAAATTGCCAGAGAGGACAAAGGAGCTTCGGATGTGTTCCAGGGCAGGTGGTTGGAAAAGTAAGTAGCGGTTTCTTGTGAAGACAAAATAGAATCGATTTGCAGACTTTAGTAAGTTGGCTTTGACTCAAAAGGGACATAATCTTGTGTAAAACCTTCTTATAAATAGTTACAGTCAGGGCTGTGTTCACGTTGCCCTGGGACCGGTTAGAATTTTGTTTTCTTCTTCTGTCTCTCAGCCAAGCCACTGAAGCCAGGAACACCTAGGCCTGTTCTGCCCTGCCCCGTGGCACCCCATTTGTGGTTGGCTCAAGGTAAAGGCCCCCCCTTCCCTGGAGCCACAGATGATCCCTTGGCTTTTACCTGTTTATTTATTGATTGGGTAAAGATGATAACGTACTTAGATTTTTGTGGCTTGTTTCTCAGTATGTATGTGATTGGCAGAAGGGAGGGACAGACAAAGAAAAAGATAAAGAGCTACTTTGTGTTCTGAAACTTTTACACCTAAGTCTGAGTGGAAAAGCCTCATCTTGAATTGCTGGGTATCAAGTGGCTTGGGCTTCCCTGCAGCACACGTGGTCATTTTAGGAAGGATTCATTCCCAGGGAGACAGCTCAGCTTCCCAGAGCGCTGTGTTGGCGGGGACTGGCTACAGAAAGGCAGCAGGAAGTTTTAATGGATATTAGATTTTAATCAAGAATATTCCTTGGATTCAAGGAGGAGGATTCTGTGGGATTTCTTGTATGGACCTGGGGGTCATTGCATTTGTATTGGCCTCTGGTTTGAACAGCTTCAATGTTTAGAATCATTTTAGTTGTAATGCTTTGGTTTTAATAGGGCTTAGAATCAAGTAAGTTGCAGCTATGAGATCAGTGACTTTCAAAGTCTGGTTTTTGGAGGCTGTGGAGGAGGAGGATATGGGTCCCCCAGGGGCGTGTTCAAGCCCAGCTTCTTCCCAGGCTGCTTGACACTCATGTCTTACACATCAGACTCTCACAACTTAGAAGATAGGAAACTGCTGGGCCGTGCTTGGGAACCATGGCATTCCTGGCTCTGGTGCTTGGTGTCAGCTCTTCCATGCCAACTCCTACTGTGTAAGAAGCTGTAGGTTACTAAGGCCAAGTGTGAATGGCATTGACTGTGGGTGGGTGGGCCAGCCTGTTGGCCACCATCAGCCCCACATCCACACAGCCTTTTTCACTGTCACTGCAAACCTGTTTTGGGGGGAGAATTGTATACTAGGGGGATTTGTCATTTAAGATTTGCTAATACCTGAGCTCTGAAGGACACTTGTGTCCTTCACAAATGTGTTAGGTCTTCTGAAAATGGTATAGGACTGTCTCTGGACAGCTCAATGGAATGTAGATGCTATACTTGGGGGAATTATGAAGTATGTTCTGGAAGTTTCCGTGCTACATCACCTCCTGATCAGGTGAGGAAATTGGTTGAGCAGAGATACAGCACACTTCCGCTCTCCAACACTACAAAGGAAGAGAGAATTCTTACCCCAAATCTTGGCCACAGCTTCTAGAAATATGATTATGGAAAGCCACCTATTTTTTAAAAAATCATGTCTTGTTCTATTCTGTGCTTTTGGATATGCTCGAGCCAAATGTTCCCAAGATGGTGCTGTGTTTGTAGAAAAAGAAGATCTATTAGCAGTTCATTAATCTGGATCATGTTTAGGGTTCTCGGAGCTTGTTAAAATAAGACTTTGTGCCTTCCTGAAACCTGTTCTTCTGTTAAAAAGAAAAAGCCCGGTATTGTGACGTGTGCCTTGGGAGCACTGAGTAGCAACTTGGGAGGCTGAGGCCAGTCTGGGCAACTTAGCAAGACATGTCCCAAAATAAAAAATAAAATAAGAAAAGACATGCAAATCAAAGTAGTCTTCCACTGACATCAGTTACTACGGATTAAATCCCATGCTCTAGGACTGCTTGGGCTGTTCCAGATGGTGGTGGCCATAGGGGAGTTCTTGCTAGGAACGAGTGACCCTAGTTGTGTACTTGCAGCCCTGCCTTGCGCCCTCTTGATGGATGTGGAGCCTGGCGTCTGTCAGAGTCACTCGAGCGTGGAAAGCAAATGCACAAAGCTCAGATGAGCTATGGAGTCAGGCCCCTCCAGGGCCTTTACTGTCCAGCCACTCCAAACACACATGGCAAGTCGTCTTTTTCTTCATTTATTTTCATTCCCCTACTTTCCTAATAGTTTTTTTTTAATATTTTTTAGTTGTCAGTAACCTTTATTTTATGTATTTATATGTGGGGCTGAGAGTTGAAGCCAGTGCCTCACACATGCTCGGAGTGCTCTCCACTGACCACAGCCCCAGCCCTCCAAACATCTTTTAAATACTCACCCTGCACAAGGTGAGAAGGCACATGCTGCAGAGTAAGCAAGCCTTAGCCTGAGGCAGAGATGGCCCGTGGGGCACTGGGCATGCCCACCAGCCTAGATCCCTGCAGGACCTCTCCTGGCTGCCTGGCTCCCCACTGGCTGTGGAGGTTTGTGGGTGCCCTTCCTACCTTAGTACACCAGGGACCACCTCTCCTGGCTGCTTGTCCCTGTCTTGGTGTCACCTTTCCCATTGGGCTGTTTTCTGGCATCTAACAAAAGTGTGTCACTTGTCATTTCTTTGACTAAGCCATGTCAATTCTCTGCCATTAATGCAGTTTGCAAATTAGTTTCTGTAGCTATTTAAAAAAAAATAGCATCTGCTCCAATGGTCGGTGTGCGGTCTCTCCAGCTCAGCTGTGAAGACAGCCGAGGACACCAGATTGAGTTTGCTCTCAGCAAACTGGATACAGGAAAAATCAAAAAAATTTAAAACATATGATTGTTCACTTTTCAAAGGTCCCTTTACCTCACAAAAAAAAAAAAAAAGGAAAGAAAAGATTAGTAGGATTTCTTTAAACTCCAACTCCTTCTAGTACACTAAAAAAAATTTAATTAATGCCCTGAGTTTCTAGAGCATTCTTTCTGCAGACAGATGACATGTCTATAAGAAAAATTCTAAGTCTTTTCAGGGTAACTTTAAAAATTATTAAAATTTTTTATCCAATGGGTTCAATTCTACAAAAAATAAAAAATGAAGAAGAGGAAGTTGTCACTGCGACTTAGAGGTAGGGAAGAGCACATCTTGGTAAGTGACGGTTTCAACGTGATAAACTTTGAAATAAGGGCACTTATTTCATGGCATGCGACCTGCCACGCATTGATCTGTTCCTGGAGACCCAAAGTCAAGCTGTTAACCCTTAAGCTGGAAGGAGGATCATCTAAGTATAAATTCTTCAGTACTCAGCATCGGCCCTGGCCTGGAGGCCTGCAGGCAGGGGAAGTGACTCCCCAGTGGTCAGAGTGCGTGTCCTGGGGCTGCTTTACACCTGTGGTCTAAGCTGAGTCCCAGGTGGAGTGGCCTTCCAGGACGGTTTTGTCTTACTTCACTTTCATCCACACAGTCCTTCGTGCATCCTTGAGCATCCACTATTCCTCTTGCCTCGGAGTTCAGACGTGGGCTTTGCTCTCCTGGAGCTTGCTGTCCAGTTCCCATCCAGCAGTCTTGGCAGTCAGCTGCAAGGTTGCAGAGCAGTGCCTGGGGTAACGTGTCCTTCCTGCGTTCTGACTGCTCTGTCCTCTTGCCCATCCTCCACCCCAGAGTGCAGGGTGTTGGAGTGCAGAGCTGCCAGGTTGTATATAGCCCAAGCTTAGTACATGATGTGGCACATCTGGGCCAAGGTTTTCTGTGAGTGGTTAGCAGAAATTCTTTTGCTCTTGTTTTTTCTTGTACCTCAACAATGATATGAGCATTGGCGTTTTTGAAACATAAGCTTACGGATTCCTGGTTGCTTGTGGTGATTCCTCCTCCATAGGAGTAGTGGTCCAGAGAGAGAGGGAGAAGGCCTGGGTTGGGGCTGGGAACAGGGTGGAAAGGGAGTACCGTGGCTCTGGACAACAGGGTGTGTAGAGTGCAGTCTGTACAGCCACTGACGCCTGGTCTGGGAGGAGCTGAGAGCTGTGGCCTCTCCCTCATTTTTCATCAATCACAGGAGGGAAAGGAGCTGCTGCTGATATGAACAGGAACTAAGGGGACAGCCTTAGCCACTCAGGAAGGCCTTACTGGGGAGGCAGCCACCAAGTAGAGCTTTTTGGGTGTCTGACTCTGCCTTCAGGGTAGACAAGGAAGGGAAATGTGTCCCAGGCAGAGAGAATACGAGGAGTCTTGCTCCGTTTTTCCCCAGGGCTGTCTGAGAACAAGGCTGGCTGAAGGAAAAGTGGCCCCTCTTCTTCCTCCTCCGTGAGGGGCTTCGCACACAGCCTCTTAGTCCCCATGGTTAGCCTCAGTGGCAGGTGTTCATCTCCATCTCACACTTGTGCGACCAAGAAACCCACACGCTTTCAACCAGCCTGCCACCTGCCTCTCTCCAGCAGCTCACAATATTGGATTCCACTCCCTATGGAAACAGCTCCATCCATTATGGTCCAGAAGTCTACATTATACTCAGATCATTTGTCAAGTGGTATGATTTTTCAGGGTATACTATTTGAGAGTTTTGAATGGAATGAATAAGGGACATTGTGGGACCGAGAGTCAGAGATCTTGTGTTCTTCACGTATTCTTCATCTCCGTGTGAATAGGGCAGGGAGTATGGAACCTCAGCCCCAGTTTTCTGATATTTAAAATAGAAGTTTTGTGCTTTGCGATTCCTAAGGCCTGTTTTAGGGCTAATGTGATCCAGTTTTCTATTATGGTGGAATTAAGTCACCTTTTTAGGGACTCTCATGGATCATATGCAAACTATACCTGTGGACTTGAGGCAGGAAACGTGACCTTGGTATAACAGGAGCTCTGTGTGTCCCCATCGTAAGAGTCACCCCTACTACCAGGCAACGACCACCTGTTTTATTTTAGTTATTCTTACACTTGGTACTTGGAAAGACACACCTTCATATTGTTCTGGTCTAATGGGACATGGCTGCACACATTTTAAGTAGGTTTTTAACTACAGAACAATAAAACATTTAGCAAATTATGTTGGATGGCGTCTGCACACTCTGCTACTTCAGCTCTGTGCCAGCCAGCCTGCTCCCATATGGGCTGACCAGACAGATCAGCTGGACGAGGCAGACTGGGGTCTGGCATCCATGAGGAGCTCTGGCACTTCCCCTTCCACATGGCAGGACAGGCCGGCTGAGGCGTGGGTCCCAATGGCTTTTAGAAAGGTGCAGAATATTCCAAGTGCCTTTGGTATTGCTCTATCGCCTTCTTGTTCAGCCCACTGGTTATGGATCCAGTGTGATCAGTGCTGGAACAAATCATCCCCACTGTGGATTTTCTGTCCCCTGGCTTCTTAGTCACAAGCCTTTGTCTTTCATGGAGAATGAAGGAAGAGGAGTACACGAGATTTCCAGTGGACAACTTTGCTCTGATAAGGACTCTCCTGGTGGGGGCAGGGCTATGAAGGAGATTCATTCCAGAGGGGTCAGAGGCTCTCTGCAGATTCGCTCCCATATTGTTCTCCCTGCCTTCTCTTTCTCTTTATATTTTAGAAGTGACTCCTAAACTATATGCAGTTTATGGCCTATTGATAGGTTGCTTGGAAATCAGTTAAAGGTGGAAAGTGTAACCAGACTTTACTTTTCCATAGTAACGCAGTCAACCACATTTCTGGTTTTACCTGCATGGGCCCCGGGAGCTGTGTCCTTCAGGAGGCAGTCTCTCTACCTGGTCCTTCCTCCAACCTTATTCTGCAACCTGAGTCATTGACCTGGGAACCTGGTCACTGTTCCTGCCGCGGGTTATGTGTGGTAAGAGAGGCTGTCACTGATGCGAAGCCAAGGGCCTCTTTGCAGCCCTGGCCACTGCCTGGCCTTCATCGTGAGCCAGGCAGTGGGATGGCCACTTCCATGTCTGGATGCTCAGGCGTCTGTGGGGAACAGCCCTTGAGAGGAAAAGCATGTAATTTGGGAGTCAGACATATTTAGTTTGAAATCCAGTCCCTGCTACTACCTCAGTGTCTAATCTTGACCCTGTTATTTGACCTTTCTGAATTTCAGTTTTCTTGTTTGCAGCGTAGGATTAATGAATAGGTCTATTTGCAGGGCAGCTTAGATAGACTAAGTGAGAGATCTTGTAAGTTAGCTGGAATCAGTAGACTCCCTGGCATGAGGAGCACCTTCGTTTCCGTGAACTTCAATTGCGTCCACGCTACATAAGAGTAACCATGACCCTGCTTTTCCAAACGCAGGGCAGCTGCAGAATATACACATCCTATCTTGAGCTGCAGAAAACTGGTTCTAATACATTCATTCTTTTTTTTTCTTTTGGTACCGGGGATTGAACCCAGGGACACTTTACCACTGAGCCACAACCCCAGCCCTTTTTATTTTTGATTTTGACACAGGATCCCACTAAGTTGCTTAGGGCCTCACTAAATTCCCCGGGCTGGCTTTGAACTTATGATCCCCTGACTCAGCCTCCTGAGTTGCTGAGATTACAAGGGTGAGCTGCCACGCCCAGCTCAGATTTATATGAAGTAAGTCTCGTCCTTTGCACCATGTTCCCAATAAAAAGTAGAGTTTTGGGACCCCCCCCTTTTTTTTTTTACAATATTGGGGGGGGCTCATGATGTACACTGGTAACTGCTAATGAGCATGACCCCTGACTGAATGCATTTCTTCACACAACTCCAGCTACTGAAGGAGTTTGGAAGGAGCCCATCGATCTGTCACATCCCAGCAGCTGCGACTGTCTGTGGCAGCTGGATCTCCTTTTATGTGACAAGGCTTTATATGCAGCAATTTGTGTTGGCTTTGATGCCATTCAGGTAGAAGCTCTGTAGCAGGTATAGAAGCTTCTGCAGTGGTACAGCGTACACTCAAACAGTGCCCACCAGGGGGCAGCAGGCAACTAAAGCCAGTATGGCGTGCAGCTGTGGTATGCTGTTTGCCACACTCTGCTGGGCACTTCTCTGAACCTCAGTTTCTTTGTGCACTCAGTTCTATATTTCAGGGTATTATTTATAAAGCATTTCACATATTAGGGCTAATAGAGGTCAGCAGAAAAGAAGGGTAATCATAATAACAAATACATCAGTATTCAGGGTTAGGAGCAAGAGATGGCACATAGAGGAGAGAGCCCAGCCTAGGAAGCAGAGACCTGGTGGCCATTCATCCCCAACCTGGGCTAGTCACCACCCTCCCATCTCAAAGGCAGCTGGGTCCTCTGTTGATAGGAGCAGAAGACTCATAAATGTGACCAGGCTTTGGAAACCAAAGCAGTGTCTGATCAAAGTTGCTGAGCCAGTTGCCCCAGGGCCCACGGGCTCTTGCACAGCCCCGGGCGGGCACCACCTTCTTCCGCAGTTGGTGGTTGTCCTGCACTTGGAGTGATGCCATTGGTCACTTATGATACATACGTGTATATGTAGCATCCCAGAAAACCATGACCTTGAAAACACCTGCCAGATGCCATAATAAATTGTACATGCTGTTTTTTTAAGTTCATTTATCAAGTCAGAAATATTATTTCTCTTACTTGGCCACAAAGAAACAAGCACAAATTTGGTCCGCATTAGTGTCATGTGCATTTACAGGCCTTTCTTCCTTGTCCCCACCCCATAGTTTGAGTGAATTCGTGTCTTTTTCCTTTTGTTCCCCCTCTGGTCTCTGTCCCTTTACCACAAAAATACTGATTTGCTGTGGACAATAACCCTACCTTGCTACAACCTGCCAATCTTATCCAGATCAAAGAAAATGGCTCTGGAACTTGAATCTTGCAGCCATTGAGAGTGAAATGACTGAGCTTTCATGGACTTTCTTGAGCAGATTTTAAGTCACCTTTTTAAAAATGATCTTTTAAAAAGTCCTAGTTCATGTAACAAAACGCTTAGAATAATCCACAGTAATAGGTGATATCACGGGGCCAGTTTTGTTTTGTGTGCATCTTTCACACATTTCACAAAGTTTTGTTTTCCCATGTCAAAACCACGGTGGAAAGATGGAAAAGTTTGTGCATGTCATTATTCTTGCCAATCATTCAGGCCATTGTTCTCGTCACACACAACAGACAGAACGCCTTAAAATATAGACTATGATCTATAAGTATGATATAACATAATTAAACATACTATCATTTAAATAATTTGTGTCTAAGTTTTATTAGCTGCAAAGGCATAAACATCAAATCTATATGGCAAAACATAATCTTGCATTTACTGGAGCTTATCATTTTGTTACTAACGAGAACTACCTATCCAAAATTTCCAAATATTTAACCTAATTTCTACTTGTACCTTTGACAACTGTAAAACACATGATTTTAATTGACTTCAGATGCTAATAAGTATTTTGAAGACTTCTCTGGAAGTTCTGCTGATTCTCAACTCAAAGCAAAATTAGGACCATAGGCACCCAGGTGTAGGTTTTTGTTTTGTAAATCTAAGCATTGCCTCAGGCTGACACCATGGTACTGGGGTGTGCTTTGCCTGGAGCTGTGAAGGCAGGAGTGCATGAACCATTAAAGTTAGCGTTGGATGGCCTTCTCTTCAGACATTATCTGCTGAAGTTCTTTTCAGTCTATATATACAGAAGTCAAGGCCCAACGAGGTCAGGTGCCTGCACTAGTTATGGGCGAATCCCGTGTGGAGCTGTGGAACTGACTTCTAGGACAGGGCTCCCTCCTGAACCATTCCAGCATTGCGGGAGAAAAGGACACTGCGTACCCTAGTTCTTCCTGCTCTACTGGAAGAAGGCATGGCATGTTAGAGCACAGAAATTCATCAAACATTGAAACATTTGCTGTTGTATTGACACCATCTCTTCTTTAGGAATTATCTTGGAAAAAGCTAGGAAAAGTTATTCCATTAACCAGTGATGACCAGTTATTGTTCCTTTTGTCAACAGGCAAGATGATGAATGAAGTCCTGGCAGCTTCCTGTGTCCCAGGCCTTGTAGAAATAAATGAGACAGACGTGCTTCAAAGTTCTAATGTGCATCACATCGGATCTTGTTTAAGGAAGCGTTAAAAGGAACCCACCGTTACCTATTGAGAAGGCTCTGTGCTCTCAGGCATTGTTTCTGATTGAATCCAGAGGTTGCAAGCATGCCTCCCTGTATTACCTGTTGGAGCAGGTTTAATTTTATAAATTTTAAACACAAACTCTATGAGTTTCTAGTTCATAATTGTTCTTTTTGAGGATCCACTCAGATGAACAATATCGCATCTGTAAGAGATACACACTTCCACAAGCCCAGAATTGATTGGGAGATCAGTGGCAACAAACTCCATCTGTAGCATCCAGTGCCAGTGACGGAGGAAACAGAGCTGGAGGAACCTATCGCGGGGAAAGTCATCGTGTTGGAACTGCAGATGACTGGAACCACATAGCGGTAGTACACTGAGGCTCTTTTCTTGAACACCATATGTGCACACTATGTAGTTCTTGACCAGTGGCTTTAATCCATTATTATTAGTTATCTCTTTGGACACTCAAACATTGAAAGTCTTGAGCTTTCATTTAAAAGAAATTTTTATGCAGGTTTGAGAAAATCCAGGGTTCCATATCGTCTTCCAAGTATTTCACTCCAGCCTTCCTGTCCTGTTAGGAGCAGCAGGTGCCCAGGTGGTAGACAAGCAGCCTTGCAGGAGAGAAAGGAATTGGGGGTGAGCAGTCCTACCGCATTGTACCGTGAACATACTTTATAAGTACATTGCTCCTCAGCTTCTCGTTCAGGCAGATATTGCAAACGTCTGCTGCAAGTATCCAGAACGGATCTGTGTTTTGGAACTCATCAGTGTTCACAATACCTGCAGGGGAAAGAATTGCAAAAACTCAAATACGAGCACCCTTTACACCTAAAAGAATATTTTTTATCATTCTTTTATTTGTTTTGGCTCTGTCAAAAATTAAAGTGCTTGGAATGCTGTAGTCTGTGGTCTCTTGAAGTTTAGTCAACGAGAACCTAACACCTTCACAGAATGCTGTCACTTTGGACATTCATAATAAAAATTGAAACTAATTTTGGTCGTTAGTCATTTGTTCTGCTTTATAGCTTAGTACCTCTCGTGTGGTTCATTGTTGCCTGGGAGCCACGCACTCTATACCGCCATTGGTAGAGAAGCGCACCTCGTTCAGGCTCTCACTGCTCCTCCTGTGAATCACAGACGATTTCCAAATCTGAACGGCCACCGTTTTTGTTACTTCTTAATGACTGAGATATTTTTTAAGGGCACAGCCTCTTTCAATATGCATTTGGCAACTTGGATTAAGGATAATTCCTGAGGATTACACCTAAGCTTGGACTTATATTTTCTATTAAATGGATCTGTATTTTGATTATTATATATTTCTATTAATAATTAGAACACTGGAGATGGCCGTGGATAGCGCAGTAGCTCTACAGGCTTTTCAGTAGCATCTTTCTCGGACTGTCTGCCCGGGTGTCGGGAGTGCAGTTTTGTGTATTCCGTCACACTGCAGTAAGAAGGAAACTCAGTCCAGACACGTGAGTCGTGTGGAAAACTTACACTCTGCTTGTCACTTTTACTAAATTCGATACGGCAGTAAGAAACGATCCCTTTCCTTCTCTTCTTTGGTATTTACTCCTCCATTGGCAGGTATCCCACCCCTGCAGCTCCCACCTCCCAGTCCCCAACCCTCCCCAAAAGGATCAGTATGGATTTGGGGTTCCGCTGGGCATTCTGGTGTGTGTATGAGCAAATGATTAAATGATTTGAGGACTTCTTTTCTTTTTGAGATGGGGTCTTGCTATGTTGCCCAGGCTGGCTTCAAATTCCTGGGTGTGACCAATACTCCTGTTGGCTGCCCAAACAGCTGGGACTATGGGCAAGTGTCACCACACTTGACTTTGATTTTAGAACTCTTAAATTGGTGGTGGGGAGGGGCGATCTAGGGTTTTTTTTCCCATGGATGGGGTGGGAGGAGAAAACAGAACAGCAACCAGACTTAAAAGTGGGCTTATTCCTTCAGAACTGAGTTGGTGCTTAGCTGGGGGTGTTTTTCTAATGGCCAGATACACAGAGGGACTATGTGTTAGAAGGGTCATCTTTTAAAGCCCCAGGGCCCCATCACGGGGGCAGAGATTGGTGCTTTGGTCTCTGGTTGATTCCCCTGTAGAAGCTTCCTCTGCCCTCCAGCACCTGGAGGGCCCTCTTTGTGAGCCATATGAACCTTTAACAGCTCACACTCTGCCTACCTTTAGTCCATGGCAAAGGAGGCTTTCAAAACCACTACTCTCTAGGGACTTCCAACATTGTGAGCTGGCTTTTGAAACAGTATTGGTGCCTTTGACATGTGTGGGTTGTTTGGTTCTGGAAGTGTTGGCCGCTCACTTGAATTCCAGGGCAGTGATCTCATTGGAAGCAGATGGGTGGTCTTCAGCAATTTCTTTTGTGGTTGATACATTCTTATAGAAGAAAAAAAACTTTTTCCAGTGAACTCCCCAAAGGAAGTGTTCATAGATGATTACTTTCATATAATTTGTGTTATAAACAATTTAGAAATATAAGCACTTAAGAAAGTAAAGTTTTATGCTTTAAAAGAAAGCCTCTTTCTATTCATTATTTGAGATTTCCCCCAATCCCGTATTTCTGCATCTGTTGAAATTGGGGAACCTTCCACACTATGGTAGTGGGATTCAATCCAGGCATTTATAGCCGACCGTTCTCAGAGGACTGCTTAGGATTACAAAAAGAGAGAGCCTGGGCCAGGCTTGGTGACGCACGCCTGTAATCCCAGCGACTTGGGAGGCTGAGTCAGGAGGATCGTGAGTTCAAAGCCAGCCTCAGCAACTTAGCGAGGCCCTAAGCAACTCAGTGAGACCCTGTCTCTAAATAAAATACAAAATAGGGCTGGGGATGTGGCTCAGTGGCCGAGTGTCCCTGAGTTCAATCCCCAGTACC
>JAJEJO010004552.1:438426-456591 GCA_020662805.1 Glaucomys volans
AAAAAAAAAAAAAAAAAACAGCCTGGCACGGAGCTTAGACTGTCTCATGATTATTGTTTTAGATATTTATTGCAACTTTTAGTGTCTGTGAGAATGCTGGGTTTGCCCTTCCTTTCTCCTGAGGCACACATCTCCTTCAAAACAATTTTTTAAAATATCACAAAAACAGGCTCTACCCATGAACTATAAGGAAATAAAACGAATCCCATTTTTTATAGTCTTTTAACAAAAACAATTATTTCCAATCCAATAACATGCTAACATATCAAATGCCCATTATTATAGATAATTTGGGAAAAAAAGATTGTAAACTAGAAAAAAAATGCATTTTATTATCCAAACTTGATTTAAGTTCAAGTACTGAGATTTTTCTTTTCTAAAAAGATGTCATTCATAAAATTACATACGAATTTTAAGAGCCACTAAAGGAACCATGGTCCTCGAAATAAGCATGACTTTCACATGGCTGAGATCAGATTGCACGGTTCAGAAACCTGAATGCTCCTCTTGTCGTTTTGCCCAGTTGATCTTGGGTGACAAGAATATGATTGAGTAGAAGCAATTGCTATTCAAAAGATTTTTTGAAAACTTTGTGAAGTCTGAACCAAACCTTCCATCATAAAAAACCCTTGACAGACCTTCATTGGCTCCCACACGCCATGTCCGACAGGCAAAGAGCCACTGCAGTCAGACATGGAGTGGGCATGTCCTGCCTGGCTTTGTGTCCTTCTGTCCTTTCTCTCTTGACAGAAAAACGATAATAGTTAATGAAGAAAAGGTGCTAACTCTTGCCAGAAGTGTGCATTTATCAAGAGCTGTATTTTGCCCATGTGGATATGAGTGTGCACACACTTCTTATAACTGGAGGCATAAGCAGAGTGACCAGAATTTTCTGAGGTCATTAAGAAAGCAGAACTCACAAGTGAGGCCTGGCTGGGAACTGCCAGAAGAGTGCAGGGACCCAGAGGCCAGCCTCGCCATAGCCACAACTAAAGCCCCAGTATCTTCATGCTGAACCCAGTGCCCATGCTTCGCTTTTCAGTAAAAAATACCAGTATTTCTTCATTCATCCAACACACAATTTATTTAGTGCTCACTTAGTGCCCAATACTATGCTTGAGCATTAGGATTCACATCTTTTTGGGGGGGTGGGGGAGGAGAGGGGTACCAGGGATTGAACTCATGGGCACTTGACCACTGAGCCACATCGCCAGCCCTATTTTGTATTTTATGTAGAGACAGGGTCTCACTGAGTTGCTTAGTGTCTTGCTTTTTGAATTCCTGATCCTCCTGCCTCAGCCTCCCGAGCTGCTGGGATTACAGGCATGAGCCCAGCCACATCTTAAAAATGAACATCAGACTGTGTTGCACTTTAACAGAAGATCAAATTGAAAAGAGAGAGATGAGGCTCTAAACTTTCCCTAAAAATTTGGTTTTCCTATGTTGAAATTTCCACTATAGAAAAAAGGGAAAACATTTCTTATAATCTATCATTTTGCTGTTTCCTAGTCAGTAACATGTTGATTGATTTATTTGGATTTGAAAATATTGAGATTATGTTTACTTCTAATAGTGGACTATTTCTATTCAAATATTTCCAAGACTTTCTTCCAGTTTCAGTGACCAAGCAACAAAGTTCCCCATGGCAAGATTTCATAAGCTTTTCTCCACACAACAGAGCCTAAGTAGGACCCCCATTTCTGAACCCCTAAACTTCAGCCATGATACATTCACTATTCACTACCATCCATGATACTGACGTGGTCACTGGAAATGACAAGTTTTAACTACCAGCAGGTGGAGGAAAACTTCAAATACTCTCAAGCACAATGACTTTGGCTTAGCAGCCTTTGGAAAATCATAAATGAAACACGAGAAGCTATTTCCACTATGAAACCTCATGAATTCTGTTTCTTGAGAAATCTCTTACTTAAAAATCTGAATGTAATGTACAGTTGGATGGAACAGATGTGAAGTTATTCTTAGATGACATTTTTTCTGAAGTGAGTTTGATTGTCCTGGGCCATCTTAACAGTACACAAGTAACCAGGTTGGTTTTTGCAGATCTCTGTCATAAGTAACAGTTGCATAGAAGGAACGCGGACCAAAGGTTTTTGATTTAGTTGCATCTTGCCTAGAAAGGTATTTCCAAAAGAGGAAAAAGCCAATAGATAATCTGTGAGTTATGGGTTTAATTCTCCATTAAAAACACTATGTGTTTTTCTGAGACAAAAGGATGTATCAGATCTAAGTGCAGGAATTTAACTAACTGGAATAGAGTCTTGGTGAAATGCACAGGTTGCTTTGGAAATTCAGGGATTTCTATTCCAATGGTGAACACTATGGATGATACATGTTACATAAAGCAAATTATTAACTTAAGCAAGTATAACCATAACCACCACCAAATCACTTGCTTATTGCCCTTTCTTGGGCATTAACCAAGATATAAGCAGTGATGCTCCATTCAACTTAAATCCTGTTTGCATTCCAGTCAACCTTGATATGTTTTAACTGGACCATCAAATTCTTTAAACTGAGACTGTGAGAGAGTACTATAAAAACCTATTTTCTAACAGAATATGGGATTGAGGTTTTTCCAATGGACCTCCAGTCTTTAAGGAATTGGTGTATTTCTAAAATGCACTAACATGAGTGCTCTGCTGGATATGATTCTATCAGACTTTGTTGTTGCAAAAGGCTATCAGGACCAGGTGCTCCAAGCCTGGCCAGCCCTCTTAAAGCTTAGTATGTTGAACTGGGGTTGCGGGCAGTGTCAGCCACAGAGCTTCTAACCTAAGTGGACATGAACTAAAGTCATTGTCCCCAAGGCAGAGCAAAAAGTGAAGCCCACTTAATAGGAGAGATGTGCTTAATGTATTTTAGTTCAGCTCCTAAATGCTGGGTCTCTAAAACTGGCCTCCCATTTGAGATAACAGGGCTCACATCAAAGAAGTTTCTTAACAGATTTCTTCCATTATCCTTAAAGAGAACAGATGCCCTCACGCAGGCTTTTCTCCAGCTGCCCTTTGCTCAGCTTTCAATTTGCAGCTTTCTTGTTGGTTACTCTTGGCACCCACTTGGGTTCCTTGGTAAATGCTCACCGCTGAAGATGCTCACAGACACTTCCCAAACTTGTCTGCACGTTAGTTCCCTAGAAAGCTTCAAAAAAACCACAAAATTCTAGGTCCCTTCCTCAAAGATTGTAATTCCTTGAGTGTGCCCTGAGTGTTGGGAGTTTCAGAAGATCCACAAATGGATTCTAGTGCAGAGAAGTTTGGAAACCCTGGACTAGAGGGAAGAGAGTGTTGACAGCCAAGGCCTGAATCCCACCTCTGCCTCCTGTTCGTTGTTTGATTTGGGGCAAGTGATTTAAGCACACCAAGCCTTGGTTTCCTCAAATGTATGACAGAGATGATCATGCCAGCAGTTTTCTCACCTATATAATGAAAATATTGTTTGCATTCTGCGATGAGTGATGTAATTGATGGGTTTGGCACAGGGTGGGCGCTCAGGAAGTAACTGATTTATCCCTAAGGTAAAATGAAGACAGGGAAACAGCAGTTGCTTAAGTGAGGTCAGATCTAGGAGAGCAAAAACATGCAGGGTGGCACGAGGCTCACAGGGGGTGCCCCCTGCCCCACCCCACCCCGGCAATTGAATGTTCAGCTATTGTGAGGTTTTGGAAAGAGTGATACAACTTCTACTCAGAGATAAGGTCATTGTGTACATCTGTTTTCCCAGGGTGGAGTGAACAGGATCTGCTTGGCAGATAAATCTGGAAAGAATAGGAAAGTGGCGTCTTTTAATAAGGCCTGCTTGGCTTCATGAGTTTGAAGGGCAAATTGCTGATTGACCCCACCATAGCCCACAGATGGGATGTCCCCAAGAACAGAAGAGGAAGTAAAGGGGCCAGTGCATATCTTGTCCTAGGCTCTTGGCATGTTAGGATCCAACACCTGACTATCTTTTAATCTAATCAGTCTCTCCTCCTCTTGTCTTTTTTTTAGACGTTGCCCAGTCTGGCCACAAACTCCTGGGCTCCTAGGCTCCTATCCTCCTGCCTCAACCTCCTGAGTAGCTAGGACTACAGGCACATGCCATCCTACCAGGCTCCACTGTCTCTTCTTTTAACCTATTTTGCATTCATCTCAAATAGAAATTAATTTCATTTTCTAAAAAAAATGAACCACATACACAGTACCTCCTGGGAGGAACTTAATTCCTATTGCACTGACTTGAGGGAGGACAGAGAGTGCCTCACTCTGCCCCGGGGCCAGGGGCAGGGCAAGACAACCCTCAGTGGTCTTGTGGCAGGGTGACAAGGGGGAGGTAGTGGGGTGCATTCCTCCAGCATAGGATCATGGAAAGAAAGAATGTCGGAGTAGAAAGGAGCACAAGCCACCCCCTGAGCCCCACAGTTTCCTATCTGTGAGCACCCTGAGCAGCTGCAACATCCTTGGCAAGTTCACATTTTAGTTTGAGGAGCGTTGTGAGTTTTCATCTGATTTTCAAAGAGCTCAGGAACCCTCTGAGGCCAGAGAACCAATTTTATTAATAAGGAAACATGTCCAAAAGGAACTGCAAAGTCAGAGCTCAGGTGGCCTCACGGCTCTCCAGTCTCCACTTCCCGCCTCACTGGAGGCCCAAGCATCGCATGGCAGTGCTGCCTAGGACCAGGTTCATCAGGTGATTGCAGCCCAAAGCCACCAGGCCATGACACACAGGAGGCAGCTCCATCTTCCTTTAGCTGAGGACATCAGGTCTCCCAAAGACACCAGGGAGGAGGTAGAGCTGATGTTGCTGCTGGAAATTCTCCAGATGTTGACCCCAACAATGCAGTCAGGCAGGCCCAGGGCACACAGGGCACAGAAAGGGAAAAGGAGTTGCAGGCCTCAAGACAGCAAGAGAGTTCAGCCCTTTCCCTTTCTTTGATCATTCAGTTTTCATATAGCCTCGTGAGCCAAGCGAGTTGAGCAGGATGCAGGACTTTCACAACTGTGTGTGAGACTGTTAAACTCCCACACCAAGGGGACAGCCGGGGGCTGACGCCACATTCACCTGAAGTGGTCAGCGCACTGTGGCAGGGTGTGAGTGGGGCTTGCAAGAGACCCCCCAAGAGTTCCCTACCTCTCTCCAAGTCTCAATTCCCCATCCATAAAATGGGGATAATGGTGTCTATGTGGTGGGATTATTTTGAGGACAGAATAAGACAGTGATTTTTAAGAGGATTCTGTGTCTAGCTGATTCCACATATTCATGGTATCAAATATATTTTGCATTGTGAAATTGTGATGTAACTTCCCAATTATTAACAAGCATCAAATAGGAAGATCATGTCAATATTGGTTTAGTTGTCATGTGTTTAATGTTTAGTCACAGATGTACTGATTCACTGGGTACCTTTGGATCTGTATGGCTCAAATAAACACCAGGTCCTGGGAGAGCTGGGTGTGGTGGTGCACACCTGTAACCCCAGCTGAGGCTGAGGCAGGAGGATTGCCAATTCAAGGCCAACCTGAGCAACTAGACCCTCTCTCATAATACAAAATAAAAAGGGCTGAGATTGTAGCTCACTGGTAAAAGCACCCCTGGGTTCAATCCCCAGAACTCCATAAATAGTTTTTTTATTTTAATAAAAAGTTTATGTTTTTCGATTACATAGGTCTTTAATTCTTATTCCCTCCCCCCAAGACTCACATGAAAATAAAACTTAAAATAGAAAAGGAGAGAGCTGGGGATGTAGCTCAGTTGGTAGAGTGCTTGCCTTGTAAGCACAAGGCCCTGGGTTCAATCCCCAGCACCGCAAAAAAAAAAAAAAAAAAAAGGAGAAAAAGTTAAAAAACAAAAATGAGTGGTTCACTGTATTTGATTTACTTCTGGACTTCCAGTCCTTGAAGGGTTTGCATGTTTCAGCATTGTCTGTGTTTCAGCACCCCATATCTTCAACCCGAGCTTAATTAATGTTTAAAAAGCAAAAACTAAAATACATGCCAGGTGCCTCTCAGTCTCAGTTTAGCTTTTGATCTGTAATCTGGAGTCCAACCCACCAAAATATTAGTCAATCATAGGCCAGATGGATTTGTCCTTATAGTTCTGTCTAGAAAGACAAGATTTACAAGTTATTTGGTTAAGTAGCCATTTGATTGAGTTCTGGGTGTTCCCTGCATCCTGCTTCCTCTGAGAGCATCCTCTGAGCATGGCTCATGGAGCAGGGAAGTTCCTACAATTCGCTCTCTGTCTCTTGTTTATTTGGGGAACATTTACTAAGTACCTGCTAAGCAAAGAACTCTGCTTGCCATGTAGGAGAATTGAAAACACAGTGAGGCCCAGAGCTCTTATCCTGCAGACGGCTGGGAGGCCAGCAGGGAACCTCTGTGAGACAGAAATTCATGCCTCTGGAGAGGAACAGGGAGGGGCTGCTCCAGGGAGAGAAGAGAGGGGAGGGTGGAGGTGAGGTCCTGAACAACTGGCTGAGAAGCTGAGCTTTGGACAGGAGGGGAATGGGATTCCAACATGAGGAAACCCAGAGCAACGGCCAGGAGGTGGGCAGATGCGCAGCAGGGCACAGTGAGGAGTGAGGGGCAGGAACGTGGAACCTGTGACCTTAGTTCCCTCCATCTGCTATCTGCTTCTGCTGGCCAGTGTTCTGGTCCTTTTAAGATTTTGACACCTGTGTCCACGCATTTAATGGATCACCTTTCATGTGGCCAGGCGCTGTCTCGTCCCGGCTCCCATAGAGCTTTCCCAGTGGGAAGAGAAGGATAACGACAGGAAGGTAGTGTCTTGGGTGGGCGTGTGTGCTATGAAGAAGAATAAAGCAGGGTAAGGGGAGTAGAGTGGAAGGGTGGGAAAGGCCAGGGTCAATATTTGATATGTCACACTCAGAAAAGACCTCACTGACATTTGAGTGGAGATCAGAAAAAGGTGGGACGCGGGCTATGGTTGATGGATTGAAGAAGTGAACGGGAGAGTGGGTTAAACCTGGCGTTTGGCAGGTGCGGTGAGCTGCAGTGGTTTGTGGCGTCCTGGTGTTCTTTCCCGTTGCCCCTCAGCAGTGTTGCTGAATATTTGCATTTCTGGGTGTTTGTCTGTAGACAGGCAGTCAGAGTTCTGGCTTTGGAGTCACCCAGAGGTGACTCAGTTCCACCTGTGCTGTTTACTGGCTCCATGACCACAGCATGTTATTTAAACTCCTTAAGCTTGTTTTACATCTCTTCAGTGGAGAGAAAGATAATGATAATGCTGATAGAATCAAATAAGCTGGACACACATGGAGTGCTCAGCTCATTGCCCGTGACAAACGCTATTTTGGACAAATGTTGGTACAGTGAGGATTTTGCCCAGAGGATGAGTCATCCCAGCAGGTGTGTGTGGAAGTAACTTCCCCGCAGTTGATCTCCAGCCTCTGAACTTGACAGTGCACAGCTCTGGTTCATCAAGGGCAGGACGCGAGTCTCATCTTTGCGCTCCATGCAGTGGTCTTTACGGTAAAGCATTAAGTACGCTTTGATGGAGAAATGGACTGTTGACCGTAACTCCCCAGGGAAGGGCCCAGTGGAGAAAAGATTCCTACAGAGGAAAGTATCAAACCTGCTGGAAGCAAATTGCTTTTTATTAAATGCGTTTCCCTAAATTTTCCATCATTGATTTCCAATTCCATTTTTACAGTATTTAGAGTTAAGAAGTAAGAGGGCTGGGGGTGTAGCTCAGTTTGAGACACTGAGGTGCACATTATTATTATCATTGTTATTATCATTATTATTATTTGAAGAGCTCCAAGAGCATCAACTGTAAGGGGACAGGTGTTGCCTGGCATGACAGGACCCCCAGCTTGAAGCGACATGGGAGGGAGCCCTGATTACATGGACACAGGGTCCCAGAATGTCTCTTGAGGCCCATCTCTAGGGTATCAGTGACGGTTTCAAGCCATTGTCTGAATATCTTAGGATCATGCCTGGCCATAGGTGCCCATGATCTTTTCATTCAAGCCAGATTAATCTCAGTCATGTGTCACCAAGACCATGGCCCTCTATGATGCTGAGAGGAGAATGCTGCTTCCCAGCCGGCCATCAGAACATTGATGTGTGCGGTGGGCAGAGGCCCTGTCCCTACCCCCTGGGCGTCCCTGCAGCTGCTTCCATTTGCAGCCCAGCAGGAGGAGTGAATGTGCACAGTCTGTACCTAGGACAGCTCCTCTTACCTGCGGAGGCCACAGCCATCTGTCTTCTTTCACTGAACGAAGCCTGTGGACAGGTGAGGGATTAGGAGGAACACAGGCGTTCACACTCCACAAAGGATGCAGAGAGCCTGCTTTTAGTCAGTATCCAAAAAAAGAAAAAAGTGCTGGTTTGCCTATCCTGTTTCCTTCTCGTATCTGTTTACCCTAGTGTGCAGAGAAGTGTTTGGGAAGCAGGAAGTGGACAAGAGAGGGGCCCAAACCCGGGGATCCAGAGTCGGCTGTGTCAGCAGCAGACGGACTGGGGCGTCCTTCACCTTCACCAGCGAATGCCAGGCATTTGCTTCCTCACAAAACCTGAACTGTGCCCAGCTCCTTACCTTTGTCAAGAGTGTGAGTGCAGAGGTCAGCTGTGCTCATCGCTGTCCCAGCCCCGGACCTGGGGAAGTTGCCATCCTTCAGACGGTCGTGGTGAAAGTCCAGAGGGCTGCAGCTAGGTTATAAAAAGTGCCTACACAAGCAGCAAAATTCCCCGGGTGAATTGCCAGATGCTTGGTCACGAAGAGTGTTCCCCATCCCTCTCCAATGGCACGTAGCTGGCTAGGGAGGGGGTTGTGGGGCCACCTAGGTAACTGCCCTGGCGAGACCAGCCCCCTGCAGAAGTAGACTGTAGATGGAGGGTGTGAGAGTCAGGGGTTTCCGATGGAAGAGGGCACCCAGCTCTTCTGCACTGTCACACACTCAGGAGTGAAACACACCCAAGGAACAGCTCTTAGTTATCTTGGTGCCAGGCACCTGCTCCGCACTTGGATGTATTAAGTGACTGCTCAGGACATATCTGTGAAGCATACTCTTATCTGCTGGCAGAATTTAGAAAGAGAGGTAACTCGTCACCACTAGTTGGAGAGGTGGAGCTGAACCTCACATCCGTGCACTGCCCATCCCCCAATAAACCAGGGTCACCCCAGTGAGCCTGAAGGAAAGACAGGTGAACACAGAGGTGTGATCCCCCCTGCTCGGAGCCAGGCCAAGAGCCAGGTTAACGAAGGTCCCAGCCGGGACTAACCCACTCCCTCTCCTGGGATGCCAGGAATTTGGGTGGCCTGGAAAAGGGAATGAGGAGCTGGGTTTTGGTAAACAATGGTCAGACCCAAGGTGTCATGGATGCCCTTTGTGGTTCCCCAGCCTCCTGCTTCAGGATGGCTCAGAAACTGTCCTGCATCTTGACGCTCCCTTAGCTGGACAGGAGCGCAGCCCAGCAATTCCACCTCAGGCCTTCACTGCTGCCATTCTCAAGGGAGGGGCTGGGGAGTTGGGAGCCTGGAACCCAGGGGCCCTCCAGGAGGCTGACCTTGTCACCCTGGCAGGAAGGCTGCTGGGGGAGGGTTTCCACCTAAGACCAAGAGTTGAATAGTTGAGTGAATGGGGGTGTGAGGGAGCAATGAGGGGTGGGAAAAAACCTAAGTACCAGATGGAGCGTCTGCACAACCTTCAGCAGATAGGGGTGGACGCACTGGGGGACAGTAACGAACAGTCAAGCGTGGACCCTCGGTGGGGGAATGGATGTATGTTGAAATCCATGAGCAGCACACATGCTTCTGTTCTAATCCAGAAAGTGGCAAAGAAATGGATAGAGTCACCTCAAGGTTGGAGAAATACAATGGCCTTAACAAACAAGGGGCTGAAGGACCGACTCCTTTGGGTGGTAGTATGTGAGTGGAAATACAAAGTGTTGCCAAGGAAAAACTCTCAAGAGGTGACACTCCAACTGAGACCCCGTCTGTATTCATTTGTGGGTGTGCGGAGCAGCCCCTAAGGAGTGGGGAAGGAGAGGTCCTTATCGTTTTAATCACATCATTTCTGTGGCCCTGGGGAGGAAAGATGGAGGAGAGTCAAGGCTGGAAGGAGGGAGGCCACCTGGAGGCCATCCTCATAAGCTAAGGGAGCTGAACCAGTATGACAGAGGTGGAAATGAGAGGAGGGTGCCTCAGAAGGACTTCCTGAGGTCTGGACATGGAGGCCATGGAAGGAGGAGTCAAAGACGATTCCTGACAGGCTGGGCCTGGCGCTGTTTTCTGAGATGAAGAAAGTGGTCATCAAGGCAGAGAGCTCCTCAGTGGTCATCTGGGGGTCTTGAAGAGCCACGGGAATATACTAGAAAATGTTGTGGGCCCACTGGTCAGGATGTAGGTAAAAGCAGAGACGGGAGTTCTCGCCCTGGTGACCTAGAGGGTGTGTTAGATGGAGCCTTAGCACAGTGCTGGGAGCCTGGCGATGACTCCATGGGGGAACTGGTCAGGCCCTTGTAAGAGCCAGGACAGATGGACAGGAGAGGAAAGGAGAGGGTCAGCATGCAGACTCAGTCCAAGGCTGCCCAGTGAGTGCAGTCTGACTGCGTAAGGCACCAAGGGAGGACCTGAAAGCAGCGTCAGTGAACGCCTCTGGGCCTGCAGGAGGGCCATGTGTTCTGCAGGCTCAGGCTATGGGCTGGAAGCTTCTAGATCTCTGACTCAGCTCCAGCAGCATTTGAAGACAATGCTTGGCCACTGACACCAGCACACCAGCGAGCATTTCCCTCACGTTGGGCTTATTCTCCTTCCCAGAGAGAGGATGCCTTGGTCACCCATGGCCTCTGCTATCTTCTCTGCGGTCGATGACGCCCTCCCTGTCCTCCTAGTCACAATATGGGCAAAACATGCATTGTGCCCTGACAAGACCCAAAGTCTTTGTGTGATCCGGGTGATTTGTGTGAGAACAATATGCTCGATTTTTAAAACATTCCCTTTTCAAAACTTACAAATTGGAAAAGGACCTTGATCTGAAATCTTTGCTCTCAAAATAGATTTCCACTGACTCTAAGTAGGAGTCTGACCTGAGTAAGCTCTGTGGTGTCAGACATTGTCTTTAGAAAGGACGCTAATGTCACTCGTGGGTAGTGCAGTTTCCTTATTAGAAAACGGGGATCATCTGGGTTCAATTCCCAGCACTGCAAAAAAAAAAAAAAAAAAAATGGGGATCATTGCATTTGCCTATGTCATAGGATGTGGGCTGTAATTATTGAAAGGAATTTTTTAAAAAATTAATTCAAAATTTTCCCTTTATAATGCACCTTCCTCTCACTTCATCACATACTCATACACTCACACTCACACACACACACACACTCATCTCTTTTCCTCATGAGACTGCAAACAACATGTCCACGAGATTCACTAGCAATCCTACTGAAAGCAGCCTGCTGTAGCCATGATCTGCCGTGACCAAGGCCCAGATGGAAATGCAAGTTTAGGTACCTGCTCCTGACCTTCAGAGCTTCCTGCATCGCTCTCTTTAAGTTTTCTATCCAGGGCCTCTCAGGAGGTGAGAGGCTGTCGTGGCGAGGCCGTTGGGAAACAGATAATGTGGCTTCTGGTTTCACCTCAGGGATGTTCCCAGGTCTTCCCAGTCTCAAGGGAAAGCGGGAGAACAGACTGCCTGCTGTCACAGCTCATCCTTAGCAGGACAGGGCTGCGCCCTGTCCCTGGGTGCTCTGCCCCACTCTGGCCTGGTGACCTGACTCGCCTCTGAGGCTCATCTGCAGGGCCTTGTGAGACACACTGGGCAGAAGTGTTGGTGGCTGTCAAGCTGGGGTGACACGAGTCTGGAATCCCCACATGGGGCAGCGTCCAGTGGCCCTAGAAGCTTCTGCACCTGCCCCAGCACTCCCCACCCAGGGAAGACCTGCTTATCAGGGACACTTTGAATGGTCGTCTGGGGAACCTGAAAGAGGTTTCACAGAACCTGGGACAAAGGGACACTTTCTGATGTTTCCCCACCAGGTACTCTTAAAGGCACAGAGAAAGAATAGATAATAGATCTCCATCCACAGGGCCAAGGGTACAACAGTGGTTTGTCACAAGCTGCAGTGGCCTGGCCATTGCCAAGCCATGGGCCTGCTTGGCCCTCTTCCTACCCACAGGAGGTGGGCTCTGGCAAGCTGCCTGCACGGCCACCACACCTCCTCCCAATCTTCAGCTGAAGTCGAGGCTCTGCGAGGATCTCAGGGTGTGTCCTGCGGCTCTGTGGGCCTGAGGCTCCCCAGGACGGGCCTGCACACCTTCCAACCCCCCCAGGCCAGGTCTTGTGTCCTCCAGGCCTTCCCCAGCCTCCTCATTACCTCCTTCTCCTGTGTGGCTGCTTTCTTTGGGGCGTTTTCACAACACCCCCCATTTTATCTTTGGACACAAAACTCATGATTTGCCTGCCTCTCTTTCCTTCTTGTTTCTCTAAGACGGTTCAAATCCTGCCCCAGTTCCCTGCTTGGTTTTCCATTTGAATACGTGGGCAGAGGTGGAGACCCAAGCAAATGAGCAGCAAACAGAAACAAGACTCAGAGCTGATGGAAGAGGTTCCCTGCAAGAACAGCCAGTGGCTCCATTTACCAAAGAGTGAGCATCACCCCTACTCCAGTGCCAGGCTGGTGGCTAGAGGGGTTCTGGGAGGGACCACACATCCCAGTGCATGAAGGTCTGCCCTCATCTCCAGCTTCCTGTCTGCAGGGCAGCTCGCTGTGTCTGGTGCCCAGCACCATAACTGTGCCTGTCCCTTTGGTGGAACTGTGATGGACCGACTCTTCCTGAACTGATCTGGCTGTTCAAGTACCGTGTGCACGTCACCTGAGGGAAGCTGCTGTTGTTAAATTTATCAGATGATAGCCAGAATGATGGTGGAAGTATAGAGAAAAAATATACCATCCAACCAAAGTTGAAAGGGCACAGTAATCAAGGACACCAGAAACTGATTCAGTGATTTAAACAAAAACAAAAGTGTCCTGCCTGCCCATGCCCAAAGAATCTTATAAACGTAGGTGACATTAATGGCACCTGGCACTCTGGTGTGCTGCTCCGCATGTACCCTGGGCCATCAGCTGTATGTGCACTTTTTAATTCAGTCCTCTTAGCAACTCTCTGAAGTCACTCTCTCATCACCCCCGTTTGCATATGACTCTAAGGAACTGAACAACTCTGCCAAGATCACACAGAATCAAGGCGCAACCGGTCCTCTGACCCAGCTCGCTGTCCCTCCACCACAGTGACATTACCCGCAGCTACCGCCAGTCTCTGGAGAAGGCTTGCCCCTTCCTCTTCAGGCTGAGAAACAATATCTGAAACTGACAGGGATGCCCAGATTCCAAAGATAAATGGAACCACATTTATCTTTCTGTTGTTAGCATATTTCCAGTGTTTTATTGTAAGGACCACATTTCATCAGGCACTGCATTTATGAGGGTTTTTCTGATACTCATTATCTTGCCTTTCAGGAGATACAATCTATTTCTAGTAAGAAGATACTTACGTGCATATTATAGCTAGTTTATCTTCTGGAAGGATTCTTATTAGCTCCCTATGCTGGAACTGCTGCAATGAATTCATAGCATGTTCCTTGGCGTCTTGACAAAGGCTGCCTCAAGAGGGCGCTCCACACAAGCCTTGGTCCATTCTCGGCAGGCTAGAAACTTGGTTTCCAGCATATTTTCAGAGAATGGATTGCAGTCCTGCAGCAGGAGAGAGGGAGTTCATGGAAGAGCCACAGGGAAGCACAGAAGTGCAGAGATCCGAGTTCTTACAGTGCAAGCTAGGAAGGTCCAGGGACTTCGTGTTTCTGTAAAAATCACTTAAAGAAATTTCCCTGTGAATATATAGATTTGCAAAATAATCCTGGATATTTTGAAAGTTGAAAGTTATTATTTTACCCAATAATTATGTTTTCCTCAGAAGGACAAAAAGCTTGATGGGGTGCCATTCAATGAGTGTTTTCTATGCTAGGAATTTCCCCAGATCCCAATGATAATTCATAAACCAAAAAAAGATACCACAAAGAAAAAAAAGAAACTCCCCTATATTCCTTACTATGTGGATCATAGAAGGACCAAGAAGACTTGAATAATTGTTTTCCTGTTCTTAAGAACCTAATTGCCCTTTTGATACTCATTATCAAATGAACATCATTTGATAATGGCAAGAGCATCATTTGATAATGGCAATTCCCAGTTCTCCTTGGTAAGCAGCTCAGCAGACCCCACAGGTTCCGGAAGTGGGGATCATTCTGAAGCCTACATATGCCGTTTTCCCTAGACATATACACTCTTCAGTGATAAAGTTCAATAAGTGGATTAGGCACAGTGAGGGATTGACAATAATTAATAAAAAAATAAAACAGTTGTAACAAGATGCTGTAATAAAAGTTATTTAAAATGTTCCTTATTTCTGGAATTTTCCATTTAATTTTTTTGAGCTGCTTTTGAGTTGGGGTAACAGAAATCTCAGAAGGCAAAGCCATGGAAACAGTACACATCCCTTAATATAATGATTTGAATCCTGAGGGAGGGCATGTTAGGGTATTTGTTCTTTGAAAAAAATCACAGTGCTTTCAGGAAAAGAAATGAAGAGGCATAGCTAAAAAAGGCAGACAAAAAAATGAGGATGGCACTGTAATATTTCATTCATTCAGAAGATAAGAAAAGAGGAGCAGAAGACCAAAAAATATGTATTGGACCAACAGAAAACAGAGTATCAGACTTAAAACCAACTACATTGATAATTAGCATATTAGAGAAAAATTAAGTGGACTTGTACTCCAGTTTGAAGGCACAGAATCTTAGACTGGAAGAAAAAGAAAACCCCTAGCTGTATCCTGCCTTTAAATATAAGTAAGGATGGGTTCAAAGTAAAAAAAGATGGCCGGGTCCAGATGGCCTATAATCCAGCAGCTCAGGAGGCTGAGGCAGGAGGATTGAAACTTTGAGGCCAGCCTGGTACTTGGTGAGGCCCTAAGCAACTTAATGAGACTCTGTCTTTGAATAAAAAATGAAAAGGGCTAGGAGCTAGATGTGGTGGTGCACGCCTGTAATTCCAGCAACTTGGGAGGCTAAGGCAGGAGGATAGTGAATTCAAAGCCAGCCTCAGCACAGACAAGGTACTAAGCAACTCAGTGAGACCCTGTCTCTAAATAAAATACAAAATAGGGCTGGGAATGTGACTCAGTGGCTGAGTGCCCCTGAGTTCAATCCTGGGTTCCCAAAACAAACAAACCAAAAAAAGGGCTAGGGACGTATGTGGGGGTCTCTCAGCCACATCCTATGTAGATGAGAAAAGGGTTAACTGCCAGAGGATGACGCTGGCTATAAATCAGTCAATTACCCAAAAACTTATCTATTCAATAAACACACAAGAGCCTCTTTTTAAATGAGAGGGGGTGTGACGGGTCTGGCCATATCAGCTCTGGCCTCTAACTCTCTTTTATTTCTAGACACACAGGTAAAGGGGGCCAGACTGGGAGGAGCTGCTTCTGTGATGGACAGGATAGGGTGGAGTTAGGGGAGCCATTCTCTTAGGGGGACTATTCCAGAAGGAGACAGGGAACCCCTCCCACGCAGTGCCACATGCTTCCTGCAATCTGGGGCAGACATCTGTGGCTGTTAGTTCCTGGAAGCCTGGCCTCTGTGTCCCATGGCTCAACCTAGTCTGATTGGGCTAAATGAGGATGGCTTCCCATAGATGTAGCTCAGTAGTAAGCAGTTCTGGGTTGAATCCATAATACCGCCACCAAAAAAAAAAAGGTTCAAAAGATGGAATAAATACGTCATATAAACACTACGCCTATACCTTAGAAAGCTGGAGTAGCCATGTAAATATAAGACCAAAGAGATTTCAAGATGATAAATCTAACCAGAAGTAAAAGGGCCGTTCTCCAGGGACACACAACAATCTTGAGCTACATACACCTAGTAATGGAGCCTAAGATGCACGAAGAAATATTGACAGAATTTAAGGGACTAATAAATAAACAATGATTTCTTTAATCTGGCTTGTTGGTTTACCTTAAGATTATCTGCCCTTTTAATTTTTTGAGTAGAATTATTTTTTGAGTAATAGATCTACTTTCTAGCTTCACTTAATTTAGAGAACAAGGGAACTGAACTAAGAAAACCCTGCCTTAGACATAAGAATTATTCTCAGACCAGTCCAGAGGTCAAGTCTCCACAACCACATGAATCTGAACTGATAGGAGATTTTGCCATCTCCGTGTCAGTATTTGTTAGAACAAGCAGACAAAAAAGCATATCCATTCATCTGGCTGGGTCGGCCACAGGGGACTGAGCTGGCGCCAGTCATTGAGTACCCTGCTCTCCAGAGTTTCTATTTAATTTTCTTGGCTAATGAAGAGCAGTTGTCTCAGCATCCTTTGTTAGCCTGAGGACGTCTTGAGATGGATAGTAATTGCCGGGAGAGTGAACCTGAAGTCTTAGCCTAAGCAAGTGCACTCTGGACTGGAGACCAACCCTGGCAGGAAGGGTTTCTAGTGCACAGAGTAAATTGCCTCCCCTCAAGTAAAGAGAGGCCCCCATCTGTCTCCTCGGAGCATCTTTTAAAGGACTCTTTAGGAAACAGCAGGCTGGTGGGAACTGGACTCCGTGGAGGGCCCTCCTGCTCAGTGTTTGATTATGCGGATGAGCCCACCAACTCCAAGATCCTTTCACTTGCATAGTTAAGTGACACTTAAAATCAGAGACCCATTATCTTCCTGCTGTTCCTTTTACCACCAGATAAGGGTCTGCCAGGACCTACCTAACAGGATTATGGAAGCCCAAGAACCAGCCTCATTCCCTCAGCTACAGGGCTTTTTTCTCACCTAATTCTCAGCCTTGATGGGCTCCTAAGAAGGGAATTTTTCAATTTCCTGCCCTGATAGGATTTAGCATTTTTCCAGGCCTGAGAAAACAATGGCTTTGGACCTTGCAGGCACTGTCTCAGGATAAGGCAGAGAAATCGGTTGGGTGGAAGCATCTGTTGCCTCTCTATCAGTTCAGATTCACGTGGTGGTGGAGCCTTGACTGGTCTGAGAGTGATTCTTGTTTCTAAGTTGGTGTTTTCTTAGTTTCATTTAAATCTTATTCCTTGTTTCCTACATTAAGTGGAGTTAGAAAATAGATCCGCTATTACCCAACTCTACTCAAAAACAAAATAAAGAATTTTGAAAAGTGTTAGGGACTAATCCATAGGAAGGAGTCAGAGCTCAGGCTACTTTTCTATAGAATCGTCCAGAGACACTTGGGTTCCTAAATCTATTCTTTGGTTTTGGTCCATAATTTTTCTTCTTTTATATGGTACATTGTGCAACTCCTGTTCCTTCCATCTGGTTTCTTCACCTAGGTTAGTAACGCTACCTTGATGTCACAGAGAGCTTTCTGTGCCCTTCAGATCTTCTCTGGCCCCTATGGCAGGTCCCCAAATGGAATAAGGCATCTCCCGCCATTTTGTCTTTAATGAAAGAAATAGAACATGAAAGAATAGAGCATTTCGCTTCAGCTTCCACTGGGAAGGCCCTTCTGCTCGCCCCTGACTCACGGCAGCTTGAATGATGACTAAGGGGGAGGGGAATTATGGCATCATTTCAGAAATAATCTGATAAATATTCTAAGTTAGTTCTTTCTCTTCTGATGGCTTGATTACACCTTCCAAATGGGAGAAAGACACTTGGAACCTATTTATTTTTACATATAGATGTACAAGAGGGGAAAATGTGAACTGCTTCTTATCCACTTTTTCCTTCTAATGACTTAAGGAGTCAGGAGCCCTGACATACAATGGGGAAAGAGCATCAGGCTCAGAGTCCAGGAGGTCACCAGCTCCTGTGAGCTGGGGGCTGTTAGCTTTGTGAGCGGGGGGGGGCACTGGAGTCCCATCTGAGCCTCAGTGTCCTCATCCGGAGGCTGGGGAGATGAGAACTTTCCAGCCTGCCTCGTGACTTTGGGTAATGGCAGCATAATGCAGTTGAAAGGCTTTGTGAGTGGCAGCCCAGGTGTCGGGCAGTCCTGATCTGCCAGCCTCAGTCACAGTCTGGGACTCTTCTTTCCACTTCGTTGTCCCTTCTCATATCTACTTACCTTTTCTTTGGTCCATTATTCCTACTAGAGATCCTCCTACATTCTTTTTTTTTTTTTTTTT
>JAJEJO010004552.1:463847-583965 GCA_020662805.1 Glaucomys volans
TTATTCTTACCCCCCAACCTCAACCCCACCCCTCCCTTCCCTCTGTGCTCTCTATCCTTTCTTCATTCTTGCCATCATTCCACCCCACATTATGCATCATCATTCACTTATCAGAGAGACCATTCGGCCTTTGGATTTTTGGGATTGGCTAATCTCACTTAGCATAATAGTCTCCAACATCATCTATTTACCTACAAATGCCATAATTTTATTCTTCTTTATGGCTGAGTAATATTCCATTGTGTATATATAATGCATTTTAGATGGCAAAGACTTTCCAGTATGTCCCACAGCTGCCAGAATCTCCCTCTCCTGGCCCAGCAGCTCAGCTGACCTGCCCTCCAAGCCACTGTGAGCGCTTTCCCAGAGAGGAGGAGCCAGGTGGTGCCCAGAGCCGCTCAGTGACCCACAGAGCACACATGCACTATGCCACCAGGTCCCTCAATAGGCAGCCTGTCACTTGACAAGTGAAGGAAACGTGGGCTTTTATTTCACTCTTCTTGTCCTACTGGATCTGAAAACACCACGTGCTCACTGCATTGATCACTGTATGTTGGCCCCCAGTTTCAAACACTTGCTTTATGTAAGCTCAGGCTTTAAAGAGAAAACCCCACTGATGGGGGAAGCTAAATGAATTGCTAAGCCAACAGCACCGAGCCAAGCCAGGAAACAGCGCACTGCCATCCCAGGGCCCAAGCGAGGCCCCTCTCCTCCCCAGAGCACCCCGCCCTGGCTTTCTGGGGTCCTCATCTTCTTGTGTTTTCCTTTGAATAGTTTAATCATGCAAATGTGTATCCCTCGAACTGGAAGTTTAACCTTACCCATTTAAGAATACCTAATGGGGCTGAGGGTTTAACTCAGTGGTAACGCACATGCTTAGTGTGGGTTCCATCCAAGCACCAAAATAAAACAGTAAAAATGCTTAATATCCATTCATGCTGCTTTAAACTGGGAGTGCTTCCTCCAGCCCCTTCTACTTTATCTGTTGAACAACCTTAAGTAAAACTTGGGCTTGGGCTTGGGCTTGGACTTGGGCTCAGTAACAGAGCGCTTGCCGAGCGTGTGCAAGGCCCTGGGTTTCATCCCCGGCACTGCAACAGAACAAGACTCAAAGTGTTTCAGTTAAGTTCTATTCACCAACAAACAGAATCACTTCAGTCATCTAGTCTGTTACCTATAATCTTGAGACATCCTCCCACCCTGGGAAACGAAAATGGTCAACACCTAATTTTAAATGAAACAGGTTGAAACCTAAAAATGGATTTCATTTAAATGACTAAGAAGGAAAAGAACGTCTCTTGAATCTAGACTCAGAATGAAAGGATGTTGTTTTGCGAATGTTTGGATAGAGCTTGCTCTTCAGTGATACCACTGGTTCTGTGCTGTGTGTGGTTATAGCCAATGGAGTCTTTGCATTATTCCAAATCACCATCTATCTTCTAGACAAAGAATAGAAAGAAGTTTGTATACCTTGTTGCAAAAATAGCAACCAGGGTCAAAAACAAGCTCAGAGTCAATAGCAAGGGCTCCATTGTCATGCTGGTTGGGCTCCTGTGTGACCCTGGGCGGGCCATTTAGCTTCTCTCCGTCCCTCATCCATCGGGTGAAATAATAGGATGGTTATTAACCGAGTCCATCTGCACCTGGATAGGAAGGAAGGTATGTCAGGGCTGTGGATGGGCTCGGTGGGGGAGTGCTTGCCTAGCATGCACATGGCGCTGGGTCCATTCCCAGCCCAAGCACAAAAAAGGACAATGATGTTTAAACTCTCTCCCTTATTATCAATGTTGGTCCTTGAACACGGTGCTTCAGGCTGAGTCCTCAATTTAATAACAGATGTGTGAAAAACACATACTCAAGAAATATTTAATGCAATTTCACCTACTTGTGGGCACTAAGACTTTGAAAATTTTACTTGAGTATTCGTTAGCTTTGATAATAATAACTAAAATGGTAAATACTTGTCAAATACTTTTGGTTCAAGAAGCACTTTCACTTGAACTATTTCATCTGTTTCCTTTTTTAAAAATTTGTTTCAATTAGTCATACATGATGGCAGAGTCAATTGTTTCTTAATAGAATAAAAAATCATGTCCTAATTGTTTCTTCTACCTTTTTTTTTTTGGAACCAGGAATTGAACTCAGGGACACTCAGCCACTGAGTCACATCCCCAGCCCTATTTTGTATTTTATTAGAGACAGGGTCTCACTGAGTTGCTTAGGGCCTCGCTAAGTTGCTGAGGCTGGCTTTGAACTCGGGATCCTCCTGACTCAGCCTCCCAAGTCACTTGGATTACAGGCGTGCGCCACCACGCCTGGCTTGTTTCTTCTACTTTCAACATCAGCTAGTGTGCTCTCCTTAGTTGTGACCCGTCGTGAAGGAAGATTTGTCAAGACCTTGTTATTTGTACAGTTCTGTCACACGTGATGGGTGAAGAAATATAAAATATAAATGTCTAGTTGTTATTTCTCCATGTGTTTCTGGAGCTGTTAATTTTGTATAGCATCCAATTCTTATATAGGAAAAAATACAGATTAAATAATGGATAAGATAATTAATCTTGACATCATCCCCTGTCCTTAACAGATAGATATGCAATGACCAAGTCTCCAAAATAACAGTGTCTGCCCTTGTCTATTCGGGGCATGGAAGCCTTATGGTATGGACAGCACAGGTTACTGTATGGGTGGATTTTTTTTCCTGCCGTGAGTTCATACTCAGACACTTGAGAGGGTGTCTCCACGTGACACTCTAGTGAATTGCCACAAATCCTCAACCCTGTGAACATGGTATCCAGAGTGTATCTAAATGCAGTTTTATTAAAAGAAGAGAAAACTTAGTGCATCCTTTATCCTGGAAAGGGAGATCACAGTGACCCACCATCCACAGGAGCTGTGCCTTGGGACTGTCGTCATCTGTGGTCCCCAGGTCTGCCTCCCTCCCACTGGCCTTCCAGACTCTAGGCTTTTTCTCAACAGGATGGCAGGAATTTTTTCCAGATCTAGCAGATGTTTGTAGACTTTCTAGAAGCTTCCTTGGTTCTAGCAATTAGGGCTAGATTTGGGGTCCCATCTTCTTGAGGTTTAACCACCTCTTCTCGAGTCCGGCTCCATCATGCCATGGAGAACTGGTGTCCTCGTGTCTCCTCAGCTTGATGGTGCCCCTCTATCCCAGGCTGCAGGAAAGGGGGACCAAGTCTATTTTCCTGCATTGTCCCTGAAACTTCATACCAGTTCTTCTCGAGCTCTTCCTGCTCTGAGCATTTACCTGAGCACCTCAACCTTAAGGGACTTCACCTGGGGAGGAAGTCCCTGTGCCCAGCTCACTCTGGGCTACACACTGACTAATCCCTGGGCAGACACTCGCTCCTCTTTGCCCTCACCATCTTGTATGAACCTCTAACAGGACACTCATCACTTTGTTCCATAACTCACCAGCTTCACTTGGTCACTGCGACCTACAAAAAGCAATTGTATTTTCCATTGCAAACCAATACACACAGACATACGTGAACGACACAGAACACGTCCAAGGGAGTTTTCTTACCTTTATACACACGTGTTGTTTTCCACTCTGTGCTTTTCTGTTCTGTTATTTATTTGTCTGTTCATCTACTTTTAATGCTGATCAAGATCCACTTAAATGGATCCCATGACCTTTTAATGTGTCAAAAGCTGCCATTTGAACCACACAGTTCTAATTAAGGTGCCCAACTTCCGCTCCCTCATCTATGCTGGTTTGGGAATTCACTGAAGGCAGAGAGTGTGCCGATTGCTCTGTGTGTGTGCAGCACCTGCCTTGGTGCCTGGCACGCAGCAGATGCCCAGATAAATCATAATCGAACCCAAGAACAGAGCCTCTCTGGGCCTCTGGGCCCTGTTTGTACAATGGAGAAGTGCCCGTGGCACCTCGCAGGGGCAATCGTGAAAACTGTCTGAGATCACGCATTTGAAGCAGGGCACACAGAACCCAGCACCAGCAGATGCTCAGTTAACATGCATTTCATCTGATTTTCCTTGTCTGACTCTCAGTAATTGGCGTTTAACTCTGCACTGCAGTTTCTCTAGCTGTAATGAGAGGTTGAAACTCCGTTAGCCCAACGTCCCAACACTGGGACGTTTTCCAAGGGACCAGGGAGCCAGTAGGCAAATTGCCCCTTAGGGACACAATTTATTCCTGAGGTTTAGCATGGCTCAGTCTCTGGCTGAAAATATATGTGTCATGGGGGACAGTCCTTTTTGTCACACCTTTTGGGATTCATTTCTTCATAAAATGCGTAGAATTAAGTTTGTTAGAATTTCATTGCAGAAATGAAAACTTCCATATTTAGAAAGATTATAAAGTAAGTTTAAAATCAACATGAAATTTAGAGGGATTTTTTCATAAATTGAAAGGCTTCGTAAGAGCTTTTTTTCCCTTTGTTTTTATTTGTTTATTCTAATTAGTTATATATGATAGAATGCATTTTGATACATCATACATAAATGGAGTATAACTTCTCTTTCTTCTGATTATTCATGATGTAGAATTTTACTGGTCATATAATCATATATGCCCATAGGGTAATAATGTCCCATTCATTTTACTACCCTTCCTACCCCCATACCCACTCCCCTCGCTTCACCGCCTCTGCCTAATCCAAAGTACCTCTATTCTTCCTAGCCCCCCACCCCCTTATTGTGAATTAGCATCTGCATATCTGAGAAAACATTTGGACTTTGATCCTTTGGGATTGGCTTATTTCACTTAGCATGATATTCTCCAGCTCCATCCATTTACCAGCAAATACCATAATTTCACTCTTCTTTAAGGCTGAGTAATATTCCGTTGTGTATCCATACCACATTTTCTTTATCCATTCATCTGTTGAAGGGCACCTAGGTTGGTTCCATGGTTTAGCTATTGTGAATTGAGCTGCTATAAACATTGACATGGCCATGTCACTGTAGTATGCTGATTTTTAAGTCCTTTAGATATATGCCAAGGAGCAGGATAACTGGGGCAAATGGTGGTTCCATTCCAAGTTCTCTGAGGAATCTCCATACTGCTTTCTAGAGTGGTTGCACCAATTTGCAGTCCCAACAGCAATGGATGTGTGTGCCTTTCCCCCCACATTCTCACCAACCATTATTTCAAAACCATGAATGTGAATTAACTGTGATTTAGCAGGAAAAGCACTGGTGATGAACTTCCGACTCGGCTAATAACTGGCTACTGAACTCTCTGGATTTCATTTCCTTACCTTTGAAAAGAAGAATCCCATTCAGCTCCAAAATCCTGTGATCCCAAGCATGAATTGGGGGTCCTTTAGTTTACACCCACAGAACACAGTAGCCAACAGGGACATAATCTGCCAACAAAGACATACCTCGGCTGCAGAGTCAAATCAAATGTGGCATCTTGGTCCTTTGTGCTCTGTGACATCCCTTGGTTCTACCATGTGTGAAGGTTAAATGATGCTTTCCCTGACCTTGGAGCCAAAGAAGAGTCAGGTCAGCTGTTATCTAAGTAAATTAAGCCTCAAAAACCAAGCTTTTGCGTGGATCGTCAGAGGGGTTTGTGCTGAATTATACTTCATCTTGTCGGCGAAGTGTGAGCTTTCCATCGCTGCTGTGTGAACTGATAGTTCGTGTGTCTGAGTAACTGATCAGGCCTGTCTGCTGTTTTCTTCTAGGACAGAACGATGGGGAAGATCATGGAGCTTCTGAGCTTCCGGTGGCATGTGAAGGCTCTCATCCTCAGCTGTCTGGTTGAAGTTTAAGAAGGTCAGTAGTGACTTCCATTTGCCTCTGTCTTCAGTTCTTACTGAGCAGGCCTCTGAAGTTGGCAGGGCCATTCCAAAGTCGCATGTGCCTGGGCCTTCCTAACTTGTTAGGGTGAAGTTCCGGGCGGGTGTGGCGAGGCTCCGGCTGCGGTCCTCTGCCACCAGCTTCGCTGTGTGGCAGCTTCGCCTTTGCTTCTTCTGGGCAGTGCCCCACAGAGATGCTGATGGGAAGAAAGTTAGATCACAAGTGATTCGACCTCAGAAGCTAACTAAGCACCTGCCCAAAACGTTCAGAAGGGACTCCCTTCCCTGCTTTCTAAAAGGCTCTATCTTCAGCTTCTGGTCACAGTGAGGGCCACCACTCCAGTGCACCATGGAGAGAAGCAGCTAGCTACTAGCAGACCCCATCTTGGGGCTCACTCACTCTCTGGGGTTCGTCTTTGGCCTGTTGCCCTAACATTCCCCTCAGTCTTGCCACCTGCTCTAGTTTTACCACCTAAAATAAAACACATGCGCCATCATGGACTGCGCTGGGAAGTCCCCCCATCCTGAGGAGTGAGGTTCAGGGTCAAGTCCTTTCTGACCTGAGCCCCTCAGGCCCCTCAGCCTCATTGCTTCATGTCCCTCCTTACCCTTGGGCCCATCATCTGGTGGGTCCCTCTGTCTTGCTCTTGCCTTCTGTCCATCTGGCATAACCACATGCCTCCTCCTCCGCTGACCCGGCCAGACTTGGCCACGTGTAGCCTGAGGTCTCTTGCACCGTCTATGTGGGGGCCAGAGGCCCTCCATCCAGCTTACCCCTGTGCTCACCACAGGCTGTCCATGTCACCCCGCTACTGTACTGGGCACCTGCTCTGGCAGGGACTTCCTTGTTCTTGAGGCAGGAGAGCACAGTGGTCAGGGGCGCAGCCCCTGCAGGCTTAGTGCACAGACTGAAATCCTGATTCTGTGGTTTACAGACATCTCCAGCTCCAGCTCTTCTGAGCCTGTTTTCCTCACCTGTAAAATGGGGGTAAAGAAGATACGTACAACATGCGTGTTAAGTGAGTGTGTGAAGGGCTGGGGCTGGAGGCCTGCTGTGTGAATGTTATCGATCACTGGTGCTCGTTGTGGGAGAGATCACAGTGAATGACTGCATCTCCTTTCCTTGAAGATCAGAGCCATGAAAATGGCAACCATGATTTTAGGTCATGGTGGGCTTTGCACTCTTTCTGTGCGATACTGATTTCAAGAGTACTGTTCGGCTCCCTATGTGGCTTCCCAGAATCCTCACATTGAGAGAATTCCATGTCTGTGGAATTTCACAGCCTGCGCCTGTGGCCTGGCATTCACGAGACGTGGTTGTGCTTAGATAAGAAAAATGCTCTGGACTTGAGACTTTTGTTCCTGCGTGGCTCCCTCTATTACTTCCTTGTTGTATTAGTGACTTCCCAAGAATCCAAGATAAACCATTTTCCCTGCCTGCTAAAAGACTGTAACTCAAATATTTGCTGTTTTTATTGCCACATTATTAAAACCACCCTCTGAATTCGCACCTACAATTCTAGAGGGTGAACCTTTGCACATATATTTGCCCGTGTGCCAAACTCACGCTGCAGGTATACACACACAGCTTTTGTTACCTCCATGAATTCTGGCTGAGGTTTGGGTGTGTGCAATTAGGGGCCGATCCCTGGTTGGGCACACATACCCCTGAGGTCCCTCCTGGGCTCTACCCGCACCTGAACGTCTGGGCTGGGGGCGCTGCCAGCAGGCAGCCGGCACCAGGCCCCACCTGCCTCACGAATGCACACACACAGGCACCCTCACCTGCAGCACCCCAAACCCACCCCGGCCAGACAAGTGCTCAGAGATTCAAGGGGCCCCCTCAAAGTGGGTCTGATGTCCCCGTTGAGAGTTCAAGAATGGGGGCTGGGGAGGTGGCTCAGTGGCAGAGTGCTTGCCTGGCTGGTGCGAGGCACTGGGTTCGATTCTCAGCACCGCATGTAAATAAATAAAGGTCCATTGCCAACTATAAAATATATATCTTTTAAAAAAAAAGAATCAGGGCCAGGCGTGGTAGCGCACGCCTGTAATCCAAGCGACTCGGGAGGCTGAGTCAAGAGGATCACGAGCTCAAAGCCAGCCTCAGCAACTTAGAGAGGCCCTAAGCAACTCAGTGAGACCCTGCCTCTAAATAAAATACAAAATAGGGCTGGGGATGTGGCTCAGTGGCCGAGTGTCCCTGAGTTCAATCCCTGGTTCCAAAAAAAAAAAGTATCGGGAGAGATGTCCAAAGACTCTGAGCAGTTTCCAAATGCCTCTCTCCTTCGTATTTACAATTCACTCTCTTCTCCCTTTGCCAAGATGTATTTCTCCGAGGCGCTGGTTCTTGTGGCTCCCATATTCCTTTCTGTCTTCATCTTTCGTCCCTCACACGATGCTACTGCGGTCTGTTTAGTCAGAAGTCCTTGTTCTGATGGTGCCAAGCTGTCCACGCTCCCTGTCCCGCGTGGTCAATGGCATTGGCAGGTCCATGGTGCCATCAGGGCAGAAGCCACCCCGCACTCTATCCGTACCTTGTTCTCACTCTCAGCAGAGCTCCATTATTATTGGCCCAAATCAAGGATTGATATTGTAATATCTGATTCCATTGATCAAAAGAGGCCCCGGGGAGCTGGGTGCAGCCCAGGGACAGAGCTCTTGCCTAGCTCGCACAAGGCCCTGTGTTCCATCTGCGCCATAATAAGTACATTAAAAGTAAATAAAGGTCCTCAGCCAGGGCTGTCACTCAGGGGTAGCATGCATGCTTGCGTGTGTGGGTGCCTGGGCTAGGTCCAAGCACCAGGAAGAGAGGACCTTTTCAGCCTGTCACTCCCGGGCACCGGAGTCGTCCTCAGAGTGCAGCTGAGCCTGTGTAACCTGGCACAGGCATCAGGGTTTGCTTTCAATTTTAGGCAGATCAGTGCACAAAGCACTTTGGATGAATACAGACAAATTTGTACTACAATTAAGTCATTCTTGCAGAAAATCTGGAGCCTCGCTGGTGGGATCCGATTTTTTAAAAAATCATTTAAAAAAGATAGTATAGGAAGAGCGGAATGAATGACCAAGGATGAAGGTGAAGACTGAGGGCAGCTGAGGCCTCGCGGGTGCCTGTCTTGCAGAGGCAGGAAAGATGGTGAAAGGACTCTTAAAGCTCTAGTGAGAAGAAACCGAGAGTGGGTGGCCAGGAGCTCCCTGCTGGAGGTGTCAGACACGGGCTGGTGGCCTCTTCATCAGAGAGGGTGTTTAATGGGCAGAGGACGAGGTGACCCTTCCAGCCCCGAGCATCTGTGAGTCTATGAGATGCTGATGTTTTGTAGGAGACTCACAGGTGTCTAGGAGGTGAGCTATTGAGATAATTCTGGAAACGGAAAGACCAGCAACTGAAGAATGATCAGTAGTTAGTACTTTTCGCCTGAACCAGGTAAGGCAGCTTCCCAAAGTACTGAATGGATTCCCAGGACATAGCTCATTCTCTGGGAGCATCTGGTTTGTTCTCCATGTTCCAACTTCAGCAGATGATAATACTCTGACTTTAAATAGCCCTTTTGATCCGTGACTCTCAAAGAATTTTGTAAGCACTAATTAGTTCTCACCTGTGACTGGGAATTTACTTTCTAATTTGTCAGATGGATAGTAAATAATTTTGCACCTGAGAAAATTTTGCACAAATTTGCACCTGAGAAAAGCTCAGGTACTGAGGTGGCCACCCCTGGGGGTCAGAGATCCATCAAAAGGAAGAGAAACCGCAGTCACCCCTCAGGATGGCGCCTGACAGGCACTAGAAGTCTCACTGTGTGGGGATGAGACCTCAGACTTGCTGCTGATGCTCAAACGAATCCAGACTTCTTCCTGCTGTTTATTGCTACTCAGATATTCTGACACTGAAATCTCAAATAAGTGTGAAATTTGAGAGAAGTTTCCAACCTTCTAGTCAATATGTAGATTTAAGAATTATGCAACCCTTCTTCCTTTATAAAATTATAGCTATCTTACATTGCACAAAACGTGAGCTATCTGGAAAGTTCCGGGTCAGGACAGACTCCTTATCATCTCCTCGCCCCACGTCACAGTGCCCAGACCCCAGTCACCATTGTTGAAATAGTAATAGGGAACTCTCAGAGGTCCCAGATCAAGGGAAAAGCTTACCCCTCACCCCTTCCTGCCCCGTCAGTTCTAACTCTGACATGATGTTTTAATAGTTAAAATCTGAACATCACCTGCTGCCTTCAGAACACGCCCATTCATTCCCCCTTGACACCAGGCTCTACCTTCTGCCCTGCACTGAGTCACTAAGTCTTCAGTGGCCTTTTGGAACTCCAAAGGGCATTTTTGGAGTCATTGCACTTGACCTCCCTGATACCCTGTCCTCTTGAAAATCTCTCTTCCCTTGGCCTTGGTGTCCGCTAGATCCCTCACTTCCCTCTCACCTCTCTGGCACATTCTCTTTCCTGTTGGGAGACATTCTACTGGGACGATTGGTCCTTGACTCTTTTCTCATGGGGTCAGCTCCACCATCTTGTCTCTGATGGGGGAAGAACCATTTCTCTCCATCTCCCTGATGGAAAAACTGAGACTTCTTGCTCATTCATTCTTTCATTTTCTGTACCCAGCAGCTCACTGAGTTTCTCTTTTTCCTTTGTGGTGGCTCTTAACCTCTCTGCTCTACCACTAAGCAGGTCCCTAGCATTAAATGTGTGTTTAATGGAGATACAGTCCACTCTTCCAGGTTTGGTGTTTACGTGCCACATATACTTTCCATGAAATGAGTGCGCACATTTAAATACATAAAGTGGAAACTCAAAAACTTGAGATTTTTTGCTCGTTCTTTTCTCTTGCATTACTGGGTATTGAGCAGGGAGCCTCCTGCACAGGACAGTACTCTACCACTTAGGTACAACCTCACCCCTTTTCATTTTGAGACAGAGTCCCCCAAAGCTGCCCAGGCTACAACTTGTGATCCTCCTGCATCAGCCTCCTTAGTAGCTGGGACCTCAGGTGAGCATCACCCTGGTCAAAAAGAAAATTTTTAAAAGTAGGTATAAATTAAAATACTGGTATCTCTTCCTGCGTCCCAGTGGATGGTCTGGAGCAGACCAGGAGAGCTTGCCACCCCTGAAATCAGGACTGTGACAGTGGCCATCCATCCTGTCCATCGCCAGGCTCCCGCCGTTCCTTGCCATTGAGTGCAGCATCTGCCTTCATTTCCACTCCTCCCTTGTTCAGAAACCCCAGGTGTCCTGGACTGCCCAGGGAGGACCAGCCCACCTCCCAGGGGACCTCAGGCCCTGCCATCCTGTGACCTTTGCCCCACACCTTTGCTCCCCCCATGCCCCTCCTCCTCCTCTCCAGATCTGGAGCCTCACCTCACTCCCACCCTGTCCACTCCAACGCCTGAGCCTCCTTCCTCACAGCCACCTGATTGTTATGGCCACCTGCCTCTCAGCAGAGTGACCTGGCACTCCCTAGAGGCCATTTCTGTCCTCACTTGAACTCTGACCCCCTCCCCCACAAGTCCTGGTCTCTTCATTCATATCTTTCTCCGAGGAAACCAGCATAGACTTTGAACCTGACCATTCTCCCTTCAGTGCTCCTTGGTTCCTTCTCCGATGGCCCCACTGTCAGGGCTACCAGGCCTTCTCAGTGGTTGTGTCTGGGCAGCAACATTCACAGAGGCCCCAGAATCTCTGACACAGCCCGACTTCCTGATGGCAAGTGCACACAGGGACTTAGCGTGAGTGTGGCCGGCAGTCTAACACTGCTAAGTGCTCCTCGAGCTCGGCTTCTTGCAGGTGGTATTTTCCAGAAGTCGGTTGTATATACTTTTAAAAATTCAATAGAAGATGGCTGCTCATTGAGAGTCTGCCAGCTTGGATTGCTTTACATGAATGTTGATGTGCAGAGAAGTTATTATCAAAGCACCCATCTCTTCAGCGCCCAGTGGGCGCAGGACATGCATGTAAATCATCCATGCATGACAATTTCCTGGATTGAACGCCTGGCGCTTATTTCCCACCAATCAATGCACCTATTCACAGATGGCAGAGTTGGGAGGCTGAGGTAATTCAAGAGGCTGCCACTCGCTGGAGCTTCTTCCACATCTTCTTGAACTCACCTGCAGACACCCACCTGGGAACTGAATCACAGAGGACTGAAATAAAGATGCCAAGTCACTGCCCAGATCTTAAGCTTTATGGTTCCGTGGCTGAATGAGCCCTCTGGTTCTCAGAGGTTCATCCTCAGGGACTGGCCCTGGGGGACTGGCCATTACTGGATGGATGATCTTTGAGACCTTGTAACTGAAACACACTCTTCTTAGTAAAGTAAATGGAAACAAACTGCAAATTAGTTTCCCTGGTCCACTGCAAGAGGGATTGTCCAAGAAATGGAGTTGTTTACTATTCAAACTACATTTTTCTTGTTTACATGGGAAACTTGGCAGGCTTGGCGAATATCATAATTGTGTTCAGAGTCCAAAGTTGTCCCATGATATATATTTCAAGTACGATATGACTCAGTGTCCTGAGCCAAGATTATCCTGCCAACCTCATTCTGGTGGCTGAGACTCACAGCTGATCCTGCGGGTGACAGCTCATACCTTAGGCAGGTTACAGCAGGTGTTGCTTTTCAGATTAAAGTGTCAGCTTTGCCACCTTAGTGAGGGGTAGCTGTTGAATTTTCTCCTAGTTTTCTCATGCTTTTTCATAACTTAATATGTTTCTCTTACTCTGAAAGCAAAGGGCCAAGTTAGAGAATGAGTTGGGGAAAGACCAATGCTGGCCTTGGAGATCTGTGCTAATAAAGTGTTTCTCTGAGATTTTCTTGTTTGTTTGTTTGTTTGTTTGGTGTGTGTGTGTGTGTGTGTGTGTGTGTGTGTGTTTTACTGGGAATTGAACCCAGGGGTGCTTAACCACTGAACCACATCCCCAGCCCTTTGTATTTTTTATTTAGAGACAGGGTCTTACTAGGTTGCTTACAGCCTCACTAAGTTGCTGAGTCTGGCTTTGAACCTGCGATCCTTCTGCTTCAGCCTCCTGAGCTGCTTGTATTACTCTTTTATTTTTTAGGAGACCCACAGAAAAAGAAAGAAAGAAAGACAAGAGAGGAGGAAGGGAGGGGGAGGGGGAGGAGGAGGAGGAGAGAGAAGACAGAGAGAAGAGAGACACAGAGAGAAGGAGAAAGAGAAGCCTTCCAGTTGATTCCATCCAGTTTCCTCTCTGAGCAAGTTTAGGTCAGAACCCAGCTCCCACTGTGGCTCCTGGCTCCTGGGACCACTGCAGATGGCACTGGAGCGGGTCAGGGGGTGCTAGTGCTGGCCTTGTTAGTTGCCCCTGGACTTGCTGCGGTCTGGGAAGGGCGTACCCACCTTGGCTGCCAAGTGAAGCACCTTCACAGCCTGAGGCACATAGACTGGCTTTGCTTTGTGAATAAAAACAGGCAGATAAAGGGATGAAATGCCAGTCCCGAGAGGCCAAGAGATGACCATCAATCACCAAGTGCCATTGAGCAAACTCAGAATGAGTCTCAGGACAGCTACTCTGTGGCTCTGTTTTGTATGAAAATAATGCAACTTCTAGTGACTTGGTTAATATTATTTCCTTCTCGCTGTTTTCTTTAAACCCTGCTTTGAAGTGTACTGGTACAAACCAGTAAGGAATTTGGAAAGTCTGTGCTCATCTTTGGAGCGAATCAAAACACACGGAGCCTTGCAGAAACCTGTGGTCTGGAGTAATGGAAACCAGGGGATTTAGAAGTCTAGACTGATCCAGGAAGAAAGCACAGGTTTCCTCTGAAGCACCAGATTTTTGCCTTCCATTTCAGATTTGCCGTCGACTCATTTCAGATTGTAGTTAGCATGTATGAATGACCACTTTTCCAATAAAGGATTGATGCATTTCAGAATTATAAATTTAGGATAGTTACCTACACAGAGGTATTATCCAAATGTTCGTATCCTTTTGTAACCCTCTGTATTTCATGAAATCTTAAACACGTGTTTATTGTGCACCTACTATGTGAGTGCTAGGGGTACTCTTGTAAACAGAACCAGAGCCGCCTGGCCCCTTCCCTCAGGGAGCTCCTTGGCTCTCTGTGGCGCCCTTTGGTCTCTGCAGTCATGTTAGCAGGGTAGCACTTAGCTTGGTCTTTGAAAAATGAACTTGACTTTCACGAAGTGTCTAATCGCAAAGAAAAAGAAATGATTTTAAATGTAGAGTAGCAAGACAGAAATGCATCTTAAGTGAGCCACACCTTCAGATGCTAGTTCTAATTCATTTTCTTGTCTTCCTTCTCTCGTGCACAGAGTTCTTTCTTCTGTTGAACAGTGACTGGGTTCGTTGCCTTTAAGCTGTCATTTCTTTGTAATTAATGACAACACTTAGGAATGTCCAGTGTATTCCAGGGCAGGGCGGGCGCTGAGAGTGCAGAAACGTCAGGACCCCTTGACCCCATCTCGTTTTCCCTCTTCTGATGTCACTGCATTCTACCCAAAGTTGTCATTCTCACCCTTATCAATCCTTGGCCTCCTTTTCATGAAAGGATTTTGAAAACATAAAAAGACCAAAAAGAGGTGAGTTTAAACAAATGTCTAATTTCTAAATCTTAAACCTAAATTTCCAAAGGCACACTCTGGTGGTCCACATGAGTAACCAAACAGGATGGCAAGCCATGTCCTCCACAGCAGTATTTCCTGGGAGCAAGTAAGACCACCGGAATTTTTTGGTTGTTTTTTGAGTTACTAACAATGGAAGTACCGATGCTCATTTTATAACACCTACTATATCCCAGATAACAAATGTGTACTGATTCATCTCCTAGTTTTATAAGTAACTTTTAGAGGACAGCAGCAGATCTTCAGAGGATGGCAAGTGAAGCCTTCTTTTAAAAAGGGTATTTCAAACATTTCCCCCTAATTACACTGGAGTGCTTTTAATTCATCTCAGGGTCAGTGCATTTTCAAAAACTCTCCTTGCTCCATCAGTATAACAAATATTTTAAACCAAGAGATTGCCTGAATTTATGAGCTTTCCCTTGTATCTTGGATGAAAGGGAGGAAAAGAGGCATTTGGATCTATCTTCACGACCAATTGTTCTTTCAGGAAAGAGCTCTAACCCAAGGCTGCCTTGCTAAATTATGGTTCATTTCCCCTGGTTTGAATGGCTTTGGTTTGAGTTTTCCCAGAGCTGGGATGGAACCCAGGGCTCTGCCCTTGTGGGCAAGTGCTCTACCACTGAGCTCACTGAAGCCCTGAGTGGAATTTTAATTAAGGTTTGTAGATTTATCTTCATAAAGATGAAGCAAGCTTGTTTTCTTTCCCCAGAGAAGAGCTCAGCAGACTGTCTCTGAGGAGATCATAAACTGGTGTTGGGGGGCTATCTCTGCACCTCAGAGGTGAGACAGGCGTCTGGCACCATTTCTCTTCCTTGTGTGTAGAAGGGTCCATCTGGCCTTCCACGTGCATTGCTCCATCCTGAGAACCTTCTATGACATCATTACTAAGTTAAAACAACACAGAGAACAACTGGTCTTTACTTCATTGTTTGCATAGAGTAACACCAAAGAACTTGCAGAGCGAGTTTAATGTTGAGCTAAGCCACATGTGTGACCAGGGGAGGCGGGGACAGTCTCCGTCCATGAGGGCCACTAGGAATATTCCACACAACCTGACAGAAATGTGAATTAATAGTCACTCCCTGAGATGGACCGTCGTGTCTGTGAGGAAGAAAAATTCCTCTTAGAGTAAGATGTGGCGTGGGTCCCCTGGCTGCAGGAGGACACAGAGTCCATTTCTAGTGTGCCTGGGCCCCTGTCACCACACATACAGCGTTTCTGATCTCAGGCCTTCCAGAAAATTTCCTGCGACTTGGAAATCCCAAGAGCTCTTTTCTGGTGTATTCTTACTACATGGTAAATGAAATTCAGCTAATCCCATTTACTGATTTGGTCAATTTCATATAATTAAGGGAGATTTTCACAAAGAGACTAAACAAACCGCTGAAGAAAGTAGAAAAACATACATGTTGGAGATGCATTGGTGTTTGGGCCCAGTTGCATTTGAGTTTTAGGAAGGCTTCCTTCTTCCACAGAGAAATCTGGGGACTCTGGGGCATAGCAGTGTGCAGGGCAATTTTTAAAAGCCCATGCAAGCCAGTTTATTTTTGTGTTGAAAAATCACCTCCTTTAAAACCCTTGAGAATTCTCAAAAGTTCTTATGTCTAGTAAGTTACGTGTAAAGCTTACTTATAATTTTTGGAAAATCTGAGAAACTTAAACAGTAATGATGTCAACCTTCTGAAAATGTGTGCCCGCCTCTGGCCAGGGGAGCGTGCTAACACCTTGCATGTTTCTCTCAGTGACTTCACAGCAGCCCCATCACAACACCCTTTACAGGTGAGGAAACCAAGGCCAGAAGAAGGCTAAGTAACTGACCCAAAGTCAAACAGCCTGAAAGTAATGGGGTCACACTCCTATGGCTCAGTTTGACTCCAAGGCTCATGATCTGCATTGCCTCTCTGTAAATGATAGAAATAGCTGCCTTAATTAATGATTGTGCAAGTAGGACAGCTTCCCATTGAGGATCGATGCTCTGATTTTGATTGGCAGTTCCATGGTACCCTAGCCAAAGGCTCCTGAAGCTCCTGAGCAAGTACACCCACAAGGAAGCCAACAGCATGCTGCTTGCTTGTCCTCTTGTTACCTGGAATTCTGTACCCCTGGTGTCGGTCTGTTGGTCGCTAGTGTCTAATTTCCCTGTCACCTTCTTTCTGCAACTACTGAATCAACAGCTATAGGTATCCCTTTTGTTTAAATAATGGTTATATATATATATATGTATATATATATATATATTTTTTAATAATCAAAAAACAAAGCTGCATGAAGAGAAAACCCCAGAAAGTACAATGAGGAAAATTAGATTGCAGAATCAAGCTTTAAAATACAAAATACTGAGTTTGTTCAATCCAACCCTGAACTTTGTGTTAAAAATATATATATACGAAATAAAACAAAACTCCTTATTTTCCCTTAGATTGAGTCTCTGATGTGAGATGTATTTCACAAAGCATCTTCAAGTTCTTTCTTTTAATTTTAAAATTAAAATATTTGTCAATTTGTTTAGCAGTTCTGGGCATTGAACCCAGGGCCTCGTGCATGCTAGGTAGGTGCTCTACCATGGAGTTGTATCCCCAGCCCTTTTTTAAAATTTTGAGACAGGATCTCACTAAGTTTCCAAGGCTGCCTTCAAATTTGTGATCCTCCTACCTCAGCCTCCCATCTAGCTGGGATTTCAGGTGTGTGTTACCACACCTGGCTCTTGAGCCCTTTGTAATTGTGCTCACACACACCTCAGATAGAGACGGGGCACTTGGGCACCAAGCCAGGACTGCAGCCATCTGAAAATCACCAGGCGATACAAAGAGGATGGGACTCTGACCCTGGGCTGGGTTTGCTTGCTTTCCTCTTGGTGGACAAGATGCTAAGAACGAGCTTAAGCTCCCCCCTTGCCCAGCCCCCACAATGGTCTGGAGTGGGATTAGCCTCTGCTTGACCTGCTGTAGCCTGGAACGTTCTCTAAGTCAGGAACTGTGACTGTGTTCCCAGGGACTTGAATGGTGCCTGGCAGAGTCCACACCTTGGAGCCGATAAATACAGGCATCCATGAAGGAGCGCTACCTAAGTGAGTGAAGGACCCATGGCTTCTGCTCCCAGTCTCACACTATATTTGTAAAATGTTGCCATAGAAGAATTTTTCAGCTCATAGGTCTGGAGCCCTGGGGCCAAACTTTCAAATGGAGCCTCAAAAACAAGAATTTGCAAGTTTAGCTAGGTGCAGTGGTGCACACCTGTGATCCAAGTGACTCAGGAGGCTGAGGCAGGAGGATTGCAACTATGAGGCCAGCCTCAGAAACTTAGCAGGGCCCTGTCTCAAAATAAAAAATAAAAAGAGGCTGGGGATATAGATCAGTGGTAGGTCTCCCTGGGTTCAATCCCCAGTACTAAAAAAATACAAGAACATGCAAGTTAGGAGATTCCCAAGGAAGATTTCTTTTCACAAATAAATTAAAAATTACTTGAACAATAGTGTTTTTTTGTTTCCCCAGCACTAAGTTCTAGGTACTGTAAGCTGGCCCTAAATGATAGCCCTGGCTCTAAAATACGGAACCCTGGCTCTGAAGTTTGGAATGAAAGCCACACAGGGGTATATGCCAAGTTAAATAAGTCACAGAACATAGAAATAAATGTAAACATAAGTTAGAAAGTCTCCTGGGGTGAGATACAGCAACGTCAACAAGGGGTGCTTAACAATAAGCATATGATAAAGACACTGAGGCTATTTTTGTTTAAAGAGAAAATTATGGTTTTATGGTGATTGATATTGTCTTCACAATATTGATCAAGGTGGTGCTGCCCTTTTTGCTTTTCCTTTAAGCCTGTAAGTGGTGAGTGATGTTATGGATCTTTGCACGTTGAACATTGGGTATACTGCAATAAAAATGCATGAAAATGGGCCAGCTGTGGTGGCACATACCTGTAATCCCAACGGTTCCAGAGGCTGAGGCAGGAGGATCCCGACTTCAAAGCCAGCCTCAGCAACCTAGGGAGGCCTACGCAACTCAGTGAGACCCTGTCTCTAAATAAATTATAGAAAAGGCTGGGGATGTGGCGCAGTGACTGAGTGCCCCTGGCTTCAATCCCCAGTACCAAAAAAGAAAAAAGAAAGAAAAAAAGAAAATGTCACAGCCTGCAAGGTGAGTAGAGAGCACTCCAGCACTGTCACCATAGGGTCCCTGTGGCTCTCTGGGTCTTTTCCACCAGGGGTGGAAGACCAGGGAGACCAGGGGTGTGTGGTCAAGGGGGGATGTGTACAGCCAGCTCCCACTTCAGGGGATCAAGATCTCTCTTCTTCAAAGAGGCATTCTGAAGGGGCCTGGTGTCAGCTCATCTCTACCACGTCGTTGCAGAAGAAGTCGCCAATTTGCAAATTCAGAGACTTCCATTAAGTTGTAATGTGGGGAAGAAAATTCTACCTTATTCCTACTAGCTGAACCTTCTCCAGCCAGAGGTGATTATCACCCTTTGTTTCTTTTCTTCCTGCGGCACTTCCCACAGACTCTCTGGTGAAATAGTTATTTGTGTAGACATCTTGTCATCCAAGACTGCTAGCTACTTACTAGATTTCTATTTGTTTGATACTGGGGTTTGAACCCAGGGTTGCTTTACCACTGAGCCACATCCTCAGCCCTTTGTGTTTTTTATTTTGAGACAGGGTCTCATGAAGTTGCTGAGATGGCCTCAAATGATCCTCCTGCCTCACCCTCCTGAGTTGCTGGGGTGATCAGGTGCTGCTGTGCCCAGCTGTTGACTAGTTCTTAATGTATGTTTCCCTTAGCCCTTGCTTTGGAGGCTGGGGGACTTGAATACGAATCCTGACTTCACTACTCCTAGTAGCTGTGAAAACTTGGGCCAGTTTATTTGCCTTCATTAGCTTTAGTTGCTATATCTGCAAAATAGGGAGGATAGCAGCGTCTGCCTCCTCCCATTGATTTGAGCATTGAGAGCACATGCGAAGTGCCTGTGCCCTGGGAGGCAGCTGCTGAGTGATGTCTGCCATGGCAGGAAGGGTGCCCCGGAGCTTGCGTTTCCACGAGGCCTGCCCTCAGCCTGGCCTGGCCCGTGCTATTGAGACCCACAGCTCTGTCTCCTGGGGCACACTCCAATCAGTGCTACAGCCTCGCCCTGTGTTATGAGCTGCCCTGTTGCTTTTCCACGTGATGTAGTCAGTGTGACTTGATAAGAGGGCTGTGTAATGAAGCCTCAAGTAACTGGAGCACAAGTGCTTCTCTTAAACATTAACCGTAACTTCAGGCTGTTCCTATCACTCCTTGCCACCCTCACCCCCTCAGGAGGCCAGGAAGGGAAAGTGTGCTGCTATGCATGTGATTGCAAATGTTTTTTGAGCATTTACATTGCTCAAGATACTGTGCCAAGGATACATCATTTAAAAAGAAGAGTAAGAAGCCAGGCACTGTAATGCACACCTGGAATCCCAGCAACTTGGGAGGCTGAGGCAGGAGGACCCAAGTTCAAGGCCAGCCTCAGCAACTTAGATCCTGTCTCAATGCACTGGAGGCATAGCTTAGAGGTGAAGTGCCCAGGGTTCAATCTCCAGTACAAAAAAGAACATTACAAGATCCCTCCCTTCTACCAAAGGCAGCCACGACTACCCTGATACCTACATTATAGATTAACTTCACTGTTCTTGAACTTCAGTCCATATGACTTTAGGTCTGACTTATTTCTAGCATTGGGTCTGTAAGCTTCATACAGGAGTTGGTCTATTTTTTATGCAACATACTATTTCATGGTATGAATACACCGCAATTTCTCCACCTGTGATTGAAGGGCACTGGGTTGTTTCTTGTTTGGGCTATTACACAAAATGATGCCATAAGCAATCTTATACGTAGCAGTGCACGTTCATGTACATTTCTGTTGCATACACCCCCTGGCATAGAATCACTGGGTTGTTGAGTGTGTCTTTGTGCTGTTTCAGGAGTTACTGTCAAAGTTTTTCCAAAGTGGTTGTACAAAAGTGTACACTGCTACCACCAATTTATGAGAGTTCCATGTGTGTCCTTGTCAGCACTTTATATTGCCCTCTTTTTAGTTTTAGCCATTTGGCAGCAGGCGGGGAGACTCTCTGTGGTCTTGGTTTTTCTTTTCTTGATGACTGAGGTGCAGCCTCCTTTCATGTGTGTATTAGCTCTCTGGATAACTTCTTTTCAACAGTAACTGGTCTCATCTTTTAATTGCAGTGACAGATTTTTGTTTTTGTTAATTGGTCTGTCACCGTTCTATTTGCATTCTAGATGCCAGACCTTTAGGGGACATAGGTATTGCAGACGTCTTTTTTGTGGCCACCTTGGAACTTAGTGGTTGGCAAGTGCGTCTAGGGGAACAGAAAGCCAAGTGCTGGGCTTCCTTCTTCAACTTTGCCTTTTCTCTGGGATTTTGGTCCAAGACCTCAGAGTCCGGTCACTCTTGGATGATCCAAACACAGGAATTTTGTATGCTTAATATTTTATCTAGATTCCCTTCTAGTCTTTCATGTCATAAGGATTGATGTGAATAAACTGTCCCTTCGTCTTAAGGCATATGACCACAGAGGAGAGCCACAGGATGGAGAAGGGTGTCTGGCACCCTGTGGGTGGACACCAAGACACTCCTCTGGGCTGGGACTGAGGTGGGGAGTGGAAGGAGAGGATGGGGAGTTTAGATGGGGCCATGCAGGGCTCCATCCTGTGCCTCTCAGGTCTTGTTCCAGGGTAAAAGTCTAGAGATCCTAGAGCCTCATCCCTGGGAGACTGTGGCCTCTGGGGGAAGCCTCCCATCCAGTGGAGCGGTGCAAAGAAAGAGGAAGGGCAGGAGGGAGGAAGGGGCTTTTTGAGGAAGGTGCAGTCTGGTTGTGGGTACACAGAGGTCCCCTGCTGAAGGACAGGCATCCAGGAAGCCATGCTGTTGCCAGAAAGATACCTGTGGGACCAGAGGTGGCCACAGAGCAAGTGACAATTCTGTTGAGCACCCACAGGTGTGTACTCACCTGATCTGAGCTGCGGAGCAAAAGAATCTAAAAGTAAAAGGACCAGGTGGGACGCCCGCCAGCACTCTGAGAACTGCCATGGGCAGGGTCCAGGACACAGGGCCCTTTCCAGATGGCAACCCGAGCAACTCACTGAGGTGCACAGGGCTTCGCCATTGCCAAGCAGACCCCTCCATCAGCACGGAGCCGGAGGCCAGGTGGACATCATGGCTGTGGATGCGCAAGCCAATCACTGAATAAATTGACTATCAGCTGGGAAGGAAGGAGGGAAAGAAGGAAGGAGGGAAGGAAGGATGGAAAGGAGGGAGGGAAAGAGCCAGGGCAAGCTAAGAGCCAGGGGACGCCTCTTCAGTGCCGTGTGCCCCTAGCACTGTCCTCTCTGTCTTCCAAAGCACGGTGCAGAACTTGGCTGAAAGTGGCCCAAGAGCCTGGAAGAGGAGGGCCCGTCTAAGGGCTGGTGAAGGGGCATTTACTACGAAGACCAAGGCTGATGCCCAAGCCCAGGCAGAATGGCCTGAAGGGAGGACGGGCACAAGTCTGCCATCCAGATGTCCCTGGCATCAGGCTGGTCTTGCCCTGGTTCTTAAGAACACTGCCCCCACCCCCCACCCCTCCTCCTGGAGAGAAGAGGAGAAGTTCAGGGCCCTGTGGGCAACCCCTAACTGACAGGAATATCTAAAGGAGTTTTCAGTTGGATGGGGCTGCATTTCTTTGGTGATGAGATTTAGTTTCCCACTACTAAGAATGGGTTGCAAATATGTATGTACCAAACATATACCAGGGTGCTAGCTCCTAGTACCTACTGTGACTGTGACCTTATTTGGAAGGTAAGATGAGGTTCTTAGGGTGGGTCCTAATTCATATAGTTGGGGTCATAAGAGAAGACACACACACACACACACACACACACACACACAGCAATCTCTCTCAATGCAGAGGTAGGCATTGAGCTACGTGCATACAAACCAAGGAACACCAAGATTGCCAGCAACCAGAGAAGAAAAGAGAAAGGCGCAGAATAGGTGTGCCCTACAGCCTCCAAGAAAGCAAGGCCCTATGCAACCTTGATTGCAGATGTTCTAGAACGTGAGACATTAAGTTTCTGTTGTTTTAAGCCACTCAGTTTGCTACTAGCAAACTAATACAACTACTAACTAGAAGTGGGGGTTGGTAAACCAAGTTCAGTTCAATGGTGTGAAAGGGCAGGCAATTACATTTCCATACCCTTCCTCATCTGTATTCAAGTTGATCTTTGAACTTGTGTTTTCTTTACCAGGGCAAACTCTCCTGCCACCTTTGGATCCACGTGACCCCTGCCGTAGTGTGCCGACTCGCCCCTCTGCATTTGGGACTCCCCAGGGTTATACAGACTCAACTATCAGCCGCCTTGTCCACATCAATACAGCCAGTGTCAGGAAGCACCAGGTAAGCCAGCGGAACCTGGCTGGAGTCAGAATGTACCGGACGGAGGACATAGGGACAGCTCCGTACAAGATGAGTACTTTGTAGTAAGAAATTGCTCAGGCCAAGGTCTCATCAGGAAGGGAGTTGCTACATTAATCAGCACAATTACAGTATTTTCTCATGTAAGTGTGTGTCCTCAGGGTCTGTCTGTCGGGTGGTTGAAGGGCTCCAGGAGACTTCCTCCTTGATTAACTCACCTTTGTTGCCTGTGCGTTTCTGAGATTCTGTCACGCATCTTCCTTTGGTTCCCAAAGGCATTATCAGTTTTTCGGTCACAGCGCACACATCCCTTGAGAAGGCTCACAGTTCACACTCTTAGCAACAGCCAGCATGGCTTACTATGGGATTTTAGTCTGGGACCTAAAGGGAGTTCTGAGCATGTCACGGGGAAGGCCAGGGACACCTTCCCCATGTGGCCTGGAGCCATGTCATCATAATTATCTGCTTTAGTCAGCTGTTTTGCTGCTGTGACCAAAAGACCTGACAAGAACAATTTTAGAGGAAGAAAAGTTTATTTGGGGCTCACAGTTCCAAAGGTCTCAGTCCACAGAAGGCTGGCTCCATTCCTTGGGGCCTGAGGCAAGGCAGAACATCATGGCAGAAGAATGTGGCAGGGGGACACAGCTGGGAATGTGGCACCAGGAAGCAGAGAGAGCCTAAGCTCAGCTCACAAAAAATCTGCACCCCAAAGGCATGCCCCCAATGACCCACCTCCTCCAGCCACACCCTACCTGCCTGCAGTCACAGCTCCCTGAGGGGGACTAAGTAGCTGGGTAAGCTAAGGCTCTCATTACCCTCTCATTTCACCCCTAGCTCTCTTGCATTGTCTCATACATGGCTTCTGGGGGGACACCTAATAGCGAAACCAAAATATCATCAATTGCCAATATCTAACTAACATCCAGGTAGGAACGTGATAACGAACTTGGAAAACATTGAACTACGTTTTCAAAATAGAAGTTCATGGATCAAATGCAGAGTCCTGTCTTCTATGTGTGATTGCAGTTAGGCCCATCCACCCTGTGCTCTGCTGACCACTAGCTCTGTGACAATGAGCAGGTGGCTTCTCTTTTATAAGCTTCAGGGTTCTTCTCATCTGTGAAATGGGACCCCATGAGGAGGTTGCAAGATGCAAATAAAACAAATCATCTAAAGAAATGAGCCCAGTGCCTGGCACAGAATAAATATTCAATGGATGTTAGTATCACATCAGTCTGAATTTTTCCCTCTTCATGAATTTATAGTTGTTTCTTCAAGTAATACCAATTTTTGGTAAAACTGTCTTGTTCCACGGAGTGACCCAGGGCCCTGTTGTCAATCTGCGTGTGGAGATTAGCTGTCCACACCTGGCAGGGTCCCCACTCTGCCACTTTGGAAATAGGCCTACATAAATGGAGCATCAGGACAAGAGGGATTCCTCAGCTGTCTTTATCTTATTAACACCTGGAGCTTTACGTATGTGTGCCCTTTACAAATATCAACTAATTTCTTCCACGTATAATTTCATCATGTAAATTTGACTATTATCCCTTTTACATACAAGGAAATGAAGGTACTGAGGGTTAGGTCACTTCCTGAGGTAATAGAGCCGGTGTGTGCAGTGAAGCAGGATTCACTCAGACATTCTGACTCCAGGGTCTGACCGGTGAACTAGCCTGCTATGTGGAGGCACGTGCCCATGTGGATTTTACCTTCCATTATGCCTATGTTCGTTGTCCCTGAAAGTGTCTGCTGGTCATAGCTTTACAGATATATTTTTCTTTTTCCCTTTTTTCCCTTTCCCTTTTCTTTCTTTTTATGTGGGGCCCGGAACCCAGGCCTTGTATATGCTCATCAGTGCTCTGCCACTGAGCCACACCCCTGGAGATGGTTTCCTAGTACAATCACGTATGGGATGGTGGGGATGGGTTAGAGAGGAGGGGTTGGGTAGTTCTTGGAAGACGAAACTCCACTACCTTTCCAGGGAGGCAGAGAGTGACCAGGGGGCAGAGTTGCCAGCTCTAGATAGTTCTGCCCACACTCCTTATCCCCACTCTCAGCTGAAGCTGACCAGCCTGAGGGAGTGAGGGGTAGTTACCAATGGCCAGCTCCCAGATGAAAAGGGAGAAGAGGGAAAGGGACATGTGGATGCCTGTTATGTTAAATATGGTAAGGAAAGTGCCTGAAGTGACAGAGAAGGTGGGGAGAGGTTCTGGCCCCCCTGGGGAAAAGGCTTTGCAAAATGTGTGCGCACAGTGAGATGAGAAGGCAGCTCCGTAGAGGACACCAGGAGCCACCTGATGTCTCCAGCAGCTCTGGACTTAGGTTCCAGGTCCTGGGCCAGATATAAAGACACTTTGCCAACCTGTGCCCCACTCTGGTTGGGAAGGTGGAGTGACAGTGAAGGAACTTGTAGTCAGAAGGCTACAGAAGCCCAAAGCTGACTCACCTGGGCGGACCTGGTAGAGGTTCACAGGTGGGTGCCATTTTTGCCAGGTCCTGAACTGTGAGAGGGTTACCTTGGTTTGTTGCCATTGTGTGGGACAAACTGTCGGGGATGGTAGTTGAGAGATAGAGAGGTTGGGAAGCTCTTTATGAGGTAACAAGGAGAGGCTGGAGGCCAATTGACTGAGAAGTCAAAGGTGGCCCCAAGCAGCAGGGAAAATTGAGATGCTACTGACTGTGGTGGGGAATGGGATGGAGGACAAGAGTATGGTCAGCTTTGTGTCACTGATCAAAATACCTGATGAGAACAACTTAGAGGACGAAAGTTTATCTGGGGTTCACAGTTTTGGAGGTCTCAGTCTATAGATAGCCAAGGTCATTGCTCTTGGGCCCAAGGTGAGGCAAAGCATCATGGCCAAAGCTGCTCAGCTCCTGGTGGCCAGGAAGCAGAGAGAGGGAGGGGGCCAGGGGTCACAGCAAAGATGCACCCTTCCAGGGAATGCTCCCTGTGACCCTCCTCCTCCAGCCACGATCACCTGCCTGCAGTGACCACCCAGTCAGTCCATTCAAACCAGGATGGACTGATTGGGCTACAGCTCTCACAATCCAGGCATCTCACCCCTGGACATTCCTGCATTAACACAGCATCAGGGGGACACCTCACACCCAAACCCTGACAAGGAGGGACTCTGTGGCACACCAGAATGACAGAGTGAATGTAAAGTCTGGTCATCGCGGGGAATGAGAGGCAGGGCCGTGCAGAATCCTAGAGTTTTAGGGTATTTGAGTTTTTTGGTCATTCTCCCACTAGTGTGTCCCTGCCCCCCTCCGGCACTGAGAGGTTGAGCCTGGGGCATTTCACCACTGAACTATACCCCAGTTCTTTTTATTTGTTATTTTGAGACAGGATCTTGCTGAGTTGCTGAGTCTTGCTAAGTTGCTAAGACTGGCCTCAAACTTGCAATCCTCCTGCCTCAGCCTCCCAAGTTGCTGGGATTACAGGCATGCACCACTGTGCCTGGTTTCCCCCACTAGTGTTTTCTACTGATGAAACTGGATTGGGAACAACACAGGGACAAAATGTAACTTTCTGCAGAGGTGATAGGTGGGGAAGAGTTGGGAGTGGTCAGATCATGAGGCTGCGCGGTGACTCGTGAGTGGACAGCTTATCCATTCACTTGTTTTTAGCACAAGCTGGTAGGGCTTTGGCTAACAGCAAGCTGATCCCTCCTCTGTTCACCCTGCCACGGGGACAGTGCCAGGGAGAGTCCAGAGTGCTTCCAGCACCTTTTTGAATTGGCTATTTCTCATTGCCTCACCATGATGAGAAGATGGACTTCTCAACCACCCACTTCCAGTAGGTGAACTTGGAACTCCCTAGTGTCTCTGGGTGAGCAGGTGGCAGCAGGAGGGTGGCTTTGGTTGCTTCACTCTCTGCTTCTCTGTGATTAATTGGAATACCAATCTGGAGTGGTCTCGATTCTTGGTGAAATGTCAGGTCCAGGTTGGACTCCTCATAAATCCAGTAGCATCCTTTCTTGGCTGGAGGTGGGTGGGACCTAGTAGTGGAGGCCCTGGTTCAACCCCCAGCACTAAGAAAATGAAAACAAAAGCCAATAGTAACCTTTCTTATGTAGAAAATTGTATCCCTGCTAGGTACAATGCCTGTGGTCTCAGCTACTCAGGAGGCTGAGGCAGGAGGATTGCTTGAGCCCAGGAGTTCAAAGCCAGTCTGGACAACAAGCAAGACCCCTGTCTGTTAAGGGTGGGAGGTGGAGCAGGGGAGGGAGAGAAAGGGAAGGGAAGAGAAGGGGAAGGGAAAAAGAAAGAAGGGAAAGGGAAGGGAGAGAGGGAGGACAGAAAAGGAGAAAGGGAGGCAGGGAGGCAGGGAGGCAGGGAGCCATGGCTGGCTGTGAATACAGATTTGCACACAATGAATCAAGACAGTCTGAGGTGAGAAGAGGAAGGGAAAGTTGTTCCCAGTCTGAGTGTCTCTTTCATCTCTCTTCCTCAGGGCTGCATTTGTAAAGCAGGTTGTCATGGTTTGGATGTGAGGTGTCCTCCAAAAGCCCTTTGTCAGTGCAGGAATGTTTGGAGGTAAAATGATTGCACTACGAGAGCTGAGACCTAAGCTGTCCATCCTGGTTTGAATGGACTAACTGGGTGATGACCGTATGCAGGTGGGGCATGGCTGGAGGAGGTGGGTCAGTGGCCTGGAAGGGTGCATCTTCCCTGTGGCCCCTTCCCCTTCCTCTCTCTACTTCCTAGTTGCATGAATGCAGCTACTTTCCTCCCCCACACCCTTCCTCCATGATGTTCTGCCTCATCTTGGACCCAGAGCAATGGAGGCAGCCAGCCAGGAACTGAAACCTCTGAAACTGTGAACCAAAATAAACCTTTCCTCCTCTAAGTTGTTCCTGTCAGGTATTTGGTCACAGCTATGAAAACCTAACACAAAGGTTGTCTGTTTCTATTAGGGAACCCCACATTGGTCAACGTGTTCTCTGAGGCTGTCCTAAAATGACATGAGAGACTTGTACAATATGCAAACTTGGTTCTTGTTTCTCCTCCCCTATCTTGGGAGAGAGACATGGAGGTAGGAGTGAGAAAGGAAGCAGGCTATTCCAGAGGTATAAAGAGTATCCAAGCCGGGCGTGGTGGCTCACGCCTGTAATCCAAGCAACTTGGGAGGCTGAGTCAGGAGGATCGCGAGTTCAAAGCCAGCCTCAGCAACTTAGCGAGGCCCTAAGCAACTCAGTGAGACCCTGTCTCTAAATCAAATACAAAATAGGGCTGGGGATGTGGCTCAGTGGCCGAGTATCCCTGAGTTCAATTCCTGGTTCCACAAAAAAAAAAAAAAAAAAAAAAAAAGAGTTACCAACAATGGGTTGTTTTTTTTTTTCTTTCTGTTTTTATTTCTTTCTCTTTAAAAAATGGTTAAATGCAAATACCCTTCAAACTCAGAGGGAAATTGTGGGCAGAAAGATTTCACTGATCTATAACTAGGGGGAGCCACCGAAGGTGTTCATGATAGTTCTGTAATAATCTAGAAGAAAATATTTTAATATCAAAATTTAAAATTTTTTTAAATGAAAAACCCTTTTTGTTGTTGTTGTTTGTTTGTTTGTTTGTTTGTTTTGGTCTCATGATACAAAATTAATCTTTTACTCAGTCCTATAGAAAACTTTATCTAAGGACTGGAAGTGCTTGCCTAGCATCCAAGAGGTCCTGGATTCTTTCCTCAGCACTGGAAAAAAATCCAATTTAAAAGCTTGAATTTGGATTTTTAATACTTGTGACTTTCTTAAAGTTTGTAATTAGAGACTTTGGGTAAAAAGCAAATAGTAGCCCCAAGTTCAAGGTATTATTGCTCAAACTTAAGACAACAAAGATCTGTGAATTCACACATTTGTTAATATGTGTTTAAATTTTGTACTAAGACATAAAATTTAAAAAGGAACTTCTGCATGACATCATTTCTCCAATATATCACTAAGGTTTGGGAAATTCCTTTAAGAATCCAAAAGTGCAATAAGGCTGTTAAATGAATTAGTTAAGTGTATGTATTGACATGCAAATCTATTCATTTTATACACATACGTATGTATGACATGCTGATGAATATTTACTGTAATTATTATAGATGATACCCTAAGGCTTTCTTCTTCTCCTAGTCTTTTGTACTAGGGATTGCACCCAGGGGTGCTTTACCATCCAGATACATCCCCCGTCCTATTTATTTATTTATTTTTGTTGTTTTTCTGCTTTTTGGTACTGAGAACTGAACTCAGGGGTGCTCTATAATGGAGCTACACCCCCAGCCCATTTTATTTTTGAGACAGGTCTTGCTAAATTGCCCAGGCTGGCCTCCAGCTTGGGACCCTCCTGCCTCAGCTTCCGAAGTAGCTGGGATTATAGGTGTGCACCACTGTGCCCGACTGTTTGGCTCACTTAATAGCCTCCCAAATTATTTATCATCACCAGATTATACTTTTGCAGGAAGCACATGATGATTAGTATGTACCGACTCAACCCCTCGCCCTACACCTGCCCAGATTTCACAGCTCTTTCACACAGGCGATTCTAACATCCCGGCTGAAGTCCATTCTCTAGGTAGTTTAACTTTAAAAACTAGTTCCCTTCATCCATCCAACTCATTTTTATGCTATTTTATTTTCTGTTGTTGTTATTGGACTAAAGGAAAACTGTTGGTCTTACATTGTATCATCTGTACTTGCTAAATACATAATTCCAAAAATTAAAAACAAAAGATGAGTTCCCTCTAAAGATCCCATCTGTGCACCACATGGCCCCATGCCAATAACTTTCAACTTCAAATGGGGCTCAACTTATCTTTGTCAGCAAGTGAAGTATTACCTGTTTTCTTGCCCTTCTTACCCCCTTAAAAATGTGACACTAAATCCCTAAACCCCAATATTTTCCATAATAGTGATGAACATTATATAACAGAAAGTTAGGAAGACTATGCTGTCGGGGGCAGAGTGGGGGAAAACAGCTGAACATCAATGGACAGGCCTGGGAGGAAGCAAAAGGAATTCAGGGAGAGTCAACAGAGAAGCCTTTGGTGGAGTCCAAGAACAAGCTTAATGGAATGAGGGAATTGGAAAGTAGAACTAGAGTCATAAAGGGAAATCTGAGAGAAAGGTCTGCTTGTATTTTGTAAGTTTTGCATTTCACAGTAAGTTTATGGAAACATGAACACATTTCCTATCCTGTGGAAATAACTGCCGACTCCATAACCAGGTGGTGAGCAAGAATTGATCAGACATCATCAAGGCATACAGAATTACAGCATTCTTTTATTTTGATTCAGATACATGTTCAGGTATGTTCATCAGGCTAGCTTTATAAATTGTGAAAAATAAAACAAACTTGAACCATCAATGTCAAGGTAACTTTTTTAAGGATTTCCTTTTTGAGGGTGAAGCCCAAGGTAAGTCTTCCCGAGCATTACAGGGTGCCTGTGAAGGGGCTCCTCAAGACCCAGGCTGGAACCTGAGCAAGTTGGGCTGCTCCACTCAAAACTCACTCTCAGTTTGAGAATGGTCTGTTTCCCAGGGAGTACTGAGAACTACTGTCTCTTCTTTGGAGATGCCAATCATGGGGCAGAGATGCTAGTGGTCCTGGATAGAGAGATTCTCTGGCATGAATCAGGTTTTAGATCTGGAATCTTGAGTAGTGGTCTGAAAAAGCTTAGATATGCTTTAGATATCATAGAGATGATACAGTACGACTATGAAGTGGCTACTTGTTTTCCAGTATTCTTTCAAACATATGTAACTTACTCTTGTAACTTGTCAGTGGGAAGGGAAACTGGTAAAATCAATCTGAGGGAAAGAAAAGAGCCCTTGCCCGTGTGCACAAGCATACACAGGGTTCAAACGTGCGTGCCCACACACACACGACTATATCACTCATCCTTGCCATTCGGATATGCAAATGGTTTGAAGGCACTGCAGGGTAGATCTAATCTGGGGCTAAAAATCAGCTGTTTGAGGGGCTGGGGTTACTGTAGCTCCATGGCAGAGTGCTTGCCTAGCTCATGTGAGGCACTGAGTTCGATCTTTAGCACCACATAAAAATAAACAAATAAAATAAAGGCATGCTGTCCATCTACAACTACAAAAAAAATTTTTTTAAATCAGCTTTTTGAAACTTCAATGAAACCTATCTCCTTCTTTCTTTCAGGGATTTAAAACATGCAGCAAAGAGAATCATGCAAGGTTCTGAGCAGCCAGGAGAAAAGATCCATTTGTATCTGGCCAAGTGATCTTCAGAAAGGAAATGTGCTCTTCCTTGGAAAGGCTCTCCTAGAAATCTCAACTTCTCCAAAAGTAGCCTGACCCATTGCAGAGTCTCTGCCTATTTCAGAGATGGCTGGGCTGGAGTCAGTCTTTGCTGTTTCCTAGATTCCGGGCCATAGGAGAGGGAGACTGAGGCTTAGCCTATTAATGCTGTGGGGCCTTAAGTAATGGAAATGCATCTAGTGGGACAAACCATTGCTGGAATCCCTGTGTCTTCAACAAACAGGCTGTAAAACTGCATTTGAGCTCCTTAGGAGATGGGTATTAAATGCAGTAATTTTCCATGGGCTTGCCATTGTGTGAATATGTGCAGAAAGACCCTCTGTAGCTGGTGGTCCTCATGCTGAACGGGAAAGAGTTGACATGGCAGAAAGATTCTCTTCTTTCAAGCACTGTCAAAGAAAGAAAAGAGCAGAAGGCCATCACTCAAAAGAATCTTCCAAAAGCAAGCAACATGTGTTAAGGAAGCTCTTCTTGAGGTGGAATTCAGGGGAAAGATGCTGAAGCGATTGGCTCAGTATCCTGGGACCAGAAAGTCCAGTGAAATTCCACACAGTTCTAAGAAGGCAGAATCCATTCAGAAAACATCCCTAGGCACTTTGTGTGTGTCAGAAAGTATACGAAGTTACTGGAGAAAAAAAGAGGTATTGGATGAGATCCCTTCCCTTAGATTTGGGTAATCTAAGAGAATGTGACAACATGGCTATTTCTAAGTGGTGAGATGACTGCTGTTATTATTCTTCATTAACTTTTTAGAATAGAAAAGGATCTATAACTGAGTAGTTTGAAAACCTTGATGGCTCTGAAGTGAGCGATGCTCATGAAATTTAAAACCTTCACACTCTCCTGGTCTTTGCTGGAGTGGACATTTGCATTTATCTCTGTGAGTAGATTTTCTCCATGCAGATGTTGAGGGATTCTGCAGGCAGGCCGATCCTGCCGTATGGTAGGGATGATCCTGTACACCCTCTTCATTGCCTCCCGCTCCCTGCCTGGCCTTCTCAGTTCTCTTGGCTAACCCACCTGCGCCTTGCAAGGCTGTCTCCTCTCGTTCCCCGTGTCTGCCTAGGGTATCACAGCCTGCGCACCACAACACGGTATTTCTGCCTGCCACTCAGGCTCCAGGTTCAACCTACATCCTGAGCATCAGCTTCATGCATTCTCCCCGTATTCTTCCCAGACGCTTCTTAAGTGTACCCTCTAGTCGATTCTCCATCACCAGCTAGATTGGTGCTTAAAAACCACTGGAGGGCTCTCATTGGCCTAAGAATGAAAATCCAAAATTCTTAACTTACCTTCCTGACCATGAATGATTGGTTCTCACTTATTTCTCTGGCTTCGTCTCCTGTCCATCTGTCCTGGCTCTTTTCCCACTCACAGCCTCAAATGCACCATTCCCTTTATCTGGAATGATCCAACTCTCCATCAGTCCTTCAGGACTTGGCTCAAACATTGCTGCCTCAGGGGGGCCCTTTCTAGGGACTCCCTTGAGTTTTTCTAGGGACCCCCTTGAGTTTTCTCTCTGTGAACACTCATTACAGGTTAAGCATCTGTAATCTGAAAACCCCAAAACAAAAATGCTCCAAAATCCAAACATTTTGAGTGCCATCATGACACCACAAGTAGAAAATTCCATTCCTGATTTCATTTCATGTGACAGGTCACAGTCAAAATTCAGGCACACTAAAAATAGTGCATAAAATTACCTTCAGGCTGTGTGTATAATGCATGAATTTCTTGTTTAGACTTGGGTCCCATCCCCCAAATATCTCATTGTGTATCTGCAAATATTTCAAAATCTGAAATTCACTCTGGCCCAAGCATTTAGGATGCGGGGTACTCAAACTGCATCATACTGTCTACGGTCTTCACAGTATTTATGAGACATTAAAAAATAACATTTGTAAGGTTTTTGTTGTTGTTTTAATTTACTGTCTCCCTCAAATTGTAACAGTTATGCAGATTATATTCCTACTGCCTGGGACAGTGCCAGGGTTGGGTAGACACTCAGTAAATGGATTAGTAAATGAGTAAGTCAAGGTGTTAGGGACTAAATTTTTCCTCCTAATAGGATATGCATGTTCATTTTTTTAACTGACAGAACTATCTGCACAGGTGATTTTTTATCTATGGAGTGGGACTCAGATTAGGGTAAGGAGGAACATTTTCTTCCCCTGGTCCTGATGGCATTGCAACTTGGATTTCAGTGGGGGACACAGGATGCACCTTCCACGTGGAGGGGACTTGCTGCTTCCTGCCCAGGCCCGGGATGCTTTCACATCGCCAGAACCATTCTTTGGTCTTAAGTTTCTCTTTTCCCTTGTGTAGTTCCTGTGTCCCATCCCCACCCACCCCCAAAGTTTGTCAGATTTTTTTGAGTTTCACAGTTTAGTCAGGCTGTGCTCTGAGGACCTGGGAGAGGAGGAGTCTGTGTCTCCAGCTGTGGGGAAGACATGCTAAGAGACAGTTCGCAGAGGAAGTTCAGGTCAGGAACAAAACAGCTGGAGCAGGGTCCAGTGCCAGCCAGGAGAGATTTGTAACCATGTCAGTACTCGCCTGGAATGAGCAGGAGGGGCCCCTGGGCAGTGCCTGGACTTTCTGAGGTGACAGAGTTCCAGTTATCAACTTGTTGCCTCTCAGCCCCAAATTCATCTTTTTTGCTTTCTCTGTGAAAATGGATCTGGGCCCTTTTAAGAACTGCCTTGCCTGCAGACTTTTAAGCTTTGTCAGTAGGGGGCAAGTGAGGCCTTAGAGGAAGACCGAGTTGTGTCTTCTTGTGGCTGCACTCCCCTTGGGCAGACTTCTTCAGCATGGGCAGCTTTTCCCCCAAATCCTGACCTTCAGGTACTTTTGTAATGAAGATTCCCCAAGGTTTTTTTGTTGTTGTTGTTGTTTTTGGTACTGGGGATTGAACCCTGGAGCACTTAACCACTGAGCCACATCCCCAGCCTGTTTTTATTTTTTTATTTTGAGACAGGGTCTTGCTAAGTTACTCAGAGCTAAATTGCTGAGGGTGTGTTTGAACTCGTGATCCTCCTGCCTCAGCCTCCAGAGCCATTGGGATTAAAGGCGTGTGCCACCACGCCTGGCTCCAGCAAGTTTTAAAGGGTGGATTTCCAGCAGGTTCCGCTAACATGACACCATGATGACATCTCTTCAATTTAGTGAGCCATGGCTGTCCCTTCCTAACCTACAGGATCTGTGTCTCAGCCCCAGGGAAAGGAGGCTCACCCTAGAGGGCTTCATCTCAGCCTGAGGCTTAGTGGCTATTTCTTAAGTTTTTCTGTCTGCTGTTCTTATTTCTTTTTGATTTCTCTTTACTTCTTACTGGTCAGTCCCTCATTACTTCAAATCCTATTACAATTGATAGTTCTTCATATTAAACATTCACTGTTCAAATTGCTGTGTGGTTTCTTTCTCTTGATTGGACCCAGACTGATATACATGGGATGGAGGCTCAGACTCTGGTTATTTGGCTATCAAGAGACAGAGTCTCTACAAGACTGGGGGATTTGGAGTTATCTAGGTTGTATGTATTTTTCTAAATTTACACAACAAACATTATTTTCAGAATCAGAAAAAAATAAGAATTTTAAAACAGAAGAAATGCAATACAACAAGCAACACACACACACATACACGAATCCCCCCAGACTGAGAGAGGTGGAAGAAGTAACATACTAAGGAGGAACTGTGCCTTCAAGGAGGTGATGCTGGAATTGAGCAGGGAAGGTTGAGTGGAGTGTGTGTGCGAGAGAGGGGTTGGGGGTGGGGGGATGTGCATTTTCCTAGGCAGAGCGAGCTGGAGACAGACCAGGATACATATTGGGAAGTTTGACCACTGGTTCGGTGTGCACAGAGCCCGTGGAGAGCAGGTCTGTCTGATCCCAGCCAGCCCTTGAGGGTTTAAAACTGTGGCTCCTGTTGTGGGAAAGCTGATTTCCTTCTAGACTGTGAGAATGGCTGAGAGAATGCTCCTCACAGCTCTGCACCGAGTTCCAACCATCTTGGAGTTTAACTGACCAACGGCCCTAGCGCTATGCTCTGAAATTCAGCTGTAAGGTTGTGCCCCATGACAGACTTCCACCTGGCTGCTCCCAGGAGAATCGGTGTCCCCACAATGGGTGAATTTGGTTGTAGAACTCACCAATGATCTTGGTGGTTAGGTGGTGGCTTTCCTCTGTCCCTCATTTGGGCTCAGATTTCCATATTGTCAGGCTTTTTTCCTAGCTGCCTTTCTATTTAGTTCCACAGCCATTTCCCCAAGGAGAACTCTCCCCTCCTAGTCCTGTTTTGGGTCCCCTTCTTGGAGACCCCATGGCAGCACATCCCTTCCAGCTACCCTCCCTTCCCTCCTTTCCATAGCAGAGTCTTGGTAGGGGAGGTCCGTGGTCTAGGAACTCGGCTTCCCAAGCAGCCTTTACTCCCGCGGCTCAGCTTCCTCGCCCTTCTCATCCCCGCGGACTGGGCCACTCAAGTTTTTCTAATAAACCTTACAGCCTCTGCACCTGGAGAATCCAAAATCAGCTTGATTCTGGAGTCTCAACTCAACTGCCTCCTCCGCCTTTGAGCCATTTCCACGTCTGGGGTCTCAGCTGGGGAAGAGTGGGGCAGTCTCTGCTGCCGCCGAGACCCAGGCTCCTGCGGCACTGGTTCCTGGTGAGACCTGGGGAAACATCTTGACCGTAAATTCACTGGGGAACGGACAGGATCGTATTCGCTCATCACACCCTGCACTCCTGGGCAGAGCGACTGGCTCTCTGACTCGAACTTTTGAGTTGTTTTCCTTGGTGGGATGTTGCAACGAAAGCGCCTGGAGACACTGCGGCGACCGCGGTGCTGGGCGGGCTTCGGGGTCTGGGGCCGGCTGGCCAGGGGCCGGCTGGCCAGGGGCTGGCGCGGGGCGTGGCCGGCGGGCCGGGGCGGGGCCGGGGCGGGGCCCGCGGCCGGGGCGGGGCGGCCCGGGAGAAAGGTGCGGCCGCGGCTTTGGGCACACAAGCGCCGCGCGCAGGGCGGGGGGCAGCCTTGACCGCCGCAGGCGCACAGCGCGCGCCGGAGTGGAGAACAAAGTGACCCCAGAAACTTCTCCAACTCCGCCCGGCGTCCCTCACGCTGAGCAGCGGGGAGAGCTGGGCGCGACCCGCTCGGACGGTGCCCGGCTCCGGACCCGAGGTAAGGGGCACCGCGGGACAGGGACCCGGCTCCGGGGACGTGCGGCGGGGCGCGGCGCCCCCTTTGTGAATCGCCCTCCTTCCTCCCGGTTGGTTCTGGAGCTCCGCAGAGGGGTGCGGCCCGGGGACCCTCTCCGGCGGGTGCTAGCCCCGGGCGCCTTCCTGTCCTCCCGTGCGGAGCTGGCTCGGGGATAAACACTCTACCGAAGCCTCTGAACGCGGTCCCCTGCTCCCTCTGCGCGGCGCCGACACGTCAGGGCCTACCGCTACCCGGTCCCGGTGGAGCAGGCGGCGCGCCCCGGCGTGCAGACGCGCAGGTCCTCGTCCAAAGCCCAGTTGTCCCGGGTGCCCGAGGGGTTCTGCGTGCCCCACTCCACGGTGTGGACCGTGCAGTCGCCGCTCCGCCCTCGGAGCGTCGGCGTTTCGCGTGGCGTCGGGAGGTGCAGAGCCCTGCCTCGGCCACCCGGCGGACCACCCGGACCCGCGCTCCTTCTGGGGCCGAGGTGCCAAGTTTCTGTGAAAGCCGATATGTTGTGTCCCTGCGGGATTATATTTACAAAAAACAGTGTAGGAAGAAAGCTCATTCTTCCACCCGTCGGTGGCTGACAGCGCCTTAAAGTATGCGAGTAGATCCACGAGGTGTTTGCATCTTTTGAAACGGTGAAACTTAATATCGACGTGCTTCCCTGCTTCTCCCCCCACTTTCTTTTAAAGTTGAAAAATAGGGTAACATCTACGGGGTGTGTGTGGGGGGCGGTGCTGCTTGAGCTCCAATTTAGGGGGAATTTTTTTTATTTTTTATTTTTTGGCTCTTTGCAGCCGCAAGGCAAGAGGCCACTTGGTGACACTCCCGGGCAGGCTTGGGTAATAAGACCTTAAGACCTTTATTCACTGTGTGCGAAGGTCCTGGGGTTCTCTTCTCATGGGTTTTCACTCATTCTGCAGGCTGTTTGTCAAGTGCCGCTAATATAGACTTATTTTAACCGATAACACCTGGCAATCTCCAGTTCTCTTCCCAGAAGATTTAAGCCAGAACGTCTCTAAAAAGCTTTTGAAATGTCTTCCAAGCCTCTTACAGGTACGGATCATGTGCTACAAAAATTTTAGCCCCAGGTTCTGGGTCAAAGAGTCAATAGCCAGTCTCATAATTTTGAAATAACCATTAGAATATATCTATTTACATATATACACTAAGAAATATTTCCTGATATTCTTTGAGATTTTTGTTTTAAAAGAGTCTCAAGATCAGTATAGTCCTAGAAGCAAATTTCTATTTCATTGGATTTTATCTGCTCGGTTTACAGGACACTAAAGGCTGTTGCTTTAGGATATTAAAGATTTTTTTCACTTGTTCTAATTAGTTATACATAAGAGCAGAATGCATTTGGATTCATTGTATGTGAATGGAGAACAACTATTCAATTCTCTGGTTGTACACGATGTAGAGTCATATCATTCTGATCTTACAAGAACCTCGGGTAATGATGCCAATCTCATTCCACCATCTTTCCCACTTCCCTCCCCTCACTCCCCTCCCCTCACTCCCCTCTGCCCAATCCAAAGTTACTCAATTCATCCCTTCCTGATTTTGTGATGGGTAAATATAAAAAAATATGGCAAGGTATAACTGAAGAAAAGTTTATTATTTACAATAATAAAACAAGCCCCTAATGATCTTAGAATCAGGTTTCAACATTTTACCATGCTATATAATATGCCTAATAATGTGGCTGCCTGGCTGCCTCTACAGTCTCATTTGCTGCCTTTGTTCAGGTTCACCCGCATGCAACTCCCTTTTCCCCACCCAGAAGCACAAACACTGCCTGCTCCAGACACGTCAAACTGCTTGCAGGTTGTCATTTCTAGGCCACTATCTAGAATGCATGAACACACTGCCTTCACTGCTGTTACTCCTCTCGTTCATCTGTTGACTACGCACATATCCATCATATGTCAAATACCATCTCATTTCCCCTCGATCTGTTGGCAGAGTTAAGCTCTTCCTCCTCTAGTTGTCAGCGCTGCTACTGGAACACATTTTTATTTGCACAACTGGTCATGTGACCTTGTAGAGTGGGTGGGTTGTTCGCTGCACAAGGTCATTCCAACCAACAGGCAAGCAGAGACTAAAATCCAGTTCCCACTCAACTTGCCAAGCCTCTGGTACGCTCCTCTCTGCTGGAAGAAGTTACCTTTTGTGATTTACCCAAAGGCGCAGTGTAGGTTAGTGGCAACCCTCCCTGAACCTGTTCCCACTGTTTTCAGCATACATTAGCACATAGGATGGGGTAGGAGATTGGGTAAGGTTCCCAGAATCAATGGGAAAACAGTTACTTTTTGTGAACTCTAGAAGGAAGTGAGAGGTTGGGGACAGATTGTGTGTGTGTGTGTGTGTGTGTGTGTGTAAGTAGGTGTATAGGAATGTGCTTCAGTTGGTCCTTATGTCTGGCTGTTCAAATGATGCTTGAACAGATGTCTTCTCCTTGATTTCAGGGAACTCCCTGGTGGGCAGCAGGGATTTGCATCCACATGTGGTAGGCCACCTCAGCTGGCCTTGCAAGACACTGGGGTTCACATGTTCTGAGCAGGATCTGCCAAGATGGATAAGGGTGCAAGAAACTTGAAAGGAAGGCCATAAAGAGCTTTGCTCCGTAAACATATGCTAACAAATTGGATTAAAGTGCCATTTTGTGTAGAAGAATTTAAGGAATTCCAAAGTGACATCACAGAATCAAACTGAGAATGAAAGATTTTTAATCTGATTTATTTAGGTTCTGCAGTGAATTCATTTCAGATCACAATCTGCCCATGAAAATGCAATTTTTATGTAAGGGGATTTTACAAATTCAGTTGGATGCAAGATTTTTAAAATTGCTCCAAATACGTGTGTACTTAAAAACTTCCAACAATTTATGAGCTAATCTGGAAGTATATGGATTGTCTCACAAAAGCTTATAAAATTGTGATATAAAACTATGTACTTGGGGACTGGGGTTGTGGCTCAGTGGTAGAGGGCTCATGGGGCATGTGTGAGGCACTGGATTTGATCCTCAGCGCCACATAAAAATAAATAAATCAGTAAAATAAAGGTATTTTATCCAACTACAACTGAAAAGAAAAAAAGTTTTTTTTTTTTTTAAAGTATGTATTTGGTAGATGTCAGGAGGCTTTGCCAGTCATATGGAATCCTGAAATGTCTACAGTTCCTAGCATTGGAATATCTGTAAAGACAATATAAACCAATTCACCCATTTTATGGGTAAGGAAACTGAATACCAGGGACTTACCCAAGGTCATTGAGCTTGTGTATTGACAAAACTAGAATAAGTGCTGGTTTCCTCGCTTCCAGTTCATGGCTCTGTATATTCAAACACCTATAAGAGCGGCCATCTGATCATCCATCATTGTCTTCAGCTGGGAAATTTTGAAGGTGTGGATTAAATTGTAAGGAAGATCTCATGAAGTGAGCATTCTCAACTCCCAACACACAATGCCTTATCTGAAGTCTGCATGTTGTAAATACTTGCTGAGTAGAGGAATGAATGAATGAACCAGCTGATGACTTATAATTTAAAGTAATTATGGGATATGAAACAAACCAAAGTCCTTTGGAGTCCATTAAGGTGGAATTTGGCCTATGTATTTGTATTCCTTAAGTGTCATAAAAGAAGCCAGAACTCTTGACAGAAAGGTATAATAACCCCCCGCCCCCCAAAAAAATTCAGGATTTGTAATCAGGAGGTCTGAGAATTGGCCTTGATCTGACAGGCCTTAGAACATCACCAGCCTCAGTTCTTCTAGGTAGCCTCATGAGTCTTAGAGTTATTGGAAGAATCAAATGAGCTCATATGGGGGAAGCAGTTGGCAAGCTTTGGAAGAGAAGATAAGAATTAGAAGTTGTGACAGTAACTACTGGGCAGTGCGCTGGACTCTGTATACATCCTCCAATTCTTAAAAAAAAAAAAACTTTCATGAAATGAGGATAAACCCAAGGTTAAACAACTGTCCCTCAACACTGAACAAGAGTCAAGTGGGCCCCTGCAATGTGTTATGCCAAGTGTCAATCATGAGGTCACCAAGAGAACTCCCAAGCAGAGAAGAACAGCAAAGTGATGTAGAGACACAGATTTCTTAAGCTCTAGGTCATGGAGAGAGAGGTCAGATTGACATCTTAGACTAGCCCCTCTTTGGATTGTTGTGAGTGAACTTGGGGAAGCCAGACTGGCAGAAAGAAGGTCAATTTTAACGGTGTGAATGAGCTGAGGCAATGGCAATAGGGGAGTGGCGTGGCAGGGAGACATGGGGAAGGTTCCAGAAATGCAAAGTAAGTGAAGTGGACTTGGCAAGTGAGAGAGAGTGGAGGGCAGGGAGCATTACATCCAGGCTGTCCACCCATATCAGCCACACAGGGGGCAGAGGTTGGGGACTGGTGAATCTCTTATCACACAGTTATGGAATTGCCAGCTGATACTGGAATCCAGGTTTCTCTGACTACTAGTTGTTACCATGCCCAAAAATGTAAACCAATCAAGGATTTTAATAACAGCCATTTTAGAATTTGAAAGCTTTTATTTTTATGAGCTTCTTGTTCATAACCTTGAGAACAAAAAGCCCCTCTCACAAATGGTTAAACCAGTAAACACAGGCTGGGCCCCTGCACAGGGCCCTGCCAGGAGTGCATAGTGTATTTCCTATCTTGGATCTTGGACGCCTGGGCTCTGGCCACTCCTCGGCAGGCTCGCCATCCAGCTGGAGATTGGTCTGCTTTGTTTCCATTTATGAGGTTTGTAGATTGAGTAACAGAATCTGGACTGCAGCTTTCATTGTGTTTTTCTGGTGTTGGATTACAAGGTTTCTTTTAAATTCATGGTTAGATTTCCAAATGTGTCTTTTGGACATGGTTCTTCAAGTTCCCATTACTCAGTGATTTCTTTGCATTGGGAACAGTATGTAAAACTAGAATTTTGAAGATTCTTTTGTCAGTTTGGGAAATGGCATAATAAGGAAGCTTGCAAATCTTCTCTTAACCCGCTGGTCCAAGTTAAGGATTCTGGAAACTTTTAGAATACACTGATGGATTTTAGTCCAGTGTACTGTATTTTAATATTCAAAACTTTTTTGCTGTTGGCTAGTAAAGAGGGTTTTCATCTCTAAGAGGAGCATGACAGCAGTAGCTTCCTCAATGGAAAATTGTTGTAAGAATTGAGAAATGGATGGATTAATTAACATCATCTGCTTAGAATTGGGCCAGCCATGGGAGGGGTCAGTGTTAGCTATCTTATTTTCCTTTTTTTTTTTTTTTTTTTTTTTTTGGTACTAGGGATTGAACCCAGGGGCATTTAACTTCTGAGCTACATCCCCATTCCATATATATATAAATATATACACACACATACATATATATGCACATACACACACACATTAAATTGAGAGACAGGGTCTTGCCGAGTTGCTTAGGGCCTCACTAACTTGCTGAGGCTGGCTTTGAACTTGCAATCCTCCTGCCTCAGCCTCCCCGAGCCTCTGGAATTACAAGCATGCACCATGGTGCCCGACCTTTGTTTTCTTTTCCAGTTCTTCCCTGTTGGTGGAGGCCTAACCAACTGTGGAGGCTCACTTTCTTGTGCTCCGTAGGTTTTTTGCCCTTACGCGCTGCCAGTTGCCCCATCCGTTGTGTGATATTCAGTGCTCCATCGTGTCGGGAGTGCTTTGCTTATTTTATTTTCATCCCCTTTCAGGACTGGCATGGTGCCTTAGAAATACTCTGATTAAATGGTGTTTGACAGAATGTGTGAAGTGTCCACTGAAATTCCTTTGGAAGGTAGAATCATGGTTATGAAGCTCTTTAAGTGGGCTTTATCAGTAATAAAGTGCTAAAAATCAGAATAACGACATCCATCTTTCCTGCTTGGGGTAGTACTATTTTCATTATAGTGGGTATTCATAGATCTAGTTTCTGGTCTAGAACGTACTTTTTCCTCCTTTGGCAAGTCATTCACATGATTGAGGACCTTTGTTTCCTCGGGGAGAGAATAAAATTGTTATTTAATGATTCCCAATGTCTTCTGGCAACTGTGCCATCGAATTCTTCTCATTGACTTACCTCCCCAGGCTTCCTGCTGAGGTGGTGGTTGGAAGAAGAATAATCATACGTATCCTTACATTCTTAACCATGAAATTGGTTTAAAAAGGTGGCTTTCAAAGGAGGACATTGATGCATTCGAACAGAAACCGAGGAAGAACACATCTGGAATACGTCAAAATGGATGCAGCTCTCGTTTCTGTTGGTGGCATTTGAAACTTCTGGGATCAATACCCACCGTATGAGTTCATGAAGCCTTGATGAATGTTTGCTGAATCGGAAACCAAAGTGATTTCATTAGCTTGTCCATTTTGAGCTTTCCCTCTGGAAAGCCTTCATCGTTCTCTGAAGCCTGATTATCCACAGCGACTCTTCTTGACAGCTGGCTGTTGAGCTCCTTGTTGGGAAGGGCTTTTCATGGCATGTGGGCAAAGAGCTACATTTTATTCATGATTTTTTAAAAATACACCTTGCTGATTGAATCTGTTCATGATTAAACATATACCCAACCCTCCTCATAGTCCCTACTATTTTTTTTTCCCCATCTTCTATATTGGAATTTTGCTCTTAAACAAGAGAGCTCTGGTTTCTTCGACCCCTAGGTCCATCTTGAATGTTCCTTCTGAATCTTTCCTTGATCGTTTTCTGACCCCCAGTCTTTCTCTGTCCTTACCACACTTAGGGTCCATCCTCTGTGTGATCACTGAGTCAGTCAACTTTCCATTGCTTTGACAAAATACCTGGTGGGGGGTGTGGGGCAACTGACGGAAAGACTGATTTTGGCTTGTGGTTTCCAAGTTTTCATCCATCGTCTCTTTGCCTTGTGGCTTTGCACCCGAGCAAAGGCTCAGCAGCATGGAGAGTGTGAGAGAGCAAAGCTACTCACCTTGTGGCAGCTGGGAAGCCAGAAGAGAGAGGAAAGGGCCAGGGATGATACCCATCCTTCCAGGGTGCCCCTTCCTCCAACTAGACCCACCCCTTACAGCACCCACCCCCCATAGTCCATTCAGCTGTGAACCCCTCAGAGGTGATGAGATGGGAGCCCTCATGATCTACTCACTTCCCAAAGCCCCTCCTCTGCACATGGAAGCATTGAGGACCCAACCTTCAACACACAAGCCTTTGGGAGACACTCCAGATCCCATGTGGAGCCGCCTTATTGACTGTGGAGTGGCTGTGGATGTCCCTCCACTCCCCTCCCACTCAGATTCCTTATTATCTATATACACATGGTCACTCCAGAGTTTGTTCTTTGACATGTTTTGGGACACATGACTTTGTTGATGCCTTCATTTCTATATTCTGATGGATGCTCAAGAGTGAACTATTTAAAAGGTACCTGTGTGTGTTTGAATAAATTGTTATCTGGCCAGTCAGAGGTCATAATCCAGAGCAGTCAGCATGTCAGACTGAAAAGACTTGGGTCTATAGGTTCTGGGTAGTTTTTGCCAAAAATAGCCACGTGATCCTGAACACAACATCTCTCTGGGTTTCCATTTCTTAATTTGTAGCTCTGGTGGGCGGGGAGTTTCACTGGATTGACTGACTTTTCAGCACCCTTTCAATTTTAAAACATGCTCCCCCCACCTCTGTACCAGGAATTGAACCCAGGGCCTTATATAACTGAGCTGCACCGTCAGCCCTCTATTTAAAATTTTGTTTTGAGTCAGGGTGTTGCCAGGTTGCCAAGGCTGGCCTTGAACTTGTGATTCTCCTGTATCAGCCTCCCCAGGAGCTGGCATGATAGGTGTGCACCACCACGCCTGGCAAAACTCAATGTTCCTATGCAGCCACAGCGTGTAAGAAAGCAAAATAAAACATTTATAAAACCTAGTGTATTTGTGACCTGCTGTTGTGCTCTCTGACACTTGCATAGGACTAGGTAATAGGCACCATCACCCACCACTAACAAGGAGGATCTGTGAACACGTGTCTCATGGTAAATCCAGAATGAGTAATTAGGCATTGTTATTAGGTTATTTTCTGTGTTCTTGGCTGCGGATCATATAAATTTCAAGGCCTCAGGAACTGGGGGACATACTGCAATGTGAACTGGAAGAGTTGCCAAGGGAGAAACTGAATTAATAGCAATGCCTTAAGGTAGGCAGCCACAGAGAACTGGAAGGTGGAGCTTGTGTGCAAAACAAAGTGGCCACGTGGAATGCAGAACAAAGTAACAACACAGATGCTTGTAAAACAAAGTAACAACAGAGAACATGCTTAGAACAAAGTAGCAGCATAGAATCTTCTAGAAGATAGAAGCCACTCTGAGCAGATGGTGAAGCATATGGTGATGGTTGGTAAAATGGTTGCAGTACTGGTAAGACTGGTAAAGATAAGCCAAGCAAGAAATTTAGAGCTATTAAACAGGTGTCTATAAATTTTGTCTTACATGTGGAAAAACTGAAGGCAATAATGAGGGTTCTCAAACTCTAGGTTGCATAAATGATTCTTTTTAGAACCTATTGAGATGCAGATTGCTGGAGCTGACATCAGGTTGATTCTAGAGGTCAAGGGTAAGAAACTACCATAGAGGCTGTGAGACTTGCTCCCCAGGACACTCCTTGGGGTGTCTAAACAGGTCTGTTCCCCCAGGTGTTCCCTAGCATGATCTCCAGCTGAAATGGCTCATGTAAGTTGTGACGACTGAGCCACCCCAGTTAATTTGCCAGAGCTTTACCCAGAGGTTTGGGGGTTGTTCACATATAAATGCAACACAGCTTTCCTTGTGATAAACTGATCCTTGATTTGTGGTCTGACAGAAACTATTTTTAAAGAGAAACATCTGTTCTCTAAAGAATGTAATATGTATGTTGATTGTGAAAACTAGTGAGGAAATTCCAGCCTGCTTAGGAGCATCTATCCATGATAACTATTAGGAAGTGTTTCCACCCTTTCCAACATAAGGGCCATTTCCTAAGGGATGCCAACAGGTAGCACTTGGTTTTGCTGTTCTTCAGTTTTCTGTGTAATTGAAAATTTAAAATGACCTGTCTTAAAAAAAATTTGAAGATGTGAGGAAAGCAGAGCATCACAGGTCACCCTGGCCATCAGTCGAAGTGTGTGAGGCAGTTGAGCCCAGGAGGATAGCTGGCATTGCTACACTCCTGGTAATGTGTTGAAGAGAAATGTCATTGCAGCCTGGCATTTTCTGAAGAGCTGTCTGTCGCTGAAGTTGCATTTTGATGGCTTGGTAAATCTCATGATTCAGAAAACTCACTAAAACTTGAAGTATACGGAGTTGGGAGTTGACAGGCAATACTTGGAATTTTCAAGCGAATCAATGAATGGGTAGCTCCGAGATGGATGGGCATATGCATATGTTACTGTCAACGTTAAATAGCACCTCTTATAATTTTTTGCTATTAAACCTCTAAACGTTTATAGAGTGCGTTAAAGTTCTTGAATAAATTCATAATTTATAAATTTATCTGTGTATCATGAATGATATGACAAAGTTTCAAAAACTGAGCAACAGTGATACTTAAATGAGAATTTCTTATATTCATATGTGCATATTCAAAATATTGTGGTCCTAAGTTACGAATCATGCCATATTATTTTAATAGTTGTCGTTTACTAGCATGCATTTAGAACAGGAGACACTTCAGAAATCATCCGATTTGGGCTGGGCATGGAGCTCAGTAGCAGAGCAATTGCCTGGCATGTGTGAGGCCCTGGGTTTGATCCCCATTGCTGCCAAAAGAAAAATTATTGAATTCATCCCTTTTTCAGAAGAGAAGCTTGATGTTCCTGGCAGGTTAAAGGGCCTGCTTCAGTTCTCCCTCCCCAGAAGGTAACAGTAGACAAAGCTAACCCTTGATCCCAGATTTCTTTACTCTGTTTACTCTGCTGCTTAAGAATCAAAAGGTCTTGCTTTGAGAATTGAATCAGAAAACCAAGAAGTATCTCAGATTTTGTGTGGGGATGGAAACTAAAGCAGTGAAATTTTGGAATTAGCAAAGACAATAACAACCTCTTAGCTGTGTACTTGACAGCAGAATCCAAGGAACGTACAACTCTACACAGGGAGAATGGCCTTCCAACAGGGCTTAGGGCCTTTGCTAAGGTAGATGGTATCATCAGCACTAAGGCTCTTCGATCTTTTCCCAGTCACGTGTGTTTAGGAGATGCAAGGACATGATACATGTTGTTTGAGCTGAAAGGAATCTTAGAAGCAATGTAGTTCACCCATGTATATATATGTCATTAATATATACACAAAGTCTCCTACACCCCCACCCCAGGGGTGCTGTATCACTGAACAACATCCCTAGTTCTGTTTTTTTTTTTTTTTTTTTTTTTTTTTTTTTGTGGTGCTGGGGATTGAACCCAGGGCCTTGTGCTTATGAGGCAAGCACTCTACCAACTGAGCTATATCCCCAGCTCATCCCTAACTCTTCTTAATTTTATTTTGAGACAGCATTCCACTAAGTTGCCCAGGCTGGCCTCACCTTGTGATCCTCCTGCCTCAGCCTCCTGAGTTGATGGGATTATAAGCATATACCCCTGCACCCCGCTCCTCTTTATTTTGTAGAAGAAGAAACACAGCTTTGTCCTTCCCAGTGTTATAAATATCTATGCTGATGTTAATAACTGTTTTAAAAAGAAATACCTGATGTCTTCAGTCTATCAGCTTATATTATAAACAAAATAATTATAAAGCAATGTTCATGCAATTCATAGTTTATTATCAAATCTAAACTGATGGAAGAGGTTAGTGATGGATCTGTGAAGATGGCAGTTTGGGGGGCTGAGACCCGTTTTTCTTTTGTAGGACAGTGTGCCACACCCTCAATTGCTGTGTAAGGGTCGGTGGGCAGCCTTGCATCAATGGTGCAAGGTCCAAGTGGAGCTTTTCCAGTGTGCACCTGTGTCCTGGAATTGTTATGCGCGCTCTTACAGATACTAGCAAGCAAGCAGGAGCTTGTTTGGGGAAGCAGGTTGCAGAGATGAGAAAGGCTTTGTAGCTCTTGATACTAATAAATCTTTGCGAGGTAAATAAATGAGCAGAGGCTGTAGCAATGCTTACGTTCTTTGTGAACCATGTTATCCAGGCAATGAGCTAAAAGGCTTCTCCAAAGCAAGCTTCTTCACTTTAGTATGTATTTGCTTTTCAAGATGATATTCATTTAGGGAGTGTCTAATAGAGACGAGTTTGAAAGATGTTACTTTAAAATGTCAGTAACAGGACCAATATGTTGACTTACAGGAATGTCTCATAGTTTTAGATGTTCAGGCTTCATGTTGTAATTTCTTAAGTTGTGGTTTTTGGGGGTACTGGAGATTGAACTCAGAAGCACTTTATCACTTAGCTACATCCCCAGCCCCTTTTGTTTTTTATTTTAAGACAGTGTCCCGCAAAGTTGCTTAGGGCCTTGCTAAGTTGCTGAGGCTGACTTCAAACTTGTGATCCATTTTTTTTTTTTTAAACAGCATGCCTTTATTTTATCAGTTTATTTTTATGTGGTCCTGAGGATCGAACCCAGTGCCTCACATGTGCTAGGCAAGTGCTCTGCCCCTGAGCCACAACCCCAGCCCACTTGTGATCCTCTGGTTTCAGCCTCCTAAGCCACTGGGATTACAGGTGTGTGTCACTGCACCTGACTCATTTGACATTCTCGAAGTTGGTTAAAATCGAGCTGTGCCTTACAACTAGCAGCTAGTCTGCATAGTGTGTTATTTGTATATTTTGCAGAAGGTCAGCAGTTCCTTGAGCCTCATAAAAATCAGAGATACAGTGAAATTAACTGCATCATGCTGGAGATGAGAAGTAGTTGTATTGCTACTTGCTTTCAAGTCTCTGAACCTGGATTTCCTGGAAGGAGCTGGCTCAGTCCAATAATCTTCCTGCGTTTTGTCTCTCTGATGGTCTTGTAGGTATTGATGGTCACTGACAGCTGAGGCTACAGGGATCCTTGTTTTCTTGAAGTTAATTTCTTAGTATCACTTGTCCGTTATGAAGTTGAGTTTCTGAGGTATCAGTGAATTCTGCACTCTTAAATTATTCTTTAGGAACTGAAGCTTTTATTTGGCCTTTTGGGTGGGTTTTCCTGTTGGGCAGAGAGAAATGCGTTGGTGATGGGGTGGTGGTGTCTGAGTGCCTTACGTTGATGGCTCTCCTTTTTCAGTGGATAAATCTGTTGGCAGGCCCAGTGTTTTGGGGAGAGTTGTTGACTGTGCACTGACGGAGATACGTAGGACTGAGATAGGAAGAGAATAGTGGAAAGGGCATTAGATAGCCCGCCTGCGCGCAGGTTCTCAAACCCCAGGGCATTGGAACCCCCTGGAGGGCTTGATGACACACGGCTTGCTGAACCTGTCCTCACAGCTCCTTCCTTACTCAGCAGATCTGGGGGTGGCCTGAGAATTTGTTTTTAAGTGATGCTTCTGCGGGTGGCTGGGAACCACCTCTGGGGAAACTGCTGCCCAGAGGCTCAGTGCTGGTCGGTGCTGAGTGGGATTTGGATCCATGGACAGCATTCGGCTTCTCCATCTGTCTTCCTGTCTGTGAGGTGGCACAAGATCAGTGGATCTCAAACCTGTGAAAGTCAGAGGAGTCTGTTTGGCCACACCTGTGTGAAACTCTGGTCTAAACAGAAATATTGTTGAGATCGTGTCAGTGGCAGAGGATAAGGCACACAAGGACTCCAGCTCGCCTTTCCTCCTCCCCTGCGTGAAGTTGGGGGGCCTGGGGTCCCTCTGAAGAACCTGTCAAAGTCAGTGAAAAAGACGATTCCAGGGTCCCTTGCTCTTGTAGATTTCTCTCATTCTGTGTTCTCTTGAAACTGTGGATGGTTAGAGGGCTGAGCGAATCTGACAGAGAGATACAAAACTTAAAGTTGTGCCTTTTAGTCTAGGACCCTGTGCTTCACGGCCGGGGACATAGCTCAGGAGGAGAGCCCTTGCCTGGCAGTGCAAGGCCTTGAATTCAATCCCCAGTGCAGGCTGGGAAAAAAATGAACAAAACCAAAGCACACAAAACTGTGCCTAGGATACTCGGATACATACATAGGTCAGAAATAAATTTAAGTTTTTTATTGTTTTTTGTTGTTGTTGTTTTGGTATTGTAAAAAGACTTCAGCTCATTTGAGCTAGAAATAGGGGGAATTCTAGTAAGGACAGAAATGGGAGAAATGATTCACATAGGATCAATATGCCTTCTGGCCTCCGTACACAGCAGGGGTGTGGAACTGAGTTAAAATATTTAACCTAGCCGGGTGTGGTGGCACATGCCTGTAGTCCAAGCGACTTGGGAGGCTGAGTCAGGAGGATCACGAGTTCAAAGCCAGCCTAAGCCACTTAGTGAGGCCCTAAGCAACTCAGTGAGACCCTGTCTCTAAATAAAATACAAAATAGGGCTGGGGATGTGGCTCAGTAGCCGAGTGTCCCTGAGTTCAATGCCTAGTTAAAAAAAAAAAAAAATTTTCTTACAAGTCTGATGGTCAAGCCTGAATTGAATATTCTAATCTTTTCTGGAAAATGGAAAAGAGGGAGTCTTACAGGGTTGACCATTCATAGAGGGAATGAGAGAGCTCACTGTACAAACACCCAGGGACAGTGTCTTAACTCACTTTTTTTTTTTTTTTTGGTACTGGGGATTGAACTCAGGGGCCCTCGACCACTGAGTCACATCCCCAGTCCTATTTTGTATTTTATTTAGAGACAGGGTCTCACTGAGTTGCTTAGGGCCTTGCTAAGTTGCTGAGGCTGGCTTTGAACTCACAATCCTCCTGCCTCAGCCTCCCAAGTGCTGGGATTACAGGCATGCACCACCACGCCTGGCTTAACTCACTTTCTTTTTAAGAAAAGATCAAAATATAAGAAATCTAATCTAAACAAAAGTGTAACAATCTCTGTAAGCCAAGAAAGAAAGCCAGGTGTACAATGCTGGGTGTCCTATGCCATCTTAAAAACAAGACTGATTTTCAACGTGTGAGTCATGGGTAGTGAGTTAGTCTAGTGGGTCGGGTTCATGTGTGTTTTCCTAGACTTCAAAGGTTTCAGTGGCTTTCTGACTTTGTCGACTAAGACCATATTAAGACACACCTGCTGAGGAGTAACCTAGCATAATATGGGATAGGAAGTGTCCACGTGCATTGTTTCTTGAAATCTTTAGTTTTAACTACCGTCAGTGCATTAGGGTCTTTTAGGGAAACAGAACAATGAGGTATGTAGTTTTGTTGTCCAGAATTGACGCACGCCACTGTGGGGGGCTGACAAGTCCACCCTTTGCGTAGTGGCTGGCAGACTGGAGCCCTGGCAGTGCTGCCAGTGCAGTTGGAACTGAGGCAGCAGGCAGTTCCCTCTTGCTCAGGGAGGCTGGTCTTCTGGTTCTGTCCTTCACTCTGTATTCCACTGATTATTCGACGAGGCCCACCCAGGGAGGGCGAGCTGCTTTACTGAAAGATCACCAGTTTAAATGTTGGACAGCATCCCAAACACTCTCCAAGCTGACCTGTGAAGTCAGCCAGTACGTGTGCATACACTAAGTTATAAGATTACGCCTGCCTTGCCCATCCAAATTAGAAAGCCACTGAGATCTTCGTATTTTCTCCTTAGAATATCTCTGAAGGCTATGCAAAGTGGGTCAGAGCTTCAGCCATAGCAGAGCTTCCCAGTCTGGGGAGAGAACTGTTCTAAACTACCTATGTTGTGCTGTGACCCCTGCCCAGGGATCTTTTTTTGGGTGGGGCGGGGGTGCACCAGGGATTGAACTCAGGGGCACCCAACCACTGAGCCACACCCCCAGCCCTATTTTGTATTTTATTTAGAGACAGGGTCTCACTCAGTTGCTTAGCGCCTCGCTGTGGCAGAGGTTGGCTTTGAAGTCACGATCCTCCTGCCTCAGCCTCCCCAGCTGCTGGGTTTACAGGTGCACAAAGCTGGGGGTCTTCAATAAGATGATGAAGTAGGAAAAGACTGAAGTTGTGAGAGAATTGTAGCACCATCCAGCAAATGGCAGGCAGTGCGCTTCTGGGGAAGGGGCCTCGCCGAGGTGAACTATTGCAGCCCTGGTTGACAGACCCTCTGAGGTTTGTGTTGGCCTCAGCCATACAGACACCAGTGCAGTTTTGCTGCCCTCCAGACATTTTGCCATCCCACTGTTCGTGCTGAGTGATGGGTGATAATAATGCAGGTGCTCCATGGAAACCAGTACCATGCACTTGTGGCATTCCCGTGACAGTCTTTAGATTTTTGCAGTTGTGCTTGTTGTTAACAAATCTACTAAATGTTATTGTCATGCCCTGTGATTCAAGGGGGCATGAGCTTTATACTGGGTGAAGTTTTCCCCAGGGATGCGGGGCTGGGGACCTGGGAGATTACAGTATACACAAACCAGCACTTGGCTTGCTTGCTTAAACCTTGGGAGGAGGCACAAAATTACATTGAGGGATTCTTCTTTGCAGGCCTTGGTGGTGTTGGGCATACCCTCTGTAGCATAATATGATTCCTTATGATGATCCAGGTAGCTCCTCAATTTCTAAGGCATATTTGACAATAAAGTGTGCGTGTGGTGGGAGGCCATTCTGGAATTGACCCTAATTAGGAAAATTCTGGAGAGCTGCTCTTTGTCGGGTCTGTTAGGCCTGACCTCTGTAGCTGTTCCATCCCCAGACTCTTTCAACTCACAATGGAAAGGAACTGAATTGTGATCCTGTGGCTTCTCACATTTTTCCTATCCTATTAAAATAATTGAGTGTGAGATACTTATTTTGAGAAACCTGGACAATTGCTTGGTCTCAGTTGTGAGCCGGGAAATGGCCTGTCTCAACACTCACTTCCTCTGGCCCTATTGATCTATCCTTCTCTCCTGAGAGGTGTGTCTGACAACGGCTTGCCCTGTGCCTGGTATGTAATTTAAACATGTGTTAAGCATAGCTTTCTCTCCCTTGGGATTGCTCTGAGCTTTTATATCTCATCTGGCTCTCACAATTCTGTTTAATTGTAGCTATTTTGCTCTTTGGCCAAGTCAATAAAACCAGTCAATTCTATGGGGAGACAGTAAACTTTTGCTGGGCATACCAGACCAGGGATAGTGGAATTCTCCTGCAAGCAGACACCTTTTCAGGAATTATTCTTTTAAATGTGTGGAGGAGTTGGCAGCCTTTTGATGCCTTTGGAGGCGTTTTGATGGGTGCCAAATGGCGTATAGCTACTGTGTGCTTGGAAAATGTTAACGAGAGGCTGGGCTTCTCAGAGTGTGTGTTTTGGCTTCTTGAGATAGCTTCCTTGTAGGAGGAACCTCCTTTTAAAACCAAATGTAGCCCCTGGATGTCTTCCAAGAGAAGTATTGTAAATATATTGGAGCTGATGCTGCATTCGATTTCTTTATAGAAAAAAGAAAAGAGGAGTGGCTGATAAATCACATCAAGTAGGATGGAGCTCAGGGTTTCAAAGCGATTGTCTTTCCTGTGACCAGCTTATTGTAAACATTTCAGCCCCTTCCTCTTGCCTCTGTTTAGGGTCCCAGTGTGGAGCAGAAGGCTGTTCATGGGGCAGGAGGGGAAGGATGATCTGTATAGTGTTTTGATTTTTTCCCTCTTTTGAGCTTTTGATTGAACACAGTCTTACCAAAACAAAAAACAAACGACCCACCCCCATATATTGCTACTTTTGTACCAAGTGGGTTAAGATCACAAACAAAAACCAATCAACCAACCTCTATTAATTCATTATTCTATCATATGTACAAAATGATTATTTTATAGAATTAACCTCAGGACAATTTCTGATGCTATATTAAAAAATATAATGCACACGCCTCCCCATCTTCCTTCTCTTCCCTCCTCCTCTCCCCAGATGGGGTCTCCCTAAGCTGCCCAGGCTGGCTTTGAACTTGTTGTCCTCCTTTCTGAGCCTGCCTAGCAGCTGGGCTGACAGGCATGTGTCACCTCCTGCACAGCTCCTCCTCCTGCGTGAATTCTTCCATTGGGACACTGGGAGTCTCTGAGCTATTAGAACCACAAAGTATGGTGAGAGACCTCTGTGTGAGCTAAGGTGGGAGAAACTCAGGTAGTCTATACTTCATTCAAGGGCATCTGTGTGTCCTCCTGCTCCTTGCACATCACCTGCTGCAGCTCCTCATTGGTGTATCTTCCATGGAGGGGACCCAGGCTTCCTCTGTATCTAAGATGCCCACCAATCTTCACAGTTCCTATAGTGCATGGTTTGGGGTTTGCAACTAGCTGAGCTCACCAGCGCTCCCTCAAGCATGGCTGTAGGTAATCCAGGAAGCTGGGTTGCCTGTCTTCCTTATTTAGGTGTTTGATATTCTGCAAATTCTGCATATTCAGAGTTTGGCATGGAGTTTTGTCTGTTCACTTTGGAGAACTCTGTAGTTTGGAAGTGACACACTGTGGAAGTTTGAGCTCAAGGGAAGAAAGGCATGGCTAATGACATTCCAGGAATGTCATAGGTGTGGAATATCCAAAATGCTTAGGACCGGAAGTGTTTTAGGCTTGGAAGGTTTTCAGATTTTGGAATATCCATATAGGCTTGACTGGCTGCGCACCCCTAATCTGAAAACCCCAAATCAGAAATGCTTCAAATATGATACTCTTTGAGCATCAAGTTGGCATTCAGAGCTGGGTGCGGTGGCGCATGCCTGTAATTCCAGCACTTGGGAGGCTGAGGCAGGAGGATTGCGAGTTCAAAGCCAGCCTCAGCAAATTAACAAGGCTCTAAGCAACTCATTGAGACCCTGTCTCTAAATAAAATACAAAATAGGGCTGGGGATGTGGCTCAGTGGTGGAGTGCCCCTGGGTTCAATCCCCACTACCAAAAAAATAAAAATAAAAAAAAATAAAGTTGGCATTCAGAAGGTTTTGAATTTCGATTGTTTTGAGTGTGAGAATTAGTGATGCTCAACTTCGGCGCGTCAGGCAGTGTGCTGGGCACTCCAGCGCCCTGCATGGACCACGTGGGGATCGCAGAGGAGCACATTGAACATGGAGTGGGACTGGGTCCCAGTGTGTCTGCCTTCAGTCCTTCCTCCCCGCCCTTTCTAAAGAGGGGGAGGGCTTGCGGCACATGTGCGTTTTACAAGCCATATGGGGTTCTGAAAGCCGCTCAGCTCTGACAGCTGTTTAAATTATCTGTGACACTGCCTCCCACCATTAGCCAGGGTGATGGATTGTTGACAGCCTCCCTCAGAAGAGGCTGGAGCAGGACTCAGCCTTTCTGCAGCGTTGAGTAAGTAGACCTGAAACCTGGCTTCCAAGCATATTGCCAGGCTAGGAAACCTGTAAGATGGGATGTCATCCCCTTGTACACAACTGGGGTGGGGCAAGTCATGGTCCTTGTGTGCCTTACAGCAAGAAAACCAGGTGAAAGACAAAGAGGAATATATATATTATTTCCATGAAATCAAGTCCAGAAAGTTTAGTTTGATTAATCTCATGCTACTCATCCATATTTCATTTTTGTTGATTCTTTGCCTTTGAAATAACATTTTTCTTCATCCTTTCCTATTTTGTAGGTCTGTTTCATCTCTAGCTAGTATTTGTATTCGCTGACGTCACTCACTTTGTGTTTTATTTCTTGTTGTTCCTCAATTACATAGAATAGAGTTTAATTCATAGGCATTAAATGTTCGTTAAGTAGTTACTTTAGTTGTTTCTTTGTCAGATTCCTGGCTTAGAGATGAAGTATTGTGCTAAATTGCTCTCGAGTTCCATTTCTCCAAGTTTTCTGTATTGGTTGGTCCAATCTGGAAGCTTCCTATCCCTCATTGTGTAGGGCTGTCCTCCTGGGTTTTCATGCCAGTCATTTACGAATATCTGATCCCAGCACTCTGGCATGAGACAGACATGCGTGTTCAGTGATTCTCTGCCGTTGGTGTAAGTGGAGGGTGCTTTCGTGTAGCTGGTGGTCTTCTCTTCTCGTCTTCAGCTTTCGCTCATTCTGTGAGTGTGTACACACACCCCGTTACAGGTTCCTGTCATTTTATATTACTTGATTGATTGATTTCATTTCTTCAGTTTTAGTTTCTTCTTTATTTTTTTTTTTTAATTTTGTGGTACTGGGAATTAAACCCAGAGCCTCACCCATGCTAGGCGAGCATTCTACCACTAGGTTATACCCTGAGCTCTTTCTTCTTTTTATTTTTGAGACAGGGTCTTGCTAAGTTGCTGAGGCTAGCCTCAAACTTGCAGTCCTCCTGCCTCAGGCTCCAGAGTGGCTGGGATTACAGGCATGCACCACAACGCCTGGCCAGATACTTTCTTGTTTAAGACTGAAAGAGAGCAAGACATTTCCTTGGCTAAAGCCAGGCCAGAGCAGCAAAGGGAATTCCAGTAAGCATCTGTTTACCTTTCTGTTCCCTCTCCATAAATTCTTCTCCTGTGAGACAAGACTCTTCAGGCTACCGCAACCTGTTGTGTGTTTGTAGTACTAGAGAGTCCTGGGTTGAAGGCTGGAGAGGTGGATCAGAGCAAGAGCTGGGAAGGACTGGAAGTCTGGGCCTAACTGGGTCTCAAGAGAGGGACAGGCGGGCTGGACTGCAGGGCGGGGTGTGCATGCTGAGCAGGAGGCCTGGTGGCCTGTGAGGAGAGTTGCCAGGATGTGGGGAGAAAGAGGAGGACTGGGCAACGGGCTGATATGTGGGCAAGGTAGAGAGAGGAGTAAAAGTGACAGTGGGCACGCAAGCCAGGGCCTTGGTGACAATGAGGGTGCCACTCTAGTGGAAGAACTGGGGGAGGAGTAGGTTTGGGGCATGCCACGTAGAGTTTGGGTTTGATCCTTCTGAGCTTTGAGATGCCAGCAGTTCTGTGAGAAACGTCCCTTGAGTAGTTAGAAACCTGGAGCTCTCAATTCACAACAGCCGAGCTTTGGAACCCACCCAGGTGCCCTTCAACAGAAGAATGCAGAGAGAAAACGTGGTATATAAAGGAAACGTGGTCTCTGTGCACAATGGACTACTACTCATCCTTCAAGAAGAATGAAATCATGGCATTTGCTGGTAAATGGATGGAACTGGAGACTATCATGCTGAGTGAAATAAGCCAGTCCCAAGCCAGTCCCCAAAATCCAAAGGTTGAATGTTCTGATATGTGGGTGCTAACCCATAATAAGGGAGGGTAGGGAGGGGAAGTATAGAAGTCCATTGGATTAGACAACAGGGAATGAAGGGAAGGGAGGGGGCTGAGAACAGGAAAGACAGCGGAATGAATCGGACGTCACTTTCCCATGCTCACACATGAATACGCAACCCATGGGACTCCAAGTCACGTTCAACCACCAGAATGGGATCAGCATCACCATGGATTGCACCCCTTGTGTGTATATGTCAAAGTACACCCGACTCACGTATATCTAAAAATAAACAAAACCTGGGGCTCCAAGAAAGAGCAAGGTCCCTGTTGCTGTGTGGATTGAGGTTTGTCTCCTGGAGGGGACACGAAAACCCTGCCAAAGAGCCTGCAGAGAGAGCAGCCAGGAACAGGGCAGAACTCGTTTATGCTCATTTTTGGGGAGTGAAAGAACAGGAGACAGAGGAGGTGGCTCAGAGAGGATTGTCCACAGAGAGAATGAATCTCCTGGCAGGATGCAGGGCGAGGAAGAGTTCTTAAACTTCCTGTACATGAGGCCATCAGGATTGGCATGGATTGTAAAAAGTCACAATGCCCCTTGCTGGCAGGGATTGCCCAGCATTGCTGGTAGAAATGATCATTTTAGAAAGATTTCTGGCAGAGTCTATCAAAATTTAAAATGCACGTAGCCTTTGACCGGGCAATCCCTCCCCTGGGACTCTCCCATAGAAATAAAAGCTGCTATATGTAATTTGTTTGTACAAGATTATTTATTGCAGCGTTGTAGGTAGTGGCAAAGAATGGGGAACTAAGTGGCTGCTTTCAGCAGGGAATGGCTGAATAAAAGGTGGCACCTCCAGGCCTTGGATTTCCATGCACTTGACCTGGAAGGATTCCCATGAGAAAGGAGGAGGTCAGAACCATGTGATCCCATGTGTGCAGAACGTGACAGGAATGAGTCTTGCACCTCTGCTGTTTGGGAGGAGAGAGGTTGGCAGCGTGGGAGGAGGTGGGCAGGGGGCAGGTAAAAACCACGGCTGCTTACAGGAGGTCTAAGAGGAAACGCCAGGGAGAGCCACACAGGTGTGTCCACCTGCACAAACAGGGCAGGGGACATGCACCAGGATGCACCTGTGGGTCCCTCGGTGCTGAGGTGCAGCAGATTTGTTCTTTCCTCCTTGTGACTTTTCTCTGTCGGTTGCAAATGAGTGAAGAAAGGCTGTGGGGCTCAGAGTCTGGGAATCCCTGAGAACCTTTCGGAGGACTCTGGGAACTCCTTGCTGTTAGAGGAGTGTTGACAGATCAGAGACGTCACATGCAGGTGTACTGTTTTCAAGAGATTGTGAGGGAAAATCTTTGGAACTAGAAATGAAGGGACAACTTGAGAGGCCATGGGAGTCTTATTAGTGTGCGGCTTCGTGGAAGAGCCCAGAAGCACAGGAGGAAGGCGGACACACTGGGCATGGAGGGTCTTCCAGGGAGGTCAGGCATGCAGGCCAGTGGCCTGGGCAGTGAGATCACACCTCCTGAGGCTCCAGACCAGGAGGCTGGGAGAAGAGGCAGACGTAGTTTGAGGTTCAGATGGAAAAAAATTGAGGGAAGGTGTTCTTAGAATGTGGGGGGCGGGATAACCAGGGAAGCATGAAGGGGTCTCAGCTGGGGTGGCTTTGGCTATTTATTTGGGTAGATGCAAAAAGTTTCTGGTCTCCTCTTCATCTGCCCTGTTAAAGCCATCTCTAGGGGGACTGGCCAGACCAGGAAGTAGGGATGGAATGATGGGACTTCAGAATTTATTTTCTGTGGGCTCAGGAAGACTTAGCCCGGAAAATTAAGGGATATAGGGTTTCAGGTTGGTGATGACATTATCAAGAAAATGACTAGAAATAACTAGGGTCCAACTGATGGGGACAGGCCAGGTCAGAAAGGTCCCTGAGAAAGGAACTGGAGGGACCAGGGTGGGTGGCAGGTGGTGTGGATCTAAGGAGGCTGCAGACCCCGGGATTCTGAGACCCTGAGGGTGGAGTGGCAGCCACAGTGACCTTACTTCCTGTCTCGACCTGTTCTAGAACATCACCTGCTTCCTTCTGTCCCTTCACAGGTGAAAGCCTGACACCATTCATTCATTGGTACTGGGGATTGAACCCAGGGCCTCACCCATGCTGGGGAGCCGGGGGCATGAGCTGGTCTGTCACGGGAGGCCTGGTGATCTGCGAGGAGGGTCCCACTGTGGGTAAGGGAGGAGATAGGACTCTCAAGACCAGGCAGTGCCCTACCACTGAGCTGCACCTCTAGCTTGGCCTGACATCTGAAGTTGTCTGTTGAGGGTGTCCCCAGGACGCCTCTGCTTTGGTCTAATTGGTTTAATTACTGCCCCTTAAAAAACCACCTAACTGGTTTGTCTTTAGACCTGTGTATGCACATCGGTAGCCATTAGCAGCATGTGGCTGTTGAGCACTTTGTTATAAATATAAAATACACACTGGGTGTGATGACAACACACACACAAACTAAATATAAAATATCTTGTTATTATTTTCAGTTTTTTTTTCCTTCTATTTTTTGTTAACCCCGGGGATTGAACCCAGGTGTACTCTACCACTGAACTAGATTCCCTGCCCTTTTTATGTTTAAGACAGGGTCTTACCGAGTTGCTCAGAGGCTGGCCTCCAAATTGCAATCCTCCTTCCTCAGTCTCCCAGTCATTTGTAACATATTGGGTTAAAATGTTACTAAATTGGTACTGGGTGGAGTGGTGCACACCTATAATCTCAGGGGCTTAGGAGGCTGAGGCAGGAGGATCGTGAGTTCAAAGCCAACTTCAACAAAAGTGAAGTGCTAAGCAACTCAGTGAGACCCTGTCTCTAAATAAAAATACAAAATAGGGCTGGGGATGTGGCTCAGTGATCGTGTGTCCCTGAGTTCCATCCCTGGTACCCCCCCAAAAAAAGTTGCTTGTCACCTGTTTTTTCACTTTTTCAATATGGCTGCCAGGAGACCACACTTAGGTACGCCGCTCAGCACTATTTCTATTGGAAGCTCTGCTCTGGAGCTTGTTTGTGTGGTTTCTCCCTGGATGGCTTCCCAGTTTCCGTCCACTTATCCGTACTTCTAGCCCAACGCTCTCTGTGCGGAACGTTCGTCTGCAGTCATCATCGTCCTGCCTTTTATCGCCCACTCCCTTCTTAGACTGGCTTGTCACAGCCTTTCTGTCTTGCTATTTGAAATCTGCAGGCAGGAGTTTCCTGTTTCTGTACTGGTCCTTACTGACACACGCCGCGTCCTTCAGTACCATGGGAGGAGCAGGAGTTGACAGTTCAGAGGGGGTCCTGTCCCTGATCTGCCTCTTGCTGCTGCTCCCCCCAAATGAATTCCTTCCGTTTACCTGTCAGTTGAGTCACCACCTGGTAGAATCTGCAGCACCCTGCTTGATGACTCTGTTTTCCTCTCCTATCATATTATTGGTCCAAAGGAGTCTCTGGGAAATGAATGCCTGCATCATGATGTAGCTCTCAGTACTTTGTAATGTTCCAGAAAATCGTCTGGGAAGAAAGCACCCATGAGGTACAAAAGGGGAAAGGCAGCCTGTGAGAGCTGCCGATGGCCCCGAGTTGGGCTGCCGTGTCCAGGTGTGCCTGTCTCGTTCTTGGCGAGCTTGTTTACATCATCCTGGGCACAGTGAGTCTAACTCGAGACTTGCACCACTTTCCCCTGGTGGGGAGCATTGCCCTGGCTCCATTGCAGAAGCGAGACAGTGTCTGTTGTGAAATCCCGAGTCAGAAGCCCAGGCTGGAGCTGGTGTGGTTACTACTTGAACGCAGGCTCCTGTACTGGATGCGAGGACCAGTGACTATCCTGTAGTGCAGCATTTCAGGGGCTTGCTTGTGTCATGTTGCTGGGTTTGGCTGCCGTGAATGTGTCCAAAGCAAATTCCTTGCATCCATCTTAGGTTTCCTCCTTTCTGGCTCCTGTTTTGAAGAAGTGGATTTTTCAAACTAGGACACTGAAAGAGAAGGAGGAACCCAGTTTTTTTTTTTTTTTTTCCTGGCAAGTGATTTTTACTTCATCTTGAAATCGACCACCCTTTCTGTCAAGGTATCTGACTTTGACTCAGATTTGCTTACAATCACTTTAGGAAATCCACTGTGGAGGAAAATCTTAGCCAGGTGGGAATCTCAACTAGAACCAGGTGCCAGATACCTGGCTCTAGTTGAGATTCCCACCTGGCTCAGATTTTCCCTGAGCACCTGGTTCCCTTTAAGCCAAGTCTTAGCCTGAAGTGAGGTCTGGAGGGATGAACCTCAGCATGCTGCAGATTGTTGATGGGTATCAGTGCGAAGAGCCTTTGTGATTAGGGGCAAGAGTGCTTCTTATTCAACATCATAGTTTAAGGAATTAGGAGATCCAAGATGGTGGACTAGAGGGAGGCTGCGTTCCTTGTCACTCCATAACTCAGGATTCAAACAGAGGAAAATCTGTTTCTCTGTGAAGTGGTCTTTATTTCTCATTGATCCCCTGCTGTTTACCACATCTGTGTACCTCGATCACCCGCAAGCTACCAGCATAGCGACTACATTTGAGTGCAGATTGCTCACTGACCTCCGCCTATCATCCATCACTTGCCTGTCTGCCTGCCTCTGGCCTGCCCATCACCTGCCCCTCACCTACTCATCGCCCACCAACTAAGGTTCATCTGCCGATAGGCTGCGAGTAGCCTGCAGAACCTGCAGACAGTCAGTGGATCGCCAGCCACCTGCTGTTGCCTGGAAGTTCACCATCACAGAACCCGCAGGTTTGGTTACACGTGGCTGCCGCCATTTTGGAGGGGGGGAACCAAGAGCTGCAGGACCCCCGGCCCGACTGACAGCACACCACCTCCAGGGACCCAGCCTGACCCACTGTACCCCACACAGACTTGGTGCCCACGCCCTGCGCTGCGTCTCCCCGTTTGCCAACATGTTTGGAAGCCAGTGCAGCCGCCTTGGATTATCTGAGAAGGGGAAACTGTCATTAGGTGGGGCAAATCCCACCCTGAGACGCCTGCTGGAGACTGGAAGCTCATTGTCAGGTAGCTCTCATGCTTCAGGCTACTGAAACTGGGAAGTTTTTTGAATAGTATTTGACTGTTACAGTGTAGATTTTTTTTTTCTTCTTTGTGAAAGCTTTTAAATTTTTATTTCTTTACAATTTCTTGCTCTTTACTTTTCTTTTGTTTACCTCTTTCCTCAAGGGCTTTTTATCACTTTTCTTATGCTAACAACCAACTTCTTTTGACTATACTTTGAGTCTTCCTATGATCTAGAACTTCTTCATACTCTTTTCTTACACTGTTAACAGTTACATCCTACACCCCTCCCCATCCTCTTTGTCCTCCATTAGAAACTGTAGTCCTCATTGCAAATCTGTTTGTTATACTGTAGATTGTAATAATGTTGTAACAAAAAGACTACTGTAACAGTAGTCTTCACAGGGGCTATTTGGTTTATAGCTGCATATTGTCTGTACTGGGTGGTGCTAATATTGATCCCCTCCTTAAAGAAGAGGTTTCAGAAAACTATAGGGTCACTATAAGCCTATAGGGCAGAAACTATAATACCCTAGATCTGCATTGCTAGAGGGGAAGATACATTAACAACATGAAAAAACAAGGGAGGAAAGTGTTCCAAACAAACCAAGATTCTACACTAATAGAATCCATTGACAGCATGGTAGAAGAAATGCCAAAAAGGAGTTCAGAATATACATGATTAAAATGATCACAGAAGCAAATGATGAGTTAAGAGAGCAAATGCAGGTGATGATTGACCATTCCAATAAGCAGCTGAAAGAGCAACTACAGGAAACAAAAGATCACCTCAACAAAGAGAGATTCTGAAAAAGAACCAAACAGAAGTCTGAAATGAAGGAAACAATAAACCAAATTAAAAACTCAATGGAAAGCATCATCAACAGACTAGATCACTTGGAAGACAGAACCTCAGACAATGAAGACAAAATATTGAATCTTGAAAATAAAGTTGCCCAAACATAGATTAATAGCAGAGTTTGCCTTTCCATGGAACCCTGCCCTTTCAGTGATTTCTGTCCATGTTGGCATGTTCTCTGGGTGGGAATGGGGTCCATGTGGGTCTGGATTGCATTGGGTCTGGGAGTTCACTCTAGCTTCTGCATCCTGATGGGGTTGGGTGGCACCCTTGCCTGGAACCAGCTATAAGTACACAGTCTCCACTGGTCAAGCTAAGATGAAGACTTACTTGAAGTTGGATAAAGGCAGATTTTACCCATCATCCATTGGAGGCCTCCTCCCGGTAGGGAAAGTTGTTATTTGTATACACTCAGCAGTGATGAGATGTGGCTAGCCTCCCTGAGAATGAAGCCCCTTGTGAACTTGGACATTTTTGGGCTTTCATTCCTCATCTGCAGAAGTCCTTACTGAAACCTTCAGTTTCCCCAGTGTGTAAACTCCTTGCTGAGCTGCAGATGGTTGGTTTGTGCATTATGTACATTCTCTGGTCCTCACTTTGCTTGTCTGAGAAATGAAAGGATTAGAGAAAATCTTCCCCAAAGCCTCCTTCTTCATCAGTGATGGTATCTTTTTCACTTGGTAAAGGCCTATTGGTGCCAGGGGCTGTAGCAGGCACTTCATCAGCATCACATTTAATACTCTGTATGCATTCAGTCCCAGCAGCAAAACCAACAAGAAGTCCTAGGCAGCAGCTCCCCAGGCCTGTGCAGAAGGGCGCAGGCCGCCAGAGGTGAGGAATTCTGTACTGGAGCTGGTTTGTCTGCTCTGACTTCAGAGCGCATGTTCTTAGAGCTACACCATGCTGGTCTCTACAGCTTCATGATTCTGGGAAAAGTACTTATGGACATTTTTCCCTGGGGTAATTGAAGGACAAAGGTGAATTCTGTACCTGCCTTGTGTGACTTGAAACTAGTGGGAAAATAGCTTTTCTCATTGCAAGATTTAACTACTAAAATCTGAACCAGATTATAAGAAATAAAACAACATCATTTAAAACATTCCTGACACTTTTCAGAAAGAAATTTCCTGGAAGAAATAGGGTATGTGGTTTTGTGTTGTTTTTTCTCCCTGAGAGTATCATAAAAACTGGTTTAGTGATTGTCTTTTGGTGTCAGATAGATAAGCCAGCTTTGCCTACCTTAATATTTTTGCTTCATAGGAAAAGAAAATCCTCCTAAATTGCTTGTTATATTTAGGTCTTTGGGGTGGGATCTTGTGAATGTGCTATTATTATAGACTGAAATCTATGTATAGCGACACTCAAATTAAAAGTGGTGTAAATCCATGTCTTTAAAAAAGGAAAGCAATTACTATGTTGGAAAGCCAGGCTATAAAAAGTAAATGAAATCATAGGCAATGCCAGTCAGGATTGCATTTCACTAAGCAAATCTCCCTGAATCTCTTCCCCCTTTGTGTCCTGTGGAGGCAGTGAGGGTTGCAAACATTTCAAAACCAGGATCATAGGGACTTATAGGTGACTGACTGGAGATTGTCCCTGTGGGCACTTGTGTGGATCAAGTGACAGATCCAAAGGGACCACTCAGCTTGTACCTCGTTATGTGTCATGGTAGTTGTTGAGAATTCCCTAGAACCTGGTCCTATTTAATAAAAATAGGAAGTTAGCTTTTATTTAAAGTGCACTTAACACACTAATATTTTCTCAACAAAGTAGAAATTAATTTCCTTGAAAATAAATGTCATTTTGCAACTGAAGCTTAAATGATACCTGCCAATTTTGCCAATTCCAGTTTAAAATCTGTTTTTAATGTATAATACACAAATATGTGCTCACGTGCATGGCATGCACTCTCACACACACACACACACACACTCACTCATATTTGAGCATCTTTTATTTCCCAACAACTTCTCCCCCTACAGCCAAAAAGAAATGAAGGAAGGGAAGAAAAAGCGTTGGTAGACTTCTGGAAAGTGCTGCAACCTTTGGCCATTGAGTGGTAGGATGTAAGCCTCCCCTGACAGTCTGGGGACTCAGAAGAAGGAACAACATTGACTGTTCTACAGGTTTCTCAGTAATCCCAGCTTAGAAATGCAACAGAAAATGCGACTTCTTTAGCAGTTCTTCTTGCTCACAGGTACCTTGAGGCCCTGCCAGACATGGAAACAGAAAACACTTACATCTAGGCATCTTGTTGCGTCTTCTGAGAGTGTTGCGTGGCTTTGGCTGGATAAAAAAAGAAGTAAAGAGAGGAATATTTCAGACCTGGGTAAGCTGTCACACCTAAAATGCGAAACAATGTTCCCTTAAGGACCTGTTCAGAATTTCAAATGCTTTAGGTCTTTGTTGATTCCTCAGCAAATACACATGATGCTGGCATCATTTGTGAATTTGTTCTGCAAAGTCCTTTTTCCATTAAGAATCGTCCTCTGTGATGAGAACTGAGAGTTTCTCACTCCTCCCCGCCCCGTGGGAGTGGACTGGCTTAAAGCTCAGCAGTCTTTCGTTGCAGAACGTGCCCTGGGTAATCATGTTTTGAAGGGAAGAAACAACTCCAGGTGCTGAGGAGGCTTGGAATGTTTAGGTGACAAGGCAGCTGCTGCTTGAGGTGGATGCCCCCAGCTGGGCTGGCCAGCAGGGACTGAGTCACCAGCAACTCAGTGGCAGCCTGTGTGGCCCTTTGGCCCTGGGACCAGCTCTGAAAGCACACGAGAACCTGAAAGGTAGATTCATGGTGGTAATCATGGTTTGCCTTGAGTGGGCTCAGCCTTGCTCAGGGACTTGGTGAGAGGCTGTCATGCACCTTTGGCCTTGACTTTGCATGGGGTGAGGGGGGACGGGCTGCTGCTGACCTTACACACTGTGAGGACTGTTCCCGGGGAAGTGGGTTGGGAAGAGAAAAACCTCGTTTGCTCCTTGTTATGGTGACCAACTTTACCTGCCCAACTTTACCCTTGTCATTTTCTGAGTCACCTTATAACTTCTGTTTTTGCACTTTGACTATTTGGGCTCAGTAGCAGACAATTACTATAGTTTTATAGAATATTTTATTATCTGGTAGGGCAAATAAGCTTTTGCCCCCCTCAAAATATACTTTCTTGACTCTTCTTCACAAGGATAGTCTTTAGCAGGGTAAGGAGAATTGGTCTGCTTTTGATTTGCATCTTCCTATCCAATAACATAAATGGCTCTGAACTTTTTAGGTATTTATGCCCTTTAGTAAATTTTTAGTAGGTTTTTAAATTTGTTTATGCATGCAGTACTGGGGATTGAACCCAGGGTGCTCTACCACTGAGCTATATCCCCAGCCCTTTCTATTTTTCATTTTAAGACGGAGTCTCACCTAAGTTGCCAAGACTGGTCTTAAAGTTGTGATCCTCCTGCCTTAGCCTCCTGAGTTGCCTTGTTTGGCTAAATTTTAATAAAATTCCATGCAATTGGTATTCACAGGATTACCTTCTAACATTTAATATTTAAAATTTTTTTTTAGTTGTCAATGGATCTTTTATTTTGTTTATTTATATGCGTTTCTGAGTATGGAACCCAGGACCTCACACATACCACGCAAGCACTCTACCACTGAGCCACAACTCCAGCCTTAACATTTCATATTTTGACAGTCTGTTGAAAATTCCAATGTGAAAATGTATATTCATAAATACTTCTCACAGTTAAGTTAGCTGAGTTAAGGTGTTACTTAATTGTCCTGTCAATTTTTTTTTTTTTTTTTTTTTTTTTTTTGCAGTGCTGGGGATCGAACTCAGGGCCTTGTGATTGTAAAGCAAGCACTGAGCTATACCAACTGAGCTATATCCCCAGCCCTCAATTTGTTTTTAAAAGGCTAAATGCACATGAGCATCCGTGTGTTAGGTGTACATTAGCATGAGTCAAGACAAATCCCATTTTCATAGCTGTATTGTTGCTGATATTTTAAATTGTTTTGCTGTTCACTTATAATTATTTGATACATAAAAGCACATATAATTGTACTTATTAATGGAGTTGTGATGTTTCCACACATGTACACATTGTGTAATTGAGTTAAACATCTGTCTCCTCATTTATTACTACTTTATTGTGAAAAAATTCAAAATCCTTTCTTCCAGTCTTTCGAGATTTATAATAGTCAGTATTGTCACTCTGTTGTGCAGTAGCACACCAGAACTTTTTGTTGTTATTTTATAATTTAGCTCTAGTTTTAAAAATGGGTGGTCTCAAATTGCAAATGAGTTTTGTTTGCTTTTGAAAGTGAAGACGTAGTTAATTTGGATATTATTATGGTCTTTGGATATAGTAGTCCTTTAAGACTAAAACAAAAGACAGATCTTATATCTAAATACAAGGTACTAAATGTCTTAGGAAGGTTTTCTGTGTCATGAGATGTAGCATTATTAATTTGAATTACCTTATTCACTTTTCATACTTTTGCATAGAATCAAAAGTAAAAATTCCTGGGAACAAAAACTTATTACATATATAATTTGAAGTATCTGGGGAAATTAATTTGTATCTTGAAGATGTACAGGAGATCAGAGGCTATTAACGGAGGTAACATATTTAGAGTTCCTGTAGGTGCTACTCTGGGATGGCAGAAGAGCTTCTTGAGGGTACAGGGTACACTTTTTAGAATATGCAATGGAAGATTTGTGAGGGAAAGAAAGGCTTGGGTCAGTGAGCAAGGTTACACTCAGGTTAAGGAAACTTTAGGTCAGAGCATCTAAGCCATTTGCTAAAGTGCTTCTCCAGGGTCCCCACGTGTGGTCTCCTTGGGCGTGAGAGGCATGTGTGAAGAGGAATTGAAGTTTGGAAAGCTTCCCTGGTCATACTTTCTCCACTTCCCTTCACCATGTGGTGTGTGGAATGGACCACTCATAGGGTTTGCCTTTGAAAAATGAAGATGCTGATAGGAATGTCATGTCCGGCATTAATCTTCAAATCCCTGTCCACACAGAAAATTAAATGGAGGATGGAGGCATCTGTCAAGTAATTCAGGGAGGATCCTTTGAGAATGATCAAGATTTGCTTCCTTCACTTCTGTTACACTCTGTCCTCTTGAGCATGCAGAGGAAATTTGCTTCTCCCTACCAAACGTTTGCGTTGCGTATACACTGAAGGAATTTGGGGCACAGGAAAGAATGGTTTCCTTTATTTTCTGCCATTAAGTGGAACAGCCATGTGTAAAGTTAATGTCTTACAATTCCAGGACCCAGGCTGGGGAGGCTTCCTCTGTTGCCCACGTTGATGCTCTTGCCTGTGCCTTGGGTTGTACCTCAAACACGTGTCTGGTCAAACTGGTTTTGACTTTCCTTGTTCCCAGGTCTTCTGGTCCCTTCCTGGGGACCTTAGCTGACAGCTGGATCCCATTTTGAGTACATTTGTAATCATGGATGCCCTGGTGGCCCAGGACCCCTGCAGCCTGCCTCGGCCCTACTTGAACGCAGCCCAAAGACATCACAGGCTTTGTTACCAAGAGCCACTTCTGTGTCTCTCAGAAGCCATAGTTGAGTGACTTTCTCCCTTAATTCCCTAAGGGCAGTTGGCATGTCCCCTAAAGCAACTGTTAAAGGTCAAACATAGCCTTTTTTTTTTTTAACCTTTGGGTGACATTATCGGTGCTAATATTTGCTCTGTTTTGTGATATTTCCCAGTCATGGAGTTGGTATAGGTAACACTTTGCCTCTAACTTTAGAGTTAACACAGCAAGTTTCTCAAACTTAAAGACAAAAGTTTAAGAATAGAAAGTCAAAAGGAAACTTTTGAACTGAAGTCCAAAGGAAAACTGTGCCAGTGAGTTAGTTACATCAGGAAGGGAAAACTTCCCCAGAGACCTGCAGGGCGGGGACTTCCTCCCAGCGGCCCTGCCGGCTTCCTGCTGGTCTTCTGGCCTGGTCTTGAGGCTGTTGCCCTCTTTTCTCTTGACTTACTTCAGTCACTGTTTCTGTCCTGCCTCCTTTTAGATTCTTCTTCAGCATCCCACTGTCAGACACTGATGCCCTTCCCAGCTGCCATCCCGGGTCCTCATCAGTGGATGAGTTAGGCCTTCATACTTGCCTTCATCTAAATCGTGGCCTGCCAGTCCATCTCCCACTGGGACCTCTCCCTGGGGGTCCTGTGTGTTTAACTTCCATCTGGATGTCTCTGTCTAGATGTTGGTGACCCTCCTGCAACCAAGTTCATCAAAAGTAGCTGGGTGTGGTGGCACATGCTTGTAATCCCAGTGGCGAGGGAGGCTGAGGCAGGAGGATCACAAGTTCAAAATTAGCCTCAACCATTTACTGAGGCCCTAAGCAACTTAGTGGGACCTGTCTCAAAATAAAAAATGAAAAAGGCTGGGGATGTGGCTCAGTGGTTAAGCACCCCTGGGTTCAATCCCCAGTACCAAAAAAAACAAAAAACAAACAAACAAAAAAAACACAAGGCCTTTTCCTTCAGGATTGGATCTCTTTGTGGAGTGCTAGCTGCAGAGAGTGTGCTTGAGATTCAGAGAGCTTATGTTTGAGTCCTGACTGGTTTAGTTAACTTTTTTCCTGTCTTATCACATTGGCGAGAACCTCAGTATTGGCGTTCCTGGACTTAGGTAGAAAGCATTCCATTTTAACCATTATGTTAGCTATGAATTTTTGTGTGTGTGGATACTCTTTAGTAAATTTATAAAAATATTTGTCATTAGCTGATTATGAATCAGTATTTTTAATATTTAGAGGCTCCTCATTAAGACCAACGAATTCCCGAACCCAAAATGTAGTAAATTTTAAGGAAACTAGAATAGTATATTAATAAAACTGACAAAGGCCAAAGAAACTTTCGTGGTTGAAGAGGAAAAGGTAGGAAAGTGGTTTGAAGGAGGTGGGCTTGTTATGGTAGCTCCTTTAATCTCTGTAGGCACCAGTTCTTTATTTGCTGAGTGGAGGTACAGGTAATGTAAGTTTAGGTATGTTAGGTTTTTACTTGTGGCTTTAAGTGTATCTTCTTGTCATTTCAGTAGTTCAGGAGGCTTAGAGTGATGTAGGGGTTTTTGAAACATCGTGTTATCCCCGTGTGGGGGGTGCTGACCATCATCAGTGCAACCATAATGTCTAAGAACTCGGAATTTGATTGAGCCCCCATTTTTCCTATAACTACGAAAACTAAACCTGATTCAATCCCAGATGAGGTCTCTGGAAAAGCCTGAAAGTTTTTGTGTTCATCAGAATCAAATGTTAATCAGAACATTGTAATTTTATTATTTATGTAATGATCACTGAGTGGATGGTGATTAATTCTGGGACAGAGTCATACAGTCCTTGCTTGGGTGATATAAATGACCCTGGGAATACTGTGATGATAGTAAGACTTGTATCTATTTATATTTTGAAATATAAGCATTTCTGTAAATTAGAATTTTTTATTTTTCTAGGATTTGGAGTTTCTGTTCAGTGCTTCTTTAACAATTATTGATCCATCTTGGGATCCATCTTTGGATCAACAATTAATCCATTTATTATCGCTCATCTGTATGTGCATTTTAGGCAGGTTTTCTGGGTAAATTTGTGTGCACAGAATAAAAAAAGAAAAAGTATATACAGAGGATTCATCATTTTTGGCATTTTAGGAGGTGATTAATCGGAATCCTAAAGATGCCCCATACAAAGGCACTCAGCAAAGGTGGAAAGTGTTGGATGAAAACAGGCCAGAAATGTCTTGGGCTGAGACGTGTCATTCATGTCTTGGTTTCTTTCTCAGAAAGTGAGTTGATCTCAATGATCTCCATTGAGAAAGTTTTTAAAATTAAAATTGGTAGGTATAGGGTTTTATGCCAAGAAACTCGCCATCTTCCATCCCTAGGCAAGGATCTCTACAGCTTTTTCGTTCCTCCTCACCTGATTGTTACTTTATAGCTTTTCCATCCTGTTCTTCAAGGTCATTCTTCCAAAGCTGGGTGCAGTGGCACACACCTGTAATCTCAGCTGCTCAGGAGGCTGAGGCAGGAGAATCCCAAGTTAGAAGTCAGCCTGGGAAACTTAGTGAGACCCTGTCTCAAGATAAAGTTTAAAAGGGCTGAGATGTGGCCAGTGGTGGAGTGCTTGCTTGTCGTGTGCAAAGCCCTGGGTTTGATCTCCAGTCCTGAGGACGGTGGGGAGGATGTCCTGGAGGAGCATCTTTGGAGTTAGATGTGATTGCGATCTTTTCTCTATTAACTCTCTATGTACATGTGCATTATAGGCAGACTTTCTGGGTCTCAACTTTCTCATCTGTGAAATGGTGCAATAAAATGCCTCAAATTTAATCATGAGCCTTACATGATATGAAGGCTTGGCACCATATGTATATATTAGGTACTAAGTAAACTCTGAAAATCACCATCTTCCTTTTCCCTTAAGCCAGATAGCTCTGAAGTTTCTTTTCCTTTCCTTTTCCTTTCCCTTTTCCCTTTCCTTTTCCTTTTCCTTTTCCTTTCCCTTTTCCTTTTCCTTTTTCCTTTTTCCTTTTTCCTTTTTCCTTTCCTTTCCTTTCCTTTCCTTTCCTTTCCTTTCCTTTCCTTTCCTTTCCTTTCCTTTTTTGTGACAGGGTCTCACTCTGTGCCCCAGGTGGCCTATAATTCCTGGGCTCAAGCCATCTTCCTGCCTCAGCCTCCTGAGCAGCTGGGACTGCAGGTGCTGCACAGTGCTGTGCCTGGCTCTGATTTTCTGTTCTGAAATTGAGGCTTTAAAAAAATTCTGTATCTCTAGTGTCCGGGGGGGGGGGATTGCAGCCCAGGGCTGTCACCCAGAACGGATGCTCCCTCTGTCATGTGACAGGGCCATGTGAATGATGTCCTTTGCACTCTTCTGCTTTTTTCTGAGTCCTCCCTCTTCCTGTGACCATTGCTGTTCTGGATCTTTATCCAAAGCTGTGGCTCTTGGTCCTTGTTTTGTGTAGCTTTTGTAGTGCCTGTTTGACTCTGAGGAATGATTCCTTCCTTCCTTTTCTCTTTGAGGAACTAGAGAGGCAGTCTCTCTCTCTCCCATCGTAGGAGACATGAGAGCTTGAAGATTTTCTTTCTTGCTGAGTTGCTAAATAAGAAGCATTTTTTTAAAAAAATACTTTCTATTGAAGCTTTGGGTGCAAACCGCGTGGAGCCCTGTGAACTGTGCTGGTGTGAATGCACCTTGCAGTCAGGGCATAGCGAGGTGGAGGTGCTTCTAACTGCTCCAAGCTGTTCCAGCCTTCCTGCCCTTACCTTTCAGATTACCCACCTGTTGAGAAGCATTTCACCCCGGTGCCCTCTGACCCACCATCTGCCAGTTAGTCTGCTGGGACTGTGGTGACCTGTCCCCTCCCTCTCCTTCCCTCACAGGGGAGCCCGGAGCTATAGAGACTGGCTCTTTGTTCTCAGTGCTGCCTGCATTTTATGGATGGAGGGTGCGTGACAGAAGGCCGCATTCCTCTTCCCCTTCCGGTGGCCTTAGACAGTCTTCCCCTGTGGCTAGTGGGATGAGAAGTAGAGAAGATGCTGCAGGAAACATTGACTTGTTCAGCAAACTATGTATTGGAAATTGGTGTGAGATGGAGCTCATAGGTGATTAAAAACTTCACCTTCAACTTTAAAAAATGCAGAGTAGATGGGAAAGTTATGAATGGAGGCAGGGAGGTTACATGGTGCAGAAGTCAGAAGGAAGTAGACAGAAATGCAGGCTCAGGGGCTTGGTTCCTTTGTGAACAGCTTCCTGTTTGAGAGGTTCTGATGATGGGAATGTGGGGATTAGGGGTCTGGACAGATGCAATACTGTTTCCAGCAGCCACTGTCAAAGATTGGGCTTGACTGTCCTTTAATTCTAATTCTTTCATTATCACATAGTTTCCTGAATACCATAAAAGGTACTAATACCTTTTTGCTATCAGTTGTTAGTGACAGGAGATGGATCATGCATTCTGGTACTGGTTTAGAGATTTTTTGGAAGCGATGATGCCAGATATTTTCAGATAAATCCCAGTTTTCCACTGAATTGGTAGTGGACCGTTAGAGGACCCTTGGAGGGTAGGTGAGCTAGTGCACACGGGCTTCATAAGTTGCAGGAGATTATAGGCCAAAACTAGCTGGTACAGGGCGGTTGTTCCCAGCTGGCTGTTGATCTCGCCTCTCCACCCTCCCTTCCTCCAGACCTCCTTCTCCAGGTGCTTCTTGGGCACTGATGTAGGTTCATTTTATTCATATTCTGCCCATCATTCCAGTTTCCAGGGCGGTCATCCTGGGTGGTAATGCTGGTTGAGATGAAGGGGAACCTGGAGGTGGGCAGGTTTTGGATAGCATGGGAGTGAGGAAGTGTTTTGAGAAGCTCTTGGTTGCCAAGGGGAGGCTGCAGGTCAAGACCTAAACTGAAACTTGCACAGACCGGAAGAGCCATCTGGTGTGTGGTGAGGGACGTGGGGCAGAGCCCTGGGTTGGCTAAGCACAACTGATCCACAGCAGTGCTGGCCTCTTGCCAGGAAAGGCCAGGAAATCTCGCTTGGGAGCAAGGGGAGCCCTGCCTGGGACTGGATGTCAGCTCGCTCTGCTCGGGGTGACAGCTCCAGGACTGGGCTCCACCTGGGCTTCTGTGGCCACCCACTTGCCATGCTCTGGTTTGCATGGTGCCCGTCTTCAGGAGGTCTGCCCTGGTGCCTTTGCCAGCTGGTCCTAGGTGACCACTATCTCAACCAGTCAGGTGGCTTCTGCTTTGAGTCACTGGGTCCGTTTGCAGCCATCCTCTCATTTTGTGCCTAAAGCATATCCTGAGTCATACTTGGTTCTTGTTGACTTCCACAGTAGAAATGTGTTTGCTGCCGGTTCTGGAGGCTGGAAGTCCAAGAGCGAAGCACAGGCAAGTGCGAGATGAGTCCTGGAGGTGGGTGGGGCAGCCCGCCCAGCAGGAATAGCTGGGCAGCACCAGATTGCACGCTTCAAAATGGTGGAGATGGCAGGTTTTACATTCTGCACACTTTCCCACAACTGATCAATAAGAACCATTTCGAAAAAGTCATGTTCCATGTACACTGTTTCTCCAGAAGTCAAGTGGTCACATATAGAGTTTTTAATTTAAGAATTACATTTTGGTCAGTCTCATGAGAAGGTTTTGATTACTGCCAAAAGCAGTTCAGAACACAGTTCTGGTAATCAAGCCCCCCTCCCCGTTCTGCCTTCCCCTGGACCTGAGATGGGGGAGACTCCTTGAATGCTTTCTTGGTGTTTGTCTGGAAGGCAAAATTCTGATGGCCATGGGTCAGTGGCTTCCTGAGAGAAACAGATTTATTTCCACTGAAATTTCTTGGAAGTTGTTGGATAACTTGGTAAGGCTGCCCCACTCCCAACCAATAACTAAATAAAATGAGGCCCCAGTCATTTGTTTTAAAATATTTAAATTTATTTTTAACTGATAAAACAGAAAAATTGTACATTTCTATGGGTTACAATGTGACATCGCAACACATGCTGAAGTTACATGTATCTGTCTCAACAGAAACATTCAAGTCCTTGCAGTGTTTTGAAATATGTGGTTTGCTGTTGTTATCTGTAGTCCTCCCACTGTGGAGCTTCTCATGATCTGTGACTTAGTGACCATGGATCTACCCCTCCCTGCACCTCCCTGCTGTCAATTTTCATGAGATCAGCATCTAATATTTTGCATATGAGTGAGGTCATGTGGCACTTCCTTTCTGCCTGGCTTATTTACACACTGCTCTCTGGTTCTATCCACCTTGTTGTGAATGACAGACTCTCATTCCTTTTGTGGCTGGAAGTGTCCCATGGCATATGTGTGTCAGAGTTTCCTCATCCCTTCTTTAGCTGATGGATGCTCTGGTTGCTTCCACTTCTTGGCCATGTGAATAGTGCCAGTGAACTTGGGAGTACAGACGTCTCTTTGACCTACACATCCCGGTGGTGGGTCACCACGTGGTAGTTCTACTTTATTTTTTGAGGAAGCCGCATGGTGTTTTCCGCAATGGCTGCACTCGTTTGCATTCCCACCGACAGTGGGCAGAGTTGCCCCTTATCCACACTCCTGTTATCTTTTGTATTTGGGGGAATAACCGTTCTTACTGGAGTGGAGCGATGGGTCTCTGTGGTTCTGATTTGCATTTCCCTGACAGTGAGTGCTGTTGAGCATTCCCCTGATGTTTAGTAACATTGTTGGTCATTTGTATATCTTGACACATTTTTTAATTGTCTTATTATCGCTATTGAGTTTTTTTTTTTGTTCTTTATATATTTCGAATGTGAACCCTTTGTCAAAATTGTATTTTGTAAGTACTTTCTCCCTAGGAGATTCACATTTGGTGAACCTCACACTCATACAATTTGGGAGCCCTCTTTAAGAAAAAGAATACAAAAAGATCTTTCTGCTGTACTTTTTTTTTTTTTCTGTTGGTGCCAACACCCAGAAGTGAATCTTCCCCGATTCTACAAGAACATTTGTTATGAGCACAAGGTTGGGGCCAGTTCCAGGGCCTTACAAGAAGCCCTGGCTTAAGCCTTATTAATTTGATGTCATTTGTTTCTCCTCCCAATTAGAGGCAGGGTAAAATAAGGACCTCCTCTACCAAACTGCTTCCTTCCTCTGAGTTTTATTCCCAGAAGCAAAAAAGACTTGGAATAATGTATTACATTCAGAAGATTTGACAAGGGGCTGGGAAACCCCTAAAATGGAAAAATGGTTTATGCCATTTAAACTCAGCTGCAGTCCAAGTTTAATTTAACCATTTTTCCGAACTTCAATTTGACGATAATGTAGACTGTAATTAAGTATTACGAAGTGACCTTTGACCGAAGCCAATTAACTTTGAATTTCTCTTCTGGACGGTTGCATTATAAAATTTAGAGGCATTTTCTAAGAAATTACATGAAATTTCCATGGTAATCATGACCTTGACGTATTCTGTGTCAAAGAAGATGCACAGGCTCCGCTTCGGTAATGACTTGCTCATCTTTCCCTCCTCTCTGATTAGTCTTCCTTGACTTAGATAAATACTTCATCAGTCAGAGATGGGAGTCAGCTCATTACCTGTGGGAATTCCTGCGTGTGGCCCTGGGCTTTCGAGGAGCTGTTAGGGAGTGGTTAGCCTTGGAAGCGACACTTAGTGACCAGATGGACCCTTGGAAGCTCGGGGAAGTCCCGGGAGAAAGCCCGGCTTCTAATAGGGCAGAACAAGCAGAAGCAGGATCTAGTTGTGGGGCTTGGTTTAGCACAAAGCAGCTTTTGTACCTTTATTTCTCTTCTTCCTTCCCAGGAGAAACAGCTTTCAGAAGTAAAATCCTAGGTATTTTTTTCACATCATGAAAATCGAGACAAAAATCAAAGACCTCACCTCATTCTTTTCTGGAAGAGGACTCACCCTACGCAAGGAGCTGGCGAGGCTCAGGGTGGGCATCTGCGGCCAGCCCCGGGCTGCAGCGTCCAGATTGCCGATGTGCCAAGTGCCAGGGGGACACTTGGGCATACTTGACAAATTCATCGTCACCTCTTGGCCAAAGGCAGAATGTGGATCCTAAATTAAAGGTGAAAAACAAGCTCTGTCAGCCAATTACACCCCGTTATCATTCAGGCAGGGCTTCGACACTGTTTCAGGCCACTTGCGTAATAAAAAATAATCGGAGAAAGGACTTTTCAGGGAAAGTAGGACTTTATCAAACTGATTCCTGTTTGGGGTGAATGGAAGGCGCCTCTGACTTGGTAAGTCTTCAGAGAAGTGAGATTCAAAGTGGTTCAGCATCCATCAAGTGTGGCAGCCATTTCCACTGCATTTGAATCGGGCCAGATTGTTTTTGGCTGGGTCTGTATTGTGGAGAAAAGGGTGTGGTGGAAAAATGAGATGGAGAAGGAGTGAGAGGAGGGAGCTCTCATTGTGCGGAGTTGTCTGGGAAGGAGGAGGAATTAACAGCAGAGCCAGATAGAAAGTAGCAGGCATGACATGTTGCAGCCTTGATGGGATCAGGAGTGTTTCCAGAGGGTGCCCCCAGTGCACACTGCACCCCAGGAACACTGGGGTTCATTCTGAGAAACATGACCACTCAGATTTGTCTTAAAAGGAGCTGCTCGTACCTTCACCTCTTTGTCTAAGGTGGTCGCAGGGCCAATGGGCCCGATCAGGGCTGTTGGAACATTTTTATTTTTAAAATGGAGACAAGTGGTGCTGGCACCGACTTGCTCTGGAATAAATCGGCCAAGAGTTGCAGTTGAAAGAGTTTTGTGTTGGAATTTGTTCCCTCACCCTGGCTGGTTGGCCAGAAGCCAGCTACAACTTCACTCTACTTCACTCTCCCCACCCGGACGCCTCCTCCTCACAGTTTGTTCATTGAGGGGAGGAACTTCCCTGGGGCCTTCTGCCTGATGTGAGCTCCCGTCCTGTTGTAGGTGTTGCGCACTGTTGTTCCCATCCCCTCTCGGCAGCTGCCCTGGGTGTCCCCATGCTTTTGTTCCTCTCTCCTGGCGCCTTGGCGTGTGCAACTTAGTAACTGTTGCCATTGATCAGGGCACTCAGGCTGTCACTGATCTTTAGCTCACAGTCCCTCTGGTACTTTAGTTATAGAATTGGAGTAGTGGTGATAATAATAATTCCTGTTGGGGATCACCTACTGAGTCAGTTTCTGGGTTCAGGTTCCTCACTTGTATAATTTAATTCAGGCCTCAGGACACTATCAGGGATGCACTGTTATTTCCACATACAGGGGAGGAAAGCCAACTTCGCCCGGGTTAGAAACCTCAGAGTTGCTGGGTGTGGTGGCTCAGGTCTATAATCCCAATGGCTCTGGAGGCTGAAATAGGAGGATGGAGTGTAAAGCCAGCCTCAGCAACTTAGTGAGGCCCTAAGCAATTTAGGGAGACTCTGTCTCTCCATAAAATGTAAAAGAGACTGTGGATGCAGCTCAGAGGTTGGGTACCCCTGGGTTCAATCCTCAAATTAAAAAAAAAAAAAAAGAAACCTCAAGGTCACACTAATGGGAAGAGTCAGAGGGGCTTTAAATTCAGGTTGTCTGCTCTCGTGCTGCCCTCTCACCTTCCATAGAGCTGGCAGGACCTCCAGGGATCATCTTTTCTGAGGCTCTTGGCATTGGTCACATCAGAATCCTCTAGGAAGTTTAAAACAGAGAAAAAGATTCACTTGGTCTCCTTTCTGGCCTGTCGGTCAGACTCTTGGGCAGGACTGCAGGAGATCCAGGGACGATTCTGCAGGTCAATCAGGGTGACTGCCGCTGGTCCAGTCCAAAGGCTGCAGCATTCAGAAGAATCAGTGTGTCCCAGATCAATCAGCTAGTTAGTTACAAGCAGGGACTTAACTCTAGATCCTCTGATAGCCCCTGATCTCTTGCTCCCAACCTGGCAATGCAGTCTGAACACAGGAAACCTCATTTGCGAGGCGTTTCCCCTCCGGCGTGCATGCCCTGTGTACTCCAGGGCTGGCTTCGTTTTGAAGGGTCTGATGGTGGTAATATGGCCTTGAGGATCTTAGCCGGAACCGTTACCCAGGATGCACAGCTTGATGATTCTGTCCCTGTGCACATTCCCACGCACACAGCTGTCAATCATAGTTTGGTTTGCATGATGCCCACTGTCTTGGTGGTTTGCATGAGCATCATGCCCAGCGCAGCTAGGCAGGGCCATGGCTGTCTCTGTTTTCTGGAGGGGACAGATAGGATATGGAGGTGACTTGTCCTACACAGTCACACAAGGTGTTCCTTGAGCCCAGGCCAGAGTGAGGCCTTTCAGTCACGGTTTGGTCCTCTTGCCACAGAGCCACCTGCGACCTGGCGAAGGGCATTGGTGATGCTGCTTTCCTCTACAGAGCCGCTTTCCAGGCTGGGGCTGAACATCCTGAGGGTCCTTGTTCTCAGGAGACTTTCTGGGTGCCTTGTTTTCCCCGTCTCCCAGGTCTTAGCAGCTCTGAAGCCCCTCCTCTACCTCTGAACAGATTATCCTTGGCTCTTATCTCTTTTGCACCATGGTGTTTCTCAACATTATCTCCCAGATCCCAGCTTTGGTGTTTTGCGTGGCTCATTTTATTTCTCAAATCCACTGAGGTTTCTTTTAACAGTCACTGAATTTATTTCCTACCCTCTTATTGAATGCTCCGATCACTTCTTTTTCATAGCAGCCTGATCTTGTTTTATGGGCATGATATTATCTCAAATCTTTCCTAAAATACCTAATAGAATTTTAAGTTGTCTTCTCTCTGGGAAATTGTTTCCTCTGGAGTTGGTTGTCCTATTCATTAGTCTGACTCCCCCCGCTTTTTTAAAATCACATTCTAGGTTTTCCTCAAATTACTTATGATCCGTGGTTTTTGGTTTATTGAATTAAGATCTCTAGATAAACTGGGAGGATCGCTTTGATCTTCTCTGCAATTGTAGAGTTTGCAAAACAGACCTGTGTAAGCAGCTTGCAGATTGTCCTTCACTGGTGATGTCAGAGGAAGGGGTTCCTGGCAGGTGCCTTTTCCAGCGTGGATCTCAAGACTCCCCTTAGCTCTTCTCTGACACCACACTGGGATTCCCCCAGTTGTAGAGCTAATTTCTTTTGTTTTTTGTTTTGAAAAAAAAAATTTCTTCCATTTAATTTCTTTTCTGTAATGAAACAATACAAAAACGCATTTTGGGTGGGAATTGAACAGGAAAAAGTGCATAATGATCAATGGAAGTTTGCAGATAGAGTTCGGGTGTGTAGATCTTATTTAGGGATTTAAAAAATGCTTTTATTTAGTACATTATGGTTATTCTTAACAGTTGCTTCATTTTGACATGATCACACATGCATGGGATTTAATTTGCTCCATTTCAGTGCCAGATACCTCTCTCCCCGTCTCCTCCATTTCTCTTCCCCTGCTCTACTGATCTTCCTTCTGTTTATTTATCTATGTATTTTTAGTTGGTGCTTAGTAGATATGTGTAATAGTGGGATTCGCTGTGGTGTGTTTATAGGTGCACTTAGCATAATTCTGCAGATCTGGTCTGCATCTCCTCTCCTTCCCTCCTGCCTTCCCTCCCCCTCAATCTCCTTCTAGTCCATGGATCTTCCCTCTATCTTTGATATCCACCCCTCTGCCCCTTACTTTGCTTTAGTGGGAAACAGCCCCCCCCCTTTGATTTTCTGAATCTGACTTATTCCACTTAGCGTGCTGCTGGGAAGAGAAAGGGCAGGAAATGGTGGGAGGGGTGTGGGGACTCAGCCCTCTGCCCTGACTCTTCCTGCCTCATCCCTAGGCTGCCCCGTGGCTGCCCTCTCCACGCCCTTATCTTCAACTCTGAGACCCATGGAAGGATGCTGCTCACCTCCAAATGTCTGTGCTGTGGATTTTGCTGTTCTGTCCTTGCAGTGGGTGAGGTTGTGTCTGCCCCCTGTGTTCTAGGATTCCCTCAGCTCTCTGGTCTGCCTGCTGCTTTTCCTATCTCCAGCATCGTCGTTTGTTTCGGTGTCTTTTACTGGATTTGGATCCCCCGCCCCCCAGCCTGGGGCCTCCAGTGAGGAACAAGGTATTGCCGCTATCGTGTGGCCTGTTTAGGCTCCTCTGGGAACTTCCTCCCCAGGCCTCGGTGTCCCCTGCAGAGGGAGATGTTTGGTGGTCACTACCCACAAGGACAGTCCCTTCTTCTGTGTCGCAGCCTTTAACCTCCTAGATTTGCCTCTGCTCCTTGGATTTTCGTTTGCTGCCAGTCTTTATTCCTGTTGGAACGCTGAATGAGATGGGGCGTGGTAGGATTGGCATCTGTGGACCTGTGTCCAGGGAGGTCGTCTAGATCTGTGATGGCACGCTCGGGCCCAGGAAGGGAGAGGAGAGGCCAAGTGGGTGTCCAAGTACAGGTGTGACCTGGTTCAGGGGCAAAACATCCTGGCTTTTCCATGAGTCTTTCCAATGCACTTGTGTCACCCTCAGCCCAGGTTCATCCAGGAGGGCAGTAGTCACTGGCTGTCTAGCACCCAGAGGTCTCTAATTCCAAAATCCGACCTAGGGAGAAAGAGAAACCCTACCGCTACCCCACCCCTGCATATTCTGCCTTTCTTCTGTCTTTTCACAAAATGGGCTAAAAGGCTCACTAATGTCTTTTTTTTTTTAAGTTAAATTATTTATTTTTTAAAATTTTTTATTCTAATTAGTTGTACGTGACAGTAGAATGCATTCATACATTTTGATAGATCATATACAAATGGAGCATAATGCAAATCAAAACTGCTCTGAGACTTCATCTCTAATCAGAATGGCAATTATCAAAAATACAAGCAATAATAAATGTTAGGATGTTGCTGGTGGGAATGCAAAATGGTACAACCATTATGAAAATTAGTATGGAGATTCCTCAGAAAACTTTGACCCAGTTATCCCACTCCTTGGCATATACCCAAAGGACTTAAAATCAGCATACTGTATAGTAATATGGCCACATCAATGTTTATAGCAGCTCAATTCACAATAGCTAGACTATGGAACCAACCTAGGTGTCCTTCAACAGATGAATGGATAAGAAAATGTGTGTGTGTGCCCCCCCCACAGGAATACTACTCAGCTTTAAAGAAGAATGAAATTATGGCATTTGCTGGTAAATGGATGGAGTTGGAGAATCATGCTAAGTGAAATAAGCCAATCCCATTGGTATCTTGAAATGGTTTAGAGAAGACGGGCATCTCTGTCCCTCCTGAGGTGTGTGTTACCAGTGAGCAGGAGCTGGGGTTTGGGCCCTCACGGCATTAACCATCCAATCACACAGGGTGAACAGTGAAGGCTGGTGCAGGGTGCTGAGCAAGGGGGCGGGTAACATTCTGATTGATCTGCCTGCTGCTGCCCTTTGTCACCGGATGTTTGGAGCAGAGCACGCAGAAGAAGGAAACGGCATGTGAATGAAAAAGGCACCAGAGTGTGTGTGTCATGAAGCCAGAGGAAGGAGTCAGGAGCGGGCAGAGGTGTGGGGATGCAGAAGCTGGTGTTGGTGAAGAGGCGCAGGAAGGGCCTGGTGTCCTTGGCATGTCCTTGGGAGGGTAGCACGAGGACTGAGAGAGTTTTGGCTGCATGTTTCAGAATAATATTTTTATAGCATGGTAAATGGCGCAACCAACAAGTGAACGCAGGGCATGCTCGAACAGAAAGAGATCTCGAAATCCTTAATTCCCTCTTGGGAGGGGAATGGGGCTCCTGGTACTAGCCCAAGACCAGAGGCCACGCTCTGGTTCTGACTGGCTGCCAAGTGCACATGCAGATCTGGGGAAAGGACTTGACCTTCAGACGCTCTTTCCGTGGAGTGCAGCCAGCCATTTCTGCCCATCATCTTCCTGGTGGGAGGATTCCACAGGTCACCCCTGTGGAGGTCAAGAGGGGCACGCGTTCAAGGAGGTGACTCTACAGTTGGTTCATGCCTGGACCTCACTGGAGACTTGACTGAAGTGGACAGCGGGGTGTGGTTTTCTTTCGTCTCTGTTTTCCTAGTCTTTGCCGATGGAGTTGCCGAACTTGCTCATTAGCGGTGGGTCATTAGTGCTGTTGTAATTGTGAGATTTGGCCAGTGCTGGAAGGTTCGTCTGACGTGCCTGCAGTTCAGTCTTGGCACGTCTCTTGCATGAACAGCAGCTCTCCGGGTTCCGAGGGTATATTTTAACAGCCTGTCCCAACCCCCTGTTTTATAATTGGTTCATTTATCAGAATGGCTCTAATTTGAAATAATAGCAGTCCTTAAAAAGAGCATTAATTTTTTAAAAAATAATATAAATGTTTGGTTGGAAAGGAAAACAGACCAAATGATTTCAGGGCAAGCAAGATACTTTCATTTAAAGTTTTCTCTTTGAATCACAGAAAAAAAAAATCTGGTTTGTTAGAGAGAGAGTGGTATTGACAGGCAACAATGAGTTTTAAACATATTCCAAACAAGAGAAAGAGTAGCCTAAGTGTTTTCGTTGGATGGAAACTGAAGAGTTTTAGTGAACACTTCGTTAGCACACTATTTCCCTGGCTCCCTAACTTAAGGTCATAAGACTGTTACTATTTTAGGTACAGAGTAAGTATTTGATGCCGAAACTGGAGTTCTCAGAGGTGTGAGACTATTACATTTTCTTCTCACATAAAATGGATCTTCCTGGAAATAGTTTGTCTAAAATATTTTTGTTTTTGAAGACATTAATCTTGGCATTAGGATCAAGATAATATTGGCAAGCAGATCTTTGCTGATTTTAATACTTGAGATTTCAGGAAAATCAAAAGAATGACTTTGTAGCTGCTGCTGGGCCAACTTGTAGAAGGAAGGTCTCAGGCCAAGACTGTACGCCAAGTCCTGGGTATCAAACCATGGAGGGTGGACTTATTTTGATTATGGATCATGTCACCATCTCAAAATTGGAATCATGCTCTGGATATAGGTTGAGATAACCCTCTTTAAAAGAAGTCAATAGGCCAGGGATGTAGCTCAGGGGTAGAGCACTCACCTCGCATGCAGGAAGTTCTGCGTTGCATGAATGTGAAAAGATGAGCGCATGAATGCCTGAGCATCAGGCATCCCCTCTCCTGTCTGCTTACTGAAACTCCAGCAGAGTGACAGGAGGGGAAGGTTTGCTTACGTGGTTTCCTTGCAGTCACTATGAAGCCGTGCAGTACCAGTGGCAGATCTTCAAATACTGTTCCAACACGTCTCTCCCTACTTGGGTCTTCAGTGAGTGAGTGGCTTTCTGCCATTCCAGTGGTTTTCTTTCTTTTTCTGAGTGCACTGTCTGGTTCTTATTTGAACTGGTTTCCCTTCCCAGAGATGTCCCGTCCTAGTCAGTCCTGATGCCGGGACCTGTTCTTACTGAATCACCCATTTCTTCTCACCCACCATTTTTATTCATCTGAATTAGATTCTCGCTGGAGTCCTTTGCAAGCTGTGACAGTTTTGTTCATCTCTCTTTCCACTTCCTTTTCCTCACCCTAAGTGATTGCAGTGACTGACACAGAGCACAGGGAGCAGAAAGAGAGTGCACTGACTTGAAACTCGTGGGCTTGGGGCAAAGGGACTGGTTTGTGTGCAGCACGAGGTCAAGGTGGGGAGCAGGGGAGGATTTGCAATGGCACATCTGGAGAGCAAGTGAAAAGCAAACATAGGAACGAGCAAATGGTCTTCGGGGAGAGCAAGGGAATGGAGATTTGGGGTGTCAGATTGTGGTGGGTGCCCCGGAAGCAGAGCCTGCTTAGACCTCTCAGCTGGGCCAGGGGAGGAGGAGGTCCACCATGCTGGGTGCAGAGCCAGCCCCTAGGCATGCATTATTTTGAATCCTTTTAACAATTCAGGTTGGGTTTTATTTTCCATGTCTATTTTCCTTAGAGAAGGAAAGAATTTTAGAAACTTGCCCAAGGGCGCAAAAACGAACTCTTAATACCGAGTGGGCCAGGAGGGAGACCCAAATCCACCTGGTTCCAAAGCCCACATTGTTTCTGCTAAACGGTCGAGTTGCCTGTAAGTCTGCTTGCAAGATGTTTCTGGCCTAAAATGTCCTCTTGTTCAGCTACATTTTTTTTTCCTTCTAACAAATGATTTCTGAAATCACTTTTTTCAAAGACCTTAGCAACCAATTTAAAATGAAGTGACCATTTCTTCCATACTGTTCTATTTAAGGGCATAGCTCCTGAAGCTCACTCAGCAGTTACCACCACCAAAAGGAGATTTCCTTTTTGCTTGTTACCTGTGATCTGTGAGGGGAGGAAGGACAGACATGGGAGAAGAAAGTGCTTAGTTATTTAGTGCACCAGTGCATAATGCATTAAGATCCAAAGTTGCAGATTCTAATAAAATCCTTCAAGTAGTGGTCTATTAGGATGGTTTTGCTTATTCTTATGCTATTACAATCAGTGATTTATTTGTATTTTAGGTGAACAAATAATGCTTTATATTAACATGCCTTTTGACATTATATGCAAGTTACTTGATACATTGAGTAGTGATTTTTTTTTTTTCTTTTCTTTTGGGAGATGTGGTCTTCCTGTGTCGTCCAGGCTGGGCTCAGCTCCTGGGCTCAAGCACTGATCCTCCTGCCTCAACCTCCCAAGTAGCTGGGACTACCATCATGCCTGAGGACAGATATTTTTAAGATCTTAATTATCTGTGGATTATACTTAACAGATGCTGAATACTGGAAGGAGCAAGAAATTGATGGCACAATATGTCACATGAGGAAATCTCTTTTCTTCATGATCTGATTAGTTCTCCATTTTATGAAAGAAGTTAATCCTAGGAAACTATCTTGTAGGGCCATGAATGCCTGAACCTTGTTTGTTTTATTGACCACAATGAATTTGACACCTAGAAGAATTGTGTTATTGTTAAGTAGTTATTGAATGAATATGTGAGTGATTGGAATTTTTTTCTAAAAGCAAAACCCAGCTTACACTAAAGTTACTGCAAATCCATTCCAGTCTTCTGTACCTTTTATTGTATATTGGAATAAAAATGGATTGTTATCATGACCTCCAGCCAAGTACTGAAACATTAAGGAAATAATTGCTGATATTTAGAAAGTGCAGGGGATAGGAATACACAGTATTTATCAAGATATTTCCCTGAAGCATATGAACGGAGGGGAAGGGAGTGGGGTAGCCAACCAGGTGAGCTGGTGACATTTGGAGGAACTAGATTTCTGGATGAGGGGGATGTGGGCACTCTTTAAACTGTTCTTGAAACTTCCGTGGCCTGAAACAATTTCAAAAACCCATTCTTTCCTACAAAAACATGTTACCATATATTTTATCAATAGTGAAACACTAACAATATTGACAGTATTTGCAAATAAAAGGTGATTATCCTCTTTGTCAATGACTTAGAAATGGAGAATTTATTTCTCTTTGAAAGTTAAACTATAAGAAGCTCATGTTGAATCAGAGCAGAGATGTACAGAGTCACCTCATCGATACAGAGAGGCCTGTGGACCTGCATGCATGACCCTGCCAGCTCTGTTAGTTCTGTTACCAAATTCAGGATGTTTTTCTCTCATTGGCAAGGAATTGTTGGGGATTGATGTATCAGCTTTTTTAGCCTGGTGACATCTTTTTTTTGGTTCGAGAGGATTGAGCCCATGGGCATTTTACCACTGAGTTACATCTCCAACACTTTTTATTTACATATATTTTTTTACTTTGCAACAGAGTCTTACTAAGTTGCTCAGGGTCTCACTAAGTTGCTGAGGTTGGCCTCTAACTTGCAATCCTCCTGCCTTAGCCTCCTGAGTCCCTGGAATTAGAGGTATATACCACCATGCCTAGCTAAACTTTCTTTTTACCAGCTGATCCCCCTCCCCTTCATCTGTGTCCAAGTTCAGCTCACTCTGTCCTGATTATAACTTTGTATCTATTGTGCAAGTTATGCTGAGGCAAATATCCTGGTTTGCTGAAGAGTTACGTTTCCTTGGACTGAGGTGTGGCTCAGTGGCAGAGTGCTTGCCTAGTGTGCTTGAGGCCTTGGGTTCCATCCCCAGTATCCTGGGGGTTAACTTTCCTTGTTCAGTGAATGAGCTGTCCTCTGGGGGCGTGGCTATGTGCACCCTCCCCAGAGAAGCACCCCACCTTCCAGGCTGCAGCCACACTGGCCAGGTTGGGATTCATTAAGACTCTGATGGGGTCCAAGGAGGCCTCCTGAGTGAAAGCTGGTTTTTGAAACCATTACTTTCTCTTGGTGCAAAATAATGCTCAGAGGGAATCTCAGGAAGAGGGGTTAGATGGCTGGGGTGGGGAAAGCAAATCACTGTGTGAGGAAGGGAAAAAGGAGCTGGGGAGTTCTTTGGTGGTGGCATGCTGTCAGTATGCATAGGTATCAAAAGGATTTCTATTGTATGTAAGAACACCATTTTAAAATATTCCATATTGGAATTGTGACATAAAGAACCTGCTGTGGTTTTAGCCAAAGTGTTTAAAGTTGGGTATATTTGTGGTAAATTGTCATTTCAAATGGTTTCAGAATGTCCATTTTAGCTTTTATGGTATTTGTGAATAGAAGGTTGGGTCGCGTATCTTGAAGTCTGTAATTTAATTAAGGACGGTGATTTAATTTCCATGGTCTGTACGCATCTCAGGGAGTCAGGGTGCTGTTTTTCTCAGGCCGTGTCCGTGTGATGGACAAGAACATTTTGTGGCTGCAGGAAGCTCTGGAACATGCCGTTGGCCGTGGAATTGCGATCCCAAGCCATTTCCCTCACTTGGGGAGTCATTGTTTGGGTGTGTTTTCTGTTAGAAGAGATTTGTCTGGATCGCAGATCATTCCAGAACATATTTCATTAGAACAAGAAATAAGTTTGTCTTTCTGGGCCACGTCCATTCTCTAAGCTGCTGGCTTATTCTTTGTGTGATCCATGCTAAAATCAAAGCGCCCAGCAGTCGAACATGCCAGAGCCCTCTCCCGCGTCAGGAATGTGACGCTGTTCCTGTTCAGGTCTCCCAAAGAAACTGACAAGAACGTGCTGGTTACCCGTGAAGCCCCGAAGGACCAGCTGTGGGAAGTAAAGTTATGTAAGACTGAAAAAATACATCCTTTATCTGACAAAAACAGAAACAGTAAAATGTTGACTTCTCAAACCAAGTTTGAGGACTCGTCTTCTGAAATCTGAAACAGTTTTTGACTTGAAACGTGAGCATTTTTCTGCCCACTCTCATTTAATGCGTTTAGTTTGGAAATATCTTTTGCTTGAGACAGAATATTTGTGGGTGTTAGTGAACACATCCGAGGGAGAAGGAGGTGTTTGGTAAAGAAATGAGTACGTAGGACCGGAAAAACCTATTCAAAATTAACTCTTTTCATCCAGAATTTTTGTTTCTGAGAGTTTATCAAATCTACCTTTTTATCTGGGCGTGGTGGTGCATGCCTGTAATCCCAGCGGCTCAGGAGGCTGAGACAGGAGGATTGCAAGTTTGAGGCCAGCCTCGGCAACTTAGTGGGACCCTAAACAACTTAGTGAGACCCTGTCTCAAAATAAAAAGGGCTGGAGATATAGCTCAGTGGTGCATTGCCCCAGTAGCCAAAAAAAAAAAACCCTCTACCTTTTACTTTTTTTCTGCATGCTCTGTCTTCCTGTCTTACTAGCTCTAGTGGCCCTCCTGGCTGTTCTCAGATCCTGGGAATTGGAGAGTTCTTGACACCTACTTATTTCCCACATTTGAGTCCTGCTCTCTTGTGCTTTCTTCATTCTGACCCATGACAGTGATGCCATCCATTTATCTCTTGGCCAACTTTCTCTTTTAATAAGGTTTTGTTGTGAACAGTTTGAAATTTACACAATAATTACAAAGGCAGTATAAAGAGCTCCTGTGAGGGCCGCACCCGCTTCCCCTGTTATTAGCACCCTGCTTACTGTGGTGCACCTTGCAGGAGTGAAGAAGCGTTGATGTGCTGTTATTGACTGAAGTCCAGGGCAGCGCAGGTGTTCTCTGTCCAGGATCCCATCCAGGACACCGTACGACAGGCGGTGATGTCTCCTTAGCCGCCTCTTAGCTGTGACCATTTCTTAGACTTCTTGTGTTTGAGAACCTTGACAGGTTTGAGGGACACCAGTCAGGTGCTTAGGGAATGTCCCTCGTTACTGGGATCATGTGTTTTGGGGAGGAAGACCACGCTGTGAAGTGCCATCGTTGCATGATGGCAAGGGCACATTCTGTCAGTGTCACCTGTCACCGTTGATGTTGACCTTGCTTACCCAGCTCCAGATAGCATTTCTCATTTCTCCTCCGTGGAGTAACGCTCTCTCTTTCATACTGAACTCTCCAGATGAAAGCCACCATTGCAGCCCCCACTTGGAATGCGAGTTGTGTACCGCCAGCTTGAGGTGGAAGAAGCCACAGGAATGGTTCCTAACCCTGCACGGGAGAGTCGTGCTTCTCATGCAGTCATGCTTATCAGTATGGTTCCGTGGATATTCATTTTAGATTATGATCCAATACTATATTTTGCTGCTCCAAAGATTCCAGCTTTGGCCATTAAGAGCTCTTTCCACTGGTTTCTGTGTCCCTTTGACACACCCTCTCCTTGTGGGTTCCTCCTGCCCCAGTCCCAGAATCAGCCATTTCTCCAAGAATCCCTGGTTCCTTGGAATCAGAAGTGTGCTGGGTGTGCCCTTTGCTACTGGGATGTTGGTATTTCCCTTACATATATATTAATGTTTATTTCCTAGTCCTTTGACTAGATAGTGGGTCTCAACTTGCCCTGTCTCAGAGCAACTGAATCGGAATTTCTGAGGCTGGGACTTGGACTTTAGTATATGGCTGAAGTTCCCCTGATTTTCATGTGTAGGCAGAGAATCAATTCTTTTTGTTTGTTTGTTTGTTTGTTTTTGTACCAGGGATTGAACCCAGGGGCACGTTACCACTGAGCCACATCCCCAGCCCTTTTTATACTTAGTTTAGAGACAGAGTTTTGCTAAGTTACTTAGGGCCCTGCTAAGTTCCTGAGGCTGGCTTTGTACTTGTGATCCTCCTGCCTCAGCCTCCTGAGCCTCTGGGATTACAGATGTGAGCCACTGCACGCAGCAGAGAGAAGCAACTCTTGCCTATAGAATCCTTGAGGGTAATCTGCTAATAAGTAGATATTGGATAGGTGTTTGCTGGTGTTTATATTAGTAATTCACTAATGATCCTATTCACATAGCAAATGTTCACTGAGCCCCATCACCTAACAGAGCCTTAAAACAAATGAGCTCTTGACATTAATAAAGAGAATGAGGGTCACTGAGCAAGCACAGAGCTGATCACGTATGTACATTAAACCCCCAAACAGCTCTTGGTTTTAGAGCTGAGTGAAAATGAAGCTATGAAATGCTGAAGAACCTACTCAAGACTCTGGCTCTCCAAAGCTAATGATGATCATCACCTGTTGTGCCATCTTTCCCAGAGATCTTGAGCTAGAATGGGAGAATAAATGGATAACTACATTAGAATGTGACATTTTATTACAAAAGCCTTTGCAGGATGATCTTCAGGAAAAAGCACAGCAATGCCAAGTGGTCCAGGTTGTGATTGAGCCACAGAGCAGTGGAATCCGACTCAAACCAGGAGGGTCATCATGATGGAAGGTGTCCTGGAGGAGGCATCTGCCCTGTGTTTGGAGAGATTATTAGAAATCAGCTGTGCAACTTGGGCAGGGTCCTGCAATGTCAAAACAAGGAGTTAACGTCGCATGGTCATCATCTGAACTACAGATCATTTGGACTTGCCTTGGTTTTTCCCACTAATTTATGTTTTCTGTTCCAGAATTCATTCTCTGACTGTGCATTGCGCTTGGTCCTTATGTCTTGTTAGTGTGCTCATGTCTGTGGATGATTCTTGGATATTCCTTGTCTTTCATGACCTTGATGTTTATGGTGAGTAATGATCAGGAATTTTGTAGCATGTCCCTTTATTGGTGCTTGGTGTCTTGTTTGATTGGGATACACATTTGGCAACAATGTCATGAAGGTGACATGCCCTCCCCCTCGCCTCGTTTTGGGGGCACGTTGTTTCACCAGGGCTTATTGTGGGGGATGCGGTCCTCTGTTCCTTGGTTGATATGTCAGGTGGCTTCCTCTGCAGGGAACTTACTGTGTTTTGCTTTCTGTTTTCTACTATTACAAGCAGGTTTCCAAGTGCAGGCCATACTCCTGGGGAGGGATTTCATGCCACCTCCTGGAGGAGGAGTATTAAGTAATTTGTGGTCTTATCAGAAAACAAGCGCTGCATCTGGCAAAGTCTGGAAGACGAACTTTGAGGCTTTGCTGAGGTTTGATTCTCCTTAGAATTTCCCCACTGCCTGTTGCTTTTCCTGTTCGTCCAGCCACTGGCAGTTGGGACTGTGGCCTTCTAATGAGGACTCTCCCTCACATCTCTTTTTTTTTTTTTTTTTTTTTTATGGTACTGGGCATTGAACCCACGGGCACTCCACCACTGAGCCACATCCCCAGCCCTATTTTGTATTTTATTTAGAGACAGGGTCTCACTGAGTTGCTTAGGGCCTCACTAAGTTGCTGAGGCTGGCTTTGAACTCACGATCCCCCTGCCTCAGCCTCCCAAGTGCTGGGATTACAGGCGTGTGCCACCACGCCTGGCCACATCTGCTCTTTCTTGCAGTGCTGGGCATTAAACCCAGGGCCTCGGGCATGCTAGGCAAGTGCTGTACCCCTGAACTGCATCCCCGCCCCCTTCTACATTTAGTAATTGGAATTCTTTTGTCAGGAAGAGTGTTTCTTCTCCCCCATTCATTTGGTCATTTATTTATGTCATTATGGACTCATGGGGCATCTGGGGTGGTCATAACCCAGTATCATCATTACCTTGTCACTTAGCTTGCTTCGGTTCTGCTGATTGAGAACTCTTCTGGGTTGGCTCCTGTGCTGTTTTCAGTGCTCTGCATGACTGGATGTGTCTGACTTGATTTTAATTTTTCCCGCTGCAGTCCTAGTCCCTGACTTTTCATTTGAGAATGGCACTTAGAAACCAAGGTCTGGGTGCGTGGTGTGCTCAGTGCTATTGGAGTGCCCCTTCTTCTTCTAGGCTTTTCCCATGAGCAGAGCTTGGAAATACGTGTGTGTGTGTGTGTGTGTGTGTGTGTGTAAATCCATTTATATGCCCATCTATTTGTGTATATATGTCAATCAGAATAAATATGAGTTCATAATGCTGTCTCTGGTTCAGCTCTGTATTTCTGTATCTGTATATATGTGAAACACAAATGCATGCTGCTATCTCCAAATCCATACCCATTATCTATATTTATTTTTGTAACTATTTACCTGTATTTATGTTAAAATAAATATGAGCTCACACTGATGTCTCCAACTCTAATCAAGTGCCAGAGTTCATTCTAGCCTTCTCCATTTTGTAACTTCTTTTTCTGACAGTGAAAATCTTGGCTCCCATTATCTACAATTTATTTGTTCAGTTCTGTATATGTAAAGCAGTTTCAGAATTGCCTGCTGTGCTCCTGATGCAGTGCATTTACCCACTACAGTGCAGTGTTTATGTAGTTTTTGTTTCATTTTTCTGTCCTTGGCTTATGGTGTTCAATCACAATAGTAGTGTCCAGAGTGCTTAGACCAGTTTCTTTCTCCTCACCCACTGTAGTGAAGTTCTCTGTCTGGACAAGAGCTACTTCTTTCTTACAGGCTCATTCCATCTGAGCTTCCCTGACACCCTCAACAGGTTCTTTAAAACTTGAGTAACAGGTTAGTTCACCCTTCGTGGTATGATTTGATGAGTTTTCAACAAATGCAGCCACCACAGTGCTCTGGGGGCAACAGTTCCATCATTCTAAATATTTCCTGATGTGATTCCTGCCCGCCCCCCTCTGGCAGCCACTGAAGTGTCCCTAGAATATTACCTTTTCCAGAAGGTCATATAAATGAAATTATAAAATATGAACCCTTTTTGGTCTTGCTTTTTTCACTTAGCAAAATTCATTGAAAATTCATCCAACTTACTGAGTGAACAATAGGTTTTTTATTTCTGGGTAGTAGTCTATTGTACGTATCATTGTTACACATTCAAGGACATTTGAAGGACATATCGAAGAACATTTTGGTTGTTTTCAATTCTTGGTTGCTTATAAGCATTTGGTACATTTATAGTAAAGCTGTAATAAACATTTGTGTACACGTTTACGTAAGCCCAAGTTTTTAATTCACTTGGGTAAACACCTAGGCATGGGATTGAAATGTATCTTTAATTTTATAAGATGCTGAACTAGTTCCCAAGGGGGCTTGTACTCCATATTGTTGCTCCATATCCTCAACAGTTTTTGATGTTATCAGTTTACTTTTTAAAAATATAGCTTTCCTAAGAGGGGTAGAGTGATGTCTCCTTGTGATTTTAATTTGCAGTCCCTGGTGGCTAATGATGTTGAGCATCTTTTCAGGGGCTTATTTGCCATGTGTGTGTCTTTCTTGATGAAGTGTCTGTTCAGATCTTTTGCCAATTAAAAAAAAAAAGGTCTTGTTTGTATTCTTATGAGTTTTAACAGTTCTTTACATATATTTTGAATACAAGTCCTTTATCAGATATGTGATTTACAGATACACTTTTTTCCCAATATGTGACTTGTAACATTTTTCTAAAGAAAATAACAGGTTCAGATTTAGTGGCAAGGCAACATGATTTAATAAAAGGGGGAGTGATTCAAAACCTAGAAATGCAGTAACAGGATCTCTATAGCACATTGTAAATGATACTTTAAATACTTTATTTTTCCACAACTGAAAAACAGTGTTTTAGCAGTTGATCATATTGTGGTCAGCTGATTGTTTATACCCAGCTCACTGCAATCTCAAGAGCGGAGAGTGTGTGTTGGAGAGTGTGTGTGTGTGTGTGTGTGTATATATATACAATTGTGTGCACACTTCCTGCAGTGTATCTTTACCTTAACAGTTACATGAGTACATCCACATATAAAAAGGGTGGAACTGTTAAAATTCGCACACTTTTTTGCATGCATAACTGAATAAAAAATTAACAGTGAATATATGGATGTAAGATAGTGAATCTCAATAGCAGGCTTGGATAAAAGAAATATATGAGACAGCAGAAATTATGTAAAAAGAATGGATGAATAAATATGGCTAAATATTTATGAAGTATTACAGAGTAGCCTAGGATGGATGATGGGTCAGGAGATGCTTGCTAGATATCTTGTAGCTTTGAAAAAGTGTATCTTGATCACTGTGAGTGATTAAGTAGCCTAACATCTTGATTGTATGGTTTACTGAAAATCCACAGATTGACCTGGAAATTCCTTTTCGGCTTCTTTTGCCAGTGTAGGAATGAGCGTGAGGTTGGTGAGTGGAGAATAAAGTAATGTAGCACCTAAGGCCTCATGTTAAGAAGCCAGTCTGAAGTCTAAGAGTCCAGCTCTTGCAGCTTGAGGACATGAAAATTGCATAACTCACAAGCTTGGAGTCCCAGGTGGGGTACTACCAAAGAAAACTCCCAGACCTGCATCGGGCTGACGTTCCTGGCTTGCCTGTGCCTTCATGGAGAACGGTGAATGGAGTTCAAGTTGCAATTTAAATATTTGACCTCCTCAGAACTTTTGGTTTGGCGCAGAACCAAGTGTAGTGAGAGTGGGCTGCCCGGCGGGAGGTGTCTCACTGGGGTTTTATCACTGTGTCCCTGTAGTTCTCAATGGGGTGAGATGTTTTTGAGTAATTCCAGGCGGAGGGTTGACAGGGCTTGAACACTAAAACTAGGTGACATAATTATGCTCCGTGGCCTGTGCGATTAATAACCTGCGTGCAAGCACGTTGAGAAGAAGCAGGGCCTCCTCCTCTGAGGTCAGGTTTTCCCCAGGTCTAGCTACTCCTGCTGCGAAGGCCACGTCCCACGTCTGGCCGCTCTCCTCTGGCCCCCTCTTTTCCTGCCTGCTCATTCCCTTCCCTCTCTCTTCTCTCTTTTCTCCTGCTGTCCTCTCTTCCCCAGGGTAGGATATGGGCAGAATTATTTTTGTTCTTATGAACACACTATCACTCCGTTCCTTTCTTGGCTTCCATTCAAGCAGGGCAAATTCTACTAAAAATGATCCTGTGGAAGTGATCCCACGTCTCCTTTCTTCCTGCCCCTCTGCGGCCCTGTTATTTTTAAGTGAAAAATAACTTTTTTCTTAATTCAAAAACACAAATTCCTTGTGTAAAGTGTGATTTTACATTTGAGCAAAAATCATAACATCGTGCAAAGGAGGAACGGATCCTTTTGGACTTGGCAACTCTGGTTGGAAATGAGGTGGGAGCCTGTTTGGCCCTTGGTCATTGCTGCTAATTTGTGTTGCTAACCTTGAGTCCTCGGCAGACCCAGCGTGGGTGTTTGGAGACGGTCTGTGCTGCATACCTGGAAGTCCTTTGGAAAGACCGCATTTCATTTTTGAAACTCAGGCCCCCTTTCCAAGCCTTCCCAGTATCATGGGCCCTTCCTCTTGCCGTCTCTGCCTGGTTCTTGTTTGTCTCTTACTTTGCTGATTTTGTTTGTTGTTTACATCGTGTTATGTGGCAGACTGAAGGCCCAGAGCATGGGCAGAAATCAAATCTGTGTGACTCTTGCCTGTACTGTGTCTTGGCCTGGAAGTTTCTTCCTGCCCCAGGGAGTTGTGCAAACATTTGCTAACTTTTGGAGGGAGGAACAGCCTTTGGTGGCCGGCTGCAATGTTTTATGATACTCCTGCATTTGTATTTCTGGTGTGTCTTTCTTGTTTGGCTCCGGATTACCCTATGTTTTTATCCTTTGTAATCGTCTTGGATTTCAGACGTGGGAAGCAAGCCCAGATTTTAACAGTAATCTTGAAAAAAAAAAATAGTTTGTGTATCTTCTTGATATCTGACTGCTGATTAGTTCCTGACAAGTGTTTCTATTTATGATCATCCCAAATTGCTGGACGTGGAGGGCTGTTGGAGGAGGCCTTGCCTGGGGGTCTCATGGTGCAAGCACAGCATGCTAGGACCCCTAACTTAGCAGGACCTGCACACCCGCTGGCCAGGGAGCCCGCTGTGGGCTGGGCGCAGGGGATGTTAGTTCTCTGCCTCACAGCAGGGGTGCACCCCACTCTTGCTCCTGCCCAGAACTCCCTGCTCCCTCCCACACGGAGGCCTCTCTCTCCACTGCTTCTCCCAAGTTACCACACTCAGCCTTTTCGCAGTTGGACCCATGGGTCTCCCAAGATCTCCTTCTCCTTTAATATTTAAATAAATTGACTTGAGCTCCTTGTCCCTCTCCCAGGGAAAAGTCCAGTATCCCCACAGAGCTGGAAAACGCCTGGGGACTCCTGTGCTCTGAGTTCCTGTCCCTCCTGAGCCTCATCTCTACTCTCTCCCAAGCTTCCTTGCCTCTGTTGACCCTTTGCACTGACCTGGGTGCTGGGTGCTTTGTACACTTTAGCCCTGATTGACAGAGTGGTGGAGGGAGGATTTGAACCTGGGACCGCCCTTACCTCAGGCTTGGAAGTCGCATTGGCTATTCTATTTTAGTTCCATTTCCCTCTTCAGAAAATTCTACAAGAAGCAGTTGCCACATATCTTATCACCCTCTGGAGTCCTTTACAACCCTTTGTAACTGTTAGTAAACTTTGAAAGCTGATTTTCCATTGTTTCATTGAGTGTCATCAGACAGCCACCAGGGCCTCATTCCTGGGAAGAAAATCATGAGCTTCCTTTGGAGACACTGTTATTAAAGCTTCTTTACAGCGGCATGTGTTTGCATAGAGTCCTGGAGAAATGCAGCCATCTGTGTCTGTTTGGAGGTAGGAACAGTAAGAAGAGGTTGTAAAGGAGGAGTGAGGTGGTGTCATAGGAGGAGCCAGGCCTGTGGCAGTGACCAGGGATTTAGTGTAAGGGCTCACCGGCGCTTCACTGAGACTGCATAGCAGCTATGGGGTGTTAGGAGAAGAAATCCGGGAGATTTGCTTTGTCGTCCAGTTTGAGTCAGCTCTGCAGCTTCCCATTTGGCTTATAGTTTAAGCAAAGAAAATTGAAACAGTAGAAATATTAAAGGAGCGAGTTGCCTGCTTTCCATGCGTGCTCAGCGTAGCCACCCCGGGCAAGGTATTTCTTTTTAAGTTGAAATTTTATTTACTGTTTTTTTTTTTTTTTTTAAATCCTACATGATGGACTGGGGTTGTGGCTCAGTGGTAGAGCATTTGCCTAGCATGTGTGAAGCACTGGGTTTGATCCTTAGCACCATACAAAAATAAATAAAATAAAGGTATTGTGTCCATCTACAATCTATATAAATGTATTTTAAAAAATCCTACATGCTGTAGTCAGAAATAGGTAAAAAAAAAAATTCCTGATAAGCACATCCTTCCTGAATAAGATGGGTTCTCCAGACTTTGTCAATGAAGAACTACATCTGGAAATGATAAATAGCCCAGGGCAAAGGGCCTTTAGAACACTGCCATAAATTGATTGATTGTCTTCATCTTCTATGTCAGAATGGTGACACTGTGAGGTGGGGTGGAGACTTAACTCCAAAAAAGCCTCCTTTGTTTGTTTGTCTCAGTGACTGAGCCCAGTCCCTCAGCTTGGGTTCTGAATGTATAAAAACATTTTTTAAAGGCGTGTTTGAGCATTGTGAATGAATGGGCACACACTGGGGCACAGCTCTCTGAAATCTTCATCAGGATCTGGACAGTAATGGAACCTGGGATATCTCTGGCTTTATTGATAAAGGGAAGAAAGTCCAAGCTGTGTTCTAGAATGGATCTGTTGAACACGAGATCGTCATATTCCAGAACTCGTACTTACTCACTAAGCCATTCATTCAGCGCCCTCGCTGGTCATGTGTTCTCTGCCGCTGAACAAAGGCTTGCAGGGCAGAGTGTGTGCCCCAGTATCCCAGGTGGACGAGCAGGTCATGTCTGCACAGTGTGCTCAGTGCCTGAATAGAGATTTGTACAAGATGCAGAGATAGGTCTGAAAGTAACGTATTGTGTGATTTAGGAACGACGTGGTAGGAGAACTACCAGTTGGTTTTGAGAATAAAGAGAAATTCTCTAAGATCTGAAAGCAGAGGAGAACATTTTGGCGAGGCTCAAAGGTGTGGAGGCCCTTGGAGTTTGAGGACTTTTCGTTGGCGGCTGGGAGGACAGGAGCTGGGAAGGCCAGGAGTTCTGTGTGCCATGAGAAGAAGTTTGGGGGTCTAATTGTCTGGTGGATGGTGTTGAGAGGTCTCATGCTGGAGCACAGCAGGATCTGATTGATGCTTTAGACTTCCTCTGGCTACTGTGTGGAGGGATGTGTGGATGGGGGAGGCGTGGAAATCCTCCAGGGTGCGGAGTCTGGAGAAGGCGGTGGGCAGAGGAGAGGGTTCATGTGAGAGAGCCACTCAGGAAACAAAAGCCAGAGGACTTCACGACCACCTTGAGACATGAGATGAGGAGGGAGAAGGTCCTCTCCTGGTTCCACTACACAGAAGGAGGGGGTGGGGCGGGGCTCAGATAACTTTGTCTGGGTCATGTTGATTTTCTACCCCGTGGGCAGAAGGTGGATCTGGGGCTGAGAAGAGGCAGAGGCTGGCTTTCATCAATGATACGGAAAGCCATGGAGTCACCCCAAGAAGAATATAGGAGATGCTGAGGGGAGGACCATGCCTGGAGCCCTGAGGAACTCCAGTGTGTCCTAGGAGGGGGCAAAAATGGAGGAGCTCAGCACAGAGGCTGAGGGTCAGCATGCAAGGCAGGGAGCTAAGAAGGGCCAGGGAGTAGGGTATCCATGCAATGTCTTGAAGCTCCATTCTCCATTGGTCTGTTCTTATTTTATTTGCAATACTGAGGATTGAACCCAGAGCCTCCCCTGTGCTAAGCCAAGAGCTCTACCACTGAGTTACCTCCCCAGTTCTTTGTGCTTATCATTTTGAGACAGGATCTCGCTGTGTTGAACATGGGATCCTCCTGCTTCGGTTTTTAAAGTAGCTGGTATTACAGGGGTGCACCACCACACCCGGCTTTGTCCTTATTTTAGATTTGGTGATAAATGAAAAATGTACTAAGGAGGACTGCTGTCTCTAGTCAGCAGAATCAAAATTCTTATTTGCTGTTAGGAACTAAGCCAATTTGCTGTCAGGTCCCATGTGTAAATTGGTAGTTATCATGCCTAAAATCTGTGGCTAACATTTAGAGATTAAGGGACTTCCTCAAGAACCACCCAGGTTTAGCTGGTTCCTGGCACTTTTCTTGTTCCAGAGGGACTGAGACTTCTGCAGAAGGGCCTGAATCAATAGCCAAGCCCCACTTTGTAGCATTGTGAGATTACACGAGTGTTTCCACTTCAGCTTGATTGCCTCTTGTCTAAGCCCCGTTCTCAGGGCGGATTCCTGTGCTGCTGGGTGTTAAGAGCAAGAAAGGCTCAGGGTCACACCCACTGTACAGCCAGGAGAAATGAGGGGGCAGCTCCTCTGCTCTCAGCAAGCTGCCCCACGTCCCCATAATTAAAAGTCTGCGGCGATTTCCACTTCAAACATGACGCTTCCCTACCTGCCGTGGACACCCTTAGGAGGGTTTGGGACCTTCCCATGGGGCAGAGTGGGAGTGCTTCTCTAGCCGGTGCTCATTAGCACCTTTCATCCCCGAGATGAAAGCACCACCAGACATCAGTCATCCCCACACGATCCCTTTGAGGCAGAAGGTGGGAACACAGCGGGAGGAGCGGGTGCCTTCCCAGGGCAACCTGTCAGCACAGTGCTGGGACCCACAGGGTGCCCAGTGATCATCCGGTCCAGGCACACCGTGGTGACACCAGGTCCTACCCAGCGTGCGCTCCCGATCCTGATCATCAACACTGATGGCATCATTGAGCGGCCCAGGTGGATACTGGGAACTCATTCAAAGGGAATTCCTACTGACACAATGGCGAGCTTCTCTTCTCTCCTTGTCAGTTAATTGACTTCTACTTAGTCCTTTGTAAAATACCTAACGTGCCTTTATCTGCTAAGGTGTAAGAATATTAATCTTTTTAATTAATATAATGATAAGTTTATTTAAAATGTTTTCCAAAATTTTATTATTGCTGTCTTTTTCTTGTCTGTCTTCTGAAGGAGCTCAGGGGCTTCTTGTTCTTGAAATGGGATTGATGTGCTTTGCCTTCAGAGCCGATGCCAGTGCTCTTTGAAGTGGGCACAACTGTAGAGGGTTGTCAGTAGAAGGACATGGGACCACCAGCGTTCATCCCCGACCACGGCCTGGGGAGTTCAAGGAGGGGGTAGCCGGTAGAACCGTGGGCGAGGAAGGGGCCTCTGTGTGGTTCTGCACAAGGGTGGTGGGTGCAGCGGAAATTCTGGACAAGGTGATGGGGTGGAACCGTGGCCCTGCCTCCCCCAGTGGCTCTGGTACAGGGAAGAAATATGTTGAGGGAAATGGGGAGACAGAGTTAAATGTTCAAGTTGGATGAAGTCAAAAGGAAGATCCTCTGTGTAATTAGCATAGAACACTTTTAAAACCATGCTCATTATCACAGGAATATCAGTAATGCAGAGAAGTTCTGTGATCGCTGTTAAGACTGTGGATAAGGGCTGGGGTTGTGGCTCAGTGGCGGGGTACTTATCTGGCATGTGCGAGGCACTGGGTTTGATTCTCGGCACCACATATAAATAAATAAAAAGGAAAAAAAGGACTAAAGATAAGACTAAACAGAACATTGGCCTTTTGTATCATTACTTTGGAATTTTTTTTTTTTTTTTAAAGAGCAACCACTTTAAGAAAACCTTCCTCCTTGCCTTTTTTTTTTTAGTTTTCTTGGGGGTTGAGGTTATAATGACGATATTTCTACTTTCCTTGCCTGATGCCACTGGGGAGTCCCTAGGGTTCTCAATGAGGTGAAAACAAGATTTCACATAAGAATTAGCATAGAGGAAAGTGAAACAGAATATTGGTAGTAAAGGGAGTTAGTGGGGCCCAAAGCAGAGCTGTCAGGTGGGGACATGGTGGGGCAAGACTTGGAGCCAGGCAGAATCTAGGGCAGACCTTCAAGGAGCTGATAGTGCAGACGCCCCTTCTCTTAGGATGGCGTTACATCCCAAGTAAGTCCATCCTGAGTTGGAAAATATCGTTGAGTGGAAAACGCATCCAATGCACCTAATGTGGTAAGCATCGTGGTCCAGCCTCACCTATCCAAGGAGTGCCCAAAACACTTGTCAGTCCAGAGTTGGGCAGAAGCGTCTCACAAGAAGACTCCTTTATAACCTCGTATTGCAGATCTCATGCAGTTTATAGATTATTGTACCTGAAGTGGAAAACAGAATGGTTCTGTGGGTAGGCCTTTGCACCAGGGTAAAATCACAAACTCTTCAGGCAAACCATGCTCAAGTCTAGGACCATATGTAATTGGGTTGGGGTGTGAGTAATGGCGGAGGAGTTTCTTGGGGTGGGTTAAGAGGTGGGATGAGGCGGAGCTTTCACTGGGTGCCTGACACTCTGGTTCACATTACATCCCTAGGCTGTATCCCCCAAATGTGTTCTGTGTGCTAAACATCAGCGCACGTGTGTGTTGCTCCCCTCTCCCTCCCCTTGCCATCTCTAACCCTTTTTTAATTGAGGTTTTAGTTATTCATGCTCATGAAATAACAGTTAATAAAAGACCTATGGGAAGTTGGTTGCTAATTTCCTGCTGAAGTGATTAGAAACGATCTGAAATTCTTTCAGTAGAAGAAAATTCTGTGATCATGGTTGTTTAGGGAGGTACATTTAATTGAGAACTAGTGATCGTCATTTGATCCTGATTCGTGTGGACGTTCTAATTTGGTAATGAGAGAGGTGAGGATTGATTGCTGAATGGTTGACCACAGGAAGAAAGTATGCTGTAAGTAACACCCTTTTTTACATCTCTGCTACTGGGTGTTTGAAACTTATCTTTGCCCCAAATTCTTGTTATTTCAGATACATTAAATTTACCTTTAAATTTGCCATAATTTACGCTAGTTTCTGAACTTTCCCATAATTTATTATACTTTGGGCCTGAAGGACAGTAAGAAGCTGTTTATTCTGCAGACTCCTGAAGCGTGCTTAGTACTCTATGGCCATGGATAAATTTTTCAGTTTTAAATACCAGCTTTCCTATAGACTTAGCATTAGGCTAAGCAAAGGAAAGGACTCCAGATAACTTGTCCATTCAGGAGGCTTGCCTGGAATGGGAGGGAAACTTCAAGGCCTAGTTAGTTCATTATTGTTCATTTGGAGTCTTATGAGATTATTTAAATATGTTACTAGAGATTTAAAAATCATTTCCAAGTCCACTTGTGCAGGTTTCTCAGTTTATACTTTCCCTTAAACTTTCAATTCACTCGCTTACTTAGTTCCTAGAGAAATATTTTTCAAGAAATGTTTTACAGTATTTGTTAGTAACGGACATTTTAGCTTGGCATGGTAATACTGAGTCATCTTGCTAACCTCGTGCTTGTTAAGAATAATTTGGAGTTTCTATTAGTCTTGCCTACTGTGGAAGAATGCCTAATTTCATGGTGGGATCCCTGAAACCGGGGTGGGAGGACAGAGCTCATGTTTATTTGTGAGCATTTAATAATTGGCCTAGGCCCTGTGTCAGCTAATACAGAGATATTTTCTCATTTTGTATTCTCAACCGTCTTAACAGGAGGTGCATATAATCATTTTCATTATGCATGAAGGGAAATTGGTTGTAGAGGTGATCAGCCTCCCAGAGTCAGGGACCAGCAAGGGGCAGATCTGGGGTTTGCGCTCAGCTCCTCGTGGTCCAGGTTGGTGCATGCGCTCTGGCATTCTTTCAAATGAGCTCTCCTCTATTTTGCGAGCATATTTCAAATTCCCTAGTTTGTTTTCATCCTTACCACCCACTTTCCAGCTGAATGAAGCTCATTTGGTATTGATTGACAATGGCAACCTAGTGCCTGTGGGAAGGGCTCATTGCTTGTTGGCTTCTGACTTTTGCTTTCTGGGTTGTCCTCTCACTAATGAAGTATGAGTGACAGCCTGGACTTCAGTGGCCTCCAACATCTGCTTCTCTCCCCACACTCACCTCACGCTGGGTTCCACCAGACTCCACGCTTCCCCGAGCCTTGGGCGGTCTCACACTTCCTGGCCTGTCTTTATCCCTGCTGTTCTTAGGAACATGCGGTGCCTGCCTGGTTCCTCACATCCAAGTGGGACACATTCTTCAGGGCCCGGTCAGCCAGCCAGCTGTTGTGCCTGTGCCTAGCCTGACTTCATCTGCCCTCGTCCGCTCTCTCCCATGGGAGGTGCTCCCTGGCACCCCCAGCGGGCCTCCAGTGGGTGTCCGTCCTTGGCAATCTTCATTGATGGCTGTCTGCTCTCATTTTATGGGTGTGGTATCTGCCTTTATCTCTTTGGAAGTGGATTCCATGCATGCTCCAAGCCTTTTTTAAAGTTCTGAGCTTTGTTCTGTTTAGAAGTTGATGTTTTCCTCTAGGTATGTTTTGTTCAACTTTTCAGTTGGATCTAAACTCTTTCTTCCCCCAGTTCAACTTTGTCTTGGCCACTGGAAACTGTTTCAGATAGATGGAAGGGATATTGTGTGGTTTTGCTGAACCAAAGACAGTGTGTGGCACGCTCTTTCATAGCACCATCTTGCTCCGGTCCAAGGTACCCAGTTTTTCTGGCCTTTTTATAGGTTGTCTTTTCTCCCCTACTAGTTCTAGGTCCTCTGATGAGTAGTGGTGGGCCTGACCTGTCCCTGTGGGGCACATTGCAATATCTGGCACAACACCTTCCTACTCACTGGGGCTTACGTGTTACTGGGTGCAAAGTGAGTTCCTGGTCACCTATGGCCAGTGTACCTGGAAGTTCAGATGTGCACAGTGGGAACCTTCAGGGAGATCCCAGCACTGGCTTAATGTAAAACCCTTTCCTGATGCATGTTTGCTTTTTGGGTCATTTTGATTTGCTCATCTTGGTGGGATGAGACGGGGACAGCTGTGCAATCTCCAGGGGCTTTGACGTGGCCTCCTTTGTACGAAATGATTCAATGAACCAAAACCCGAGTAGCCTTCTGTCAAGTGTTTACCTAACTTTCCAGAAAGGCATCATTATCTGTGCTGTGGCTAGATTATCAGTTTTGTGCTTGTTAGTGTTGTTCATAAGCTTAACTCTGATTTCTGTACATTAACACAGGTATCACGAGGACCTCAGTGAGCTAAGACCTCCATACCTCACTTGTACTCTTTGTGATGGGAGGAAATGAAAATAATTATGAAGTGTGTTTAAAATAATTTATTACAAAGCCTACTGATTCTCTAATTTTAGAAATAAAGGTAAATATTTCGCTGATAAGTGCATAAACATAGATTTTCTTTTTTCTAAGTATTTGACTTTGAACAAAATTTAGTTTTAAAAAAATGGCATCTTGAAGTATCAAGGATGACATTTTTTAACTTATGGTGACCTAAAAGTTTAAAAAAAGGGTCTGATATAGCGTTTCACATCCTGACCATCATCTCCTGCTTTGGGATGAACCTGTGAGATCTCACTGAAGGGCAGAATCACGGTTGAAGCAGTTTTGAAGTGAGCCTTCCTGGAATGAACTTGCTGCCTCTCTGGTCAGGGTCACAGCATTGACTTCCTCAGCTGAGCTGAGGACTCTGAAATCCTTATTTCCTGGACGTCCACAGTGAGGGCCCAGTCAGATAGTAGTTCTTTGTGCATGGACTCATAAGCTTGTTCTTGGTCTCCAGGAAGGAAAAGTGGAAAAGTTTAGGATGGTAAAATATTCCTGTCCTCTGCAGTGTCATCTGTGGCAGGCTGCTGTGACAGCTTGGGAGCTTGCTAAGGCAAACCTTTCTAGATTCTCCTTAAGTCCAGGGATTCTGTGATCATGGAAGTGACCATGATCACCAGTGGGTCGCTCGTTATTGCCCTATTTCAGTCACTCTCCTGCTGTTAGTCATTTAGCAGTTACTACCTTCAAGGCATCTTGAAGGGATCTTTGGTGACAATTATTATAAAGCAGCCCTCTGGGGGGGAAAAGCCACAAATTTCTTTTCCATATTGTGCTACTTTTCATAAGTTATGTCTAGTCATGGAATGATCTAGCATGAGCCTTTGGAGAGTGCTGCTTCTGGTTCAGATTCAGTCAACTGAGCTCTGAGGCCAAGCTAGGGTTCCCCACTGTTTGATTAATTTTCTAGGAACCACCCATATAGGGCCCAGGCAGGCAGATGCATCCTCTCCACCTGGCTCCATGTCTTTGGGTCCCCCGGAGTCGCTCATTCTCAGGTATTTGCTGTTGAATGCATCCTTCAGCAGATGTGGCTCAGAATGGACTGCAGGTTTTAACACACTTCCTGATTCAGAAGTGCTTGAGTTTGCTTCCTACCTGCATTTTCTGATGCTCACCTGACACGTGTTTCCTGATTCAAGATTGACAGATCCTCTCAATTTTTTCCTGCCCTGACTTTGGCTAAAGGGGCACTTGCACTCCGTTGTGGGGAAACTCCTAATTATGTTTCATTTAGCTGTGGAAGCTGCCTTTGTAAACTCTTGTATTGTGCTCATTTGGTGTATGATGATTCCTCAAGTTGGGTTTCGTTTGCTGTCTTGCTCTCTTCTTTCCTTCTCAGGCTTCTTTGCTATTGAAAAGGAGCACTTGGCTCAATCTGAAAATGGTGTAAAGAAAACAATAGTGTAAAAACACACCTTGTTCCCACAGTGAATGAGGCGAAGCTGCCTTTCCAGCAGCTCCCGTAGCTGTGAAGATGGGTACTTTGCCTGTCACCGAGGAGTGCTGTCATGCTCAGGGCTTTGTTGGTGCAGCTCGGTAGGTATTGAAGGTGAGAGATGCAGGTGTGAAAGGAGAGATTGTGGAGACGCCCTGCTACTTTGGAACGCCCCTTCCACACCCACACAAGCACCCTGTTACATTTGCTTGTGAATCTTATTTCTCTTTTCTTTCCTCTTCTCTTCAAAAAGATGCTTGGAATGATGATGGGGTGGTCCTCAGTATCAACAGGGCTGGAAAAAGAAATGGAGATGGGCAAAATAGTGTTTGCACAGGAGGAAGAGGGAGGTTGGCATTTAGTGCCCTGACTCCGTGTGGTTCTGAGTATCTGGTGTGCAGGGGGATTGTCTGCCTCCGCCCTGTTTTTCACAGGTCTAGCTTGCTGCTGTGTGTGTGGGGGGTGTGTTATGAATATGATGTAGAAATCCCCTAAGACTAAATGTGTGTACTTCTAGAGTAGGGGGCATGGATGCCATGGTCCATTTGGAAATGAAAAGGAATGATTACATCACAGTTCTTTGATGGAGAGAATCGTTCCCCACCGCCCATTGAGTTCTCTCAATAGGGTCGATGGGGCCTTTCCCTCACTGAGAAGCTGAAATTCAGACACCAGTGCTAATAACTTGATGTCTTTTGATTCAGCGAGGGGTGGGATGAGATGCTTAGAAGTATCTGCTCATGTGCTGGAAAATATGGTGGAAGGTGGCCAGTAGATACCGGTGTCTATGGAAGGAAACTGAGTATGATGTTAGATATGAAGCCTCAGGGCTTCAAGGCAAGTGCCCCAGGAAAGCCAGGTGCAAACTTCCTGGCATTTCCTGACCCAGCCCTGACACTCCTGCAGGGTTACATCATGGGCTGTCCTGAACGGCTGAAGCAGATCCCAGGGAAGGAGCATGGACTGCCCACTCCCTCCAGAGGAGGAGTGTGGCAGAATTCGGAGGACAGTTCTAAAACATTCACAGGATCTTAGTGAGGAAAGATCCCTTCTGATCTTCCAAGGGCACTGAATGTGTGCAGTTTTTGTTGAGTAGGTTTTATTATTCTCATGTTTGAGTCTACTTGAAGACTGGGACAGGGGCACCTTCCCAGCATCTTACCCCCTGGACCATAATCCAGACTGATGGCTGAAGTGACTGATGCCTTATTTGCATAGGGCCTTGAACAGAATAATTGCTCAGCAAATACTTCTTGAATTAAATTTAAAACTCAGTAAACTCTGTGCATAGGAGCTGGAGCCATAGTGTGTTAACTTTTGCACTCTTGAATTTTATCTCTAGATACGTGAACCCTTGTGGGAATCCCAGGGAAGACTTACTGTAAATGGAAGCTAAATTCGCTAGTGTGACCCCACCCTAGGGAATACAATGGACCAAATGGATACACCTTGTTCTGCCTCCAGCTGTTCGAGTTTCACATGAGCCATTTTGTGACAAGGGCCCCGTTGTAACTTGGGCACAACAGTGCTGTGCTCCATGTATACAGACGGGGAGGATAGACTGAAACTTGCCATTTTTATTCTAATTAGTCATCTCTTTGTCATGAATGGCAGTATCTCTCACGTTCTGTAGTCCACTGGGTGTCTCCATGGTCTCCCTTTGTGGAGGGCAACATCTGATCCCCTGGCTTTTTGTACAGAACACTGTGCTAGTGTTGGTGGGAGAGACAGGTGGAGACTGTCATGGATGGCAGATGACATGTCAGGCTGTCATCTTACCTAATGCCCGGGACTCAGTTGCAGAGTGGTTTTGTTTATTGTGTCCCTGAGTCTCTAAGGGCCTGAGATACCAAATCATCCATCCCCCTGGAGAGTGGAGATTCTGGAGGGGCTCCGTTATTCAGTAAGACCCGACGCACCTGGGTCGTTGGAGGGGTTAATGAAGACCAGCCCAGAAAATGTCCTGCATACTATGTTGTTTTACTCCAAACACTGAGTGAGTCTCCAGGATTGAGAAGCTGCCCAGCTGGTAACAAGGCTGACGTGAACCCAGAAACGTGACCTTTTTTTTTTTTAATTCCAGGAGATGGTGATTGCAAAGAGGATATGTCCTGAAGAAGGTGTGAATCCCAGAGTGAAATTTCTCAGTGAGAATTGTTCTTTTTCGCCCAGATGAGGCACAGGTCAAGTAGGCACCCGACCTTCTCTTCTCTGGCACCTTTTCACCAGCCACCGTGGACGGTTGTGCTGGCTGCTGGTGGGCTCTTGCTTGACACTGGAAGTTCTGCAGACTCGGGCCTCTGAACTTGGTCCAGGCTTTGTCAGTTGGCTGCCTGATTGACTAGTGTCGCTGTTCTTTGGGGGTGATCTTCCCTTTTTAAAAATTGAACTTTTATACTTTGTGACGTAACTGAAGGAGCAGATCACAGCTTCGTGGGAGAGTGTGGAGGCAGAATCTTGAACCCTGTAAAAATCTAACCCCTTTTCATCTCAGAAAACTTAAGGGAGAGCTGGGTGTGGTGGTGCATGCCTGTACTCCTGAGGCTCAGGAGGATCCCAAGTTCAGGGCCAGCCTCAGCAACTTACGGAGGTCCTAAGTCACTTAGTGAGACCCTGTCTCAAAAAATAAAAAGGGTTGGGGATGCAGCTCAGTGGTAAAGTGTCCCTGGGTTCAATCTCTAGGACCCTCCCAACCAAAAAACTAAAACAAAGACATCTCAAGGGAAAAAAAAATGTAAGATGTGATCATGTTGATGAGAAGTGTTGTCACAGTGGCAAGCAGCCACTCTGGGCTTCCGGGACTGCCTGGCATGAGTGACATGTGTCAATGAATAACTGCTCAAACCTGGCACCTGCCTGCTGCTTTAGGTGCAGCATGCTCTTGTAGCTAACCGTGTGGAATGGCTGGAGTTCTGTTACAGATGTAGTGTACCTGGCATTTCCTTGCATCTCATAGATAATATTTCAGGGGCCCAGCTGAGATCTTCTCTGGTCATGAGACATTGCTGCACCTTTCCACTGCTACTGCTCCTTAACACATGACCTTCATCGACAGCTGCACCCTGTCTATACTTGGTAAAGTGGATCACAGTCCAGCCAGACGGAGGTTACTTACGTGTGTGACAGAATAGTGTGTAGGACTGTGGAGAGGTTGTAAAGAAGATCCTGAGATTCACAGAAGGATACTCTCAGCAACCACTAATTTGTCACATTGGGGACAGAACTGATGTCATTGTTTGGAGATCTGAGTCCCAGTTCTTCCACATTCCCTGTGTCACAGATAGAAGTGATCTTTTCTGGTCCTCACTTTCTTCATCTACAAAATGAACAGGATTGAAGGCAATATTCCCTAAGGAAATTTTATAATCCTGCCACAAATCCCTTCAATCCTACATGGTTAGTAGTTAGTTGAGCTGTAACTTGCCCTTTATTTTTAACTTGGGTTGTGGTGATGGGATGCCAAAGCAGGCTAGTCTAAACTGCAGTCATGCCCTGTGAGCAGTTTGATGATCAGTTCTTCCATCAACCCATTTATTCCACACTGACGAATGAGCCAGTCAGAAGCTCATGTAAGGAGCCATGCTAGAGAGTAGGTTAGCAGAGTAAGATGAGCCCTTCACTTTCCAAGCAATTAAAACTGAGTAAAGGAGAGAGACAAGTGGAACAGCATTGTAAGGCTTGCCTCTGTTGGGTGGAGTGGGAGGTGGAGGGATGAGGACGACCCTGTGAGTTTGGGAGGAAGGCAGGTGATGGGGAAGGCTTCGAAGAAGAGGAGGCCCTTAAGCCGGGTCTTGAGGGGCCATTAGAAGTCCTCGAGGGAGTCATTCCCAGTCGGGAGCAGTGTATGCAAAGGGTGGGAAGATGAACTGTCAGGATCCTGAAATGGCAAGGTCTTCCAAAGATGTGGAAGCTCTACTGTGTAACATGCTTGAGACACAATGTTATTGTTATACCCCACGAAAATAAGATCATCCAAGTCGATCACATAAAACCAAAAGAAGTCTTTATTTTAGCTGGCCAGTGACGAACACCCTTACACCTAAAAGCGGTGTGTGGGGGAATCCTGCGTTAGTTCTTTTGATGCCAGCATTTATAGGGAGCTGGAAGGGATTGGGGTGGGGCTCTAGGGAGGGGAGGGGTTAGGGTGGGGCTGACTCTCTCTCTCTCTCTTTCTCCTGATGGCACTCGAGAATCTTTTTGGGGAGTATAACATTATCATGGTTGGAAAAATTAAAAGGTGGCAGATCTTTCATTTTATAATTTTTGGTTCATAAATAACTATCAGGCCATCAGTAAAATATGACAATTCTTGATTTTCCAAATATTTTCAGTGATATATTTAGATGAACTCTTACAACTGAAAAATATTTTTCATCTGTACTGAATTAACAAAGTGAATTAAAATTTCTTGTCAATATGAGGTGTTTTCTTCTGAGGTGTTCTTGGCTAAATAAATCAGATTTTTGAAATTTTCCTCTGAACTAATTATGTCATCGTGGGCAAATCAGGCTCTCCCTTGCAACTTTCAGTTCTCACCTGTTGGATGAGAGAATTAGGTGGTTTAAAAAGGTCCACACCATTCTGATACTCGGAGACTATAAGTGACAGTCACCACCTCTGCCACGCCTGGTTGTATAGGTGTGTTTCCACAGCTTGAATCGTGATCACCTAGCAGTTCCCAGCAGTGACTATTTACAACCAGAGTCCAAGGGTGATTTATTGCTGTTCTGAACGTTTCACATGACTTGCTCACTTTATTAAGTACTTTTTCATGCATTATCCCATTCAATACTTAGAAGAACACTGTAAGGTAGGTAACATCATTTCCATTCTATAGTTAGAGAAACCAGAAGTTCAGATGATCTAAATAACCGACTGAGCTCGCTCAGCTGTCGTATGGAAGCTTTGGTGGGCGTGCCAATGTCCATCTGCCAGTTCCCATGTCTGTGTTCTCTGTCAAGGCCTCTGACTGCACAGCACATCGTGAGGTACATGGGTGAGCACCCCAATCTGCACATCTGAAATCGGATAATCTCTGCAATCTGAAACTTTTTGATTGTCATGTGGGCACTCAAGAAGTTTTGGATTTGGGACCATTTGGGAGTTTGAATTTTTGAAACGGGTATGCTCACCTGATAAAGTCTATGCAAATATTCCAAGAGTTGGAAAACTCTGAAATCTAAAACATTCCTGGTCCCAAACATTTTGGACAAGGAATGCTCCATCGGTATCTCCTGTATGCCTCAGAGTTGATATCAGACCTTACGTGGAAAGACAAACCCCTCTCACTGAGAACAAGACGTTTCACATTTAAAACAATAAAAGAAAAAGGGAAGTGCTTTCTGGTATGTTGATTAATGGGTCCATGCGTTTTCTTATGTCCCTGGGGAGCAGGTCGAACATAGGAAGGAGGCGTTATTTGCCATACTCTGAGAGGACTTGGACCTGTTTAATGAGGATTGAGACTTGCTCCTTTGACTCCACTCATTTGCATTTGGGTTCTGCTCCAGAATCCATGATGACTCTTCAAGGCATGCTGGTTCTTACTAGGGTCTTGGCTGGTCTTTCTGTCTTGCGGGGAACGTTTCCCTACCTAGGCCTACTCGCCATCTCAGAGAGCCATTTAAATTAGCCATTTGTCACTCACTGTCTTATTACCCATCTGTCTCTGCCCTGCATGTCTCACTGAGATGTTTTTTCCATATTTTTTCCCTTGTATCTATTTTGACTGCTTTTCCCCATTTGAATGAAACTCAATGGGAGCAGAGATTTTCTTATTCACATTTGTATTTCCAGCTCAGGGAGTAGTGGCTTGGTCCTGGTGGGCTCACCCTGCCTGTCCATCTATCCATCTGTCAAATCTATCAGTCTATCTATTGTCTGTATCGTTATCTACCTATCACCTGCCTGTGGGTAGCTTTCTTATTTACCTACCCCATATTATCTGTCTACCTCTCTCCTGTCTGCCTATTTTCTCTCTCCGTCTGTCCTGTGTCTCTCTTTCCTCTCTTGATTGCTCTTTCCTCCATCTATACCTATTTATAAAATGACTTGGCCATGTGAACTAATGGGAAGAAGCGATAAATCGGCTTCTTAGGATGCAGGAAGATCCCTTGTTTGTCTTTACAATCACTTGCCCTTTGATTTCTCTTTGAGATCCTCTCTTTTTGTATCAAGTTCAAGATACAGCAGAATGCTGAGAATTTGAGCTTTAATTACAAAATTATAATTTTGAAAAACTGTTTCTCACTCCTTCTGTGTGTTTATTTTCTTTTGCCAGGACTGTGTGTTTGAATGACAAAGATTCCTCTTCAGCCAGCTCGCTCTGGATGGAGGAATGAATGAGTGCCTCCAGAGTGTTCTGTCCACACCTCCTCTGTGGGTAAGTTGAAGGCCCTTGTGTGTCTCAAAGGCTGTAAGAGTCTGCGTCAGTCTGTATCTCTGGATTGCCACATTCCTGGGTAGCTGTTGACTGCTTTTTGACAGAGGGGAAGGCCAGTGTGGATTCCTTCTTGTGGGTCATTGAGGACTCGTGGCAACCCAAACCCCAAACCCAAGCAGATTATTACTGGGTCTGACCTCGTGTTACCTCCAAACAGGAAGTTGGCTGACATTCCTGGGTATTTGCAAGTACAGTACATGTGAAAGCTAGAAATACTGATGATAATTGGTAACCTTTGGTTTGACCTTTTTGATCACCTGCACTGGAATAATCGAAAGATATCTAATTAGCCTTAGAAAGTTTTTATGTTTTAATGAAAAACCTCAAGTCTAGGTTTATCTGGAGTCAGACTGAGTTTTTGAATTCTCATCTCTAGCATTCCCTGATTTAGTGATCTTGGGCAGGTTATTTAACCTCTTAGTCTAATACAAATTCAGTTCTTCTTAAAAATGGGTGTAATGCAAATATTTATAATTAAATATTGTGAATGTACATGACATGAATTTTTCTATTCAGTATGTTCTCAGAGTTTTATATATTTAATATGCCAACTGGGTTTTAAAAATCATATCTGGGTCCTCTTCATGAAAAGTCCATGCATTTGTTTTGTTTGTGTTGAAAATTTGTTTTGCATTGAAAACAACAGTCTATTCCTGTGATCAGCTGAAAAACAGACTTGATCATATTAAATTACACTTTCAATAAGTCATAACAATACTGCTGACAGCAAATATGTCATTTTCTCTGCGTATAACAATACTGTTGTCTCTTCTGTCAGACTTGTTTGAGTTTTTCGGCTGTAGTAGTTTTATGGTCTTCAAATTAGTTTACTTGGCCTCGGTTTCTTCTTCTGCACGTTAGTGATAAAAGCACAAACCACAGAAGGATCCCTCGAGAACTGAACATGAACGTATGTCACACTTCTGGCACTGCATCCACCTGACAGTGCAGGTGACCCTTCCTTCTCTCCAGACCTTGGATTTATGCTGCCCATTGATGCCCAGGAGGAGGTGTGGAAATGGTGTCCCCTTTGTGCACAGCGGTGCAGCAAGCTTTGTGGGGGGCCTGTTTCTACCTTGAAGTGCTTGGGAGGGCACCTGTGAGAGGGGACAGGAGCCAGCCTGCGTGCTTGGGCTGCTGCTGAGGGGAGCACTAGGAGCCATGGACAGCAGAAGAGGGAGGCCAGTTGGGTTTCACATGAGGAGAGACTTTCCCACCAAGCCGTGGAGAAGTGGGGTTGGGTGGCCCTGTGCAGGAGTTGAAGTTCTCAGTGTTGTGGTGTCTGGAGGCTGGTTGGCTGGAGATCAGGAGCTCTGTAGAGAGGCCCCTCCATTTTCCAGGAAGACAGAGGGTCTGGCTTTACGGTTCTTTATAGTGCCTCTTCTCTATGAATGGCCCCTCTCCAGAACCCTGCCTGCACATCTGGTCACCTTAGTCAAGTTGGTCCTATGGACATGGATGTTCTTTGAGGGTCAGGACCAAGCCTTCTTAAGTCGGGGAGTTGGAGCAGTGAACTGTTTTCATTTGAAATATTTGTCAAGATTGAAAATTTTCCTGTTTGTGCTTTGTTATTTGCGTGAGAGGTTGAAAACTGATGGGCTTCCGTCTGGTTCTGGGCTCTGGATAACTTTTGTTTGGCCTGTAAGATGCGTCCTTGACAAGCATGTTAAGGAAATTTAATTTAGTTGCCTACAATTAAAAACGGAAAGCTTTACCTAAAAGCAGCATTTTCAGTGTTTCTTAAAAATGTGATTCACACAAGCACAAGGCCCTGGGTTCAATCCCCAGTACCGCAAAAAAAAAAAAAAAAAAAAAAGGTGATTCATCTGGCCAGGTATGGTAGTGCATACCTGTAATCCCAGCAGTCTCAGTAGGCCGAGACAAGGAGGATCACAAGTTCAAAGCCAGCCTCAGCAACTTAGCTAGGCCCCAAACAACTTAGTGAAATCCTGTCTCAAAAAATAAAAAGATTCCTCAGAAAACTTGGAATAAACCTACCTTTTGACCCAGCTATTCCACTCCTCGGTTTATACCCAAAGGACTTAAAATTAGCATACTGCAGTAACACAGCCACATCAATGTTTATACCAGGTCAATTCACACAATAGCTAGACTGTGGGACCAACCTAGATGCGCTTCAACAGATGAATGGATAAAGAAACTGTGGTATATATATACACAATGGAATATTATTCAGCCACAAAGAAGAATAGTATTATGGCACTTGCAGATAAATGGATGGAATTGGGGAATATCATGCTAAGTGAAATAAGCCAATCCCCAAAAACCAAAGGCTGAATGTTTTCCCTCTTAAGTAGATGATGATATATAATTGGGTTGGGGGGATCAGGGATGAGAGAAGAATGGAGGAACTTTAGATTACGTAGAGGGAAATGAGAGGGGAAGGGAATGGGGGTATGAAAAATGGTGGAATGAGACAGACATCATTACCCTATGTACATATGATTACATGAATAGTATGATTGTATGTCATGCACAACCATAGAAATGAAAAGTTGGACCCCATTTGTATACAATGAGTCAAAATGAAGTCTGTAAAAATTAAATTAATTAATTTTAAAAAATTTAAAAAATGGCTGGGGATGTGGCTAAGTGATAAAGTGCTCCTGGGTTCAATCCCCAGTACCAACCAAACCAAACCAAACCAAACCAACAATGAAGAAGTGAATTATCCGGCACAGTGGGTTCTGCCTCCCAGGAGGCTGTGGACGGCTGGAGCTGGGTAGCTCCCGCCCTGTGTTGGTCAAGCATGGGCCACTTTGCCAGTCCCTACCCCTGCATCCAGTTCCCCAACAGCAAACATTGGTTGCTGTTTTTCTTTTACTTGTTTTGTTCTATCTTAGAAGAAAGCTAAAAAAAACATTTTTAAAAAAATTTCTGTATTAGTAGTGGGAAAACTATTTCCAGAAATTCTGACTTAAAGAAAAATGGAAGAGAGCATTGGTGTGTGTACATGTGTCAACCTGGTACAAGTCTAAGTTGCAGATGATGGTTTCTGAACCCTAAGGCCTGCTTCATGCACACGTTTTTAATGGCCCTCGAGGAATTCATTGTGGCCGGGACATTTCCTCTGCCTGCAGACAACTCATTTCCTTTCCTTCATCCTCCGCACGTGGAGAACAGTGCCTGGCTGTGCGGCTTCTTTGCCTTCCTAGCATCAGTTGTTGGGCCTGCTGGCTTTGTAAATGGGAACAGCATATAATTTGCATACCTGTTTGGACCCTAAAATTAGGTTCCATTTTGCCTCCTCCATGGGACTCCAATCCTCCCTGGACTCCATGGCCTCAAACACGTGGGCCCTTAGCAAGAGAGTGGACATGGTGCCTCCTGGGCCACAGACTGAAGGCCTAGCGCTCTGCTCTGTGTGCATTCTGATTTTCTGATTTCTAGGGAAGAGGTGGTCTGGCTTTGTTAATTTGTTTTGCTTTACTCCAGTGATTCTGGCTTCCTGGTGAGGGAGAGCAGGAGGGTGCAGAATTGAGAGAGGATCCAGGGATCCAGGGTTGTGCGGGAGGGTAGTTGTGTGGAAGCGGGGACAGGACATGTGTTGACAATGGCAGAAAGAATGGAATTGATGAATGGAAGTTCTCGAATGACGGATTAATGTTGCTGGAGGGAGTTCCTTCTACCAACTGGTTATTTAACCAAGTGGTTATTTAATCTCTAACAAAGCTGTGAACCGCCCTTCATCTCATGCATTTGAGTAAGAGAGTGGCCCATCTGTCTGGATGCTGTCGGAGGCTCTCAAATTAGAAGGAAGGTTGAGCTTAATAGATGACCCCCTCTGGTCTCTTCAGAAACTTAGATTCAATTATTCTGAGAATTAAACTTATTAGAAACCTTTCAGCTTAAGAGGCTGTCTTGAAAGCTGACTGAGAGGCTGGATCTAACGTGTTAAATTACGCTAAGATCTGGGGAGATTACTTGTACTCCCTTAACTATTCTAGAATAATCCTTCAAAAATGTTGTAAACAAATGTATCTAGTGGCTAATATTTATAAGCCAGGGTTTTACAAGCATATTTTTGAATGACTTTTTTTTCTACCAAAATTTTTATTCTACCTTATCTGAAACTCATTTCTGGGGTGTCTTTTGGGTAGCACATTTTTTTTTTTTTTTTGAGGTGCTGGGGTTTGAACCCAGGGCCTTGTGCTTGCAAGGCAAGCACTCTACCAACTGAGCTAGATCCCCAGCCCTCATCTACTTAAAATACCACCAATTACTTATTATGAAGCATTCTTTTTTTTTTTTTTTGGTACTGGGGATTGAACCTGGGGGCATTCCACCACTGAGCCACATCCCCAGCCCCTATTTTGTATTTTATTTAGAGAAAGGGTCTCACTGAGTTGCTTAGGGCCTCCTGAGTTGCTGAGATTGGCTTTGAACTTGTGATCCTCCTGCCTCAGCCTCCCAAGTGCTGGGATTACAGGCGTGCGCCACCACGCCCGGCAATAAAGCATTCTATTTAATTTAAAAATGTAGGATTTTAAGCACTCTTATTCATTATGAATTGTCAAAGTATATTTAATTTTGATGGAATGACTGACATACAGAAAAAAAATCACAACAAAGGAAAACTTTTATGAAAAGTTTTAAATCTTGAATTTTATGTCACTTAATATTTGCTCATTCTTGCCAAAATTATGGTTAAATTACTGGAGCTTACTTGTTGTGTAATGTAAGTTATCCTTGGACTTTGTAAATATTTATGCCATAAAACCTCTCATTTCCATGATAACTGACTTCTTTAAGATATTTTTGTACAATTGATGGCTTTGAAACACTTAGAAAAGCTTATGTCATGAAATTTAGATTTTTTATGGCCTTAAGACATAACCACGCTAGTATTGTTTTTTGAGCTTTCTTAAAATTAAATGATTTTGAAGACATCTCCAGTTTGCTTTTAAAAATGTTACAGGTCTATTTTTCTCTTTATTTTGTTCTCATTTAAAACATAGCCATTGAGTGCTTAGAAGCATTTTAATGATGGTATAGCACAGCTCCACAAAAGTGGTACACAGCATTTACGGTGGGATGTGCCTGCATTCTCCCCCCAATAAAAGCGGTACATAGCCGGGCGTGGTGGCGCACGCCTGTAATCCAAGTGACTTGGGAGGCTGAGTCAGGAGGATCGCGAGTTCAAAGCCAACGTCAGCAACTTAGCGAGGCCCTAAGCAACTCAGTGAGACCCTGTCTCTAAATAAAATACAAAATAGGACTGGGGATGTGGTTCAGTGGCCGAGTGTCCCTGAGTTCAATCCCCGGTTCCAAAAAAAAAAAAAAGCGGTACATGTTTTAGGGAAAGCATTACATGCAGGGGATCATCAGTAGGCTCACCAGCCTTCCTTCCTGACTGGTAAGGTGAGAGAAGCAAAGTTACTAACTCAGTGTGTTTACTTGTGTGTTTCGTTATATTTTGGGTCTGTCTAGATTTGTCTGAATGAACTCAAACTAAGTATTGAGTTTGTGACTGGGCCCACTGGACTCTGCTTTCTTCATCAGCATTTTTTAGGGATACATTTTCTTTTTTCTTTTCTTTTCTTTTTTTTTTTGCGGTGCTGGGGATTGAACCCAGGGCCTTGTGCATGCAAGGCAAGCACTCTACCAACTGAGCTATATTCCCAGCCCAGAGGGATGCATTTTCTAACAGCCTAGAATTGCTATGGACAGGCCTCATCTCAGGAAAAGATTTGCAAGAAGAACAGAAATTTGAGCTGTGATACCGACACCCATAGCAGCAATTGCTGGAACTTCTCCTGTAGTGAGGCCCCTGGAGCGCAGGAGGCCAGCCCCAGTGCAGGGGCTTCGCAGCATCACCTCGGTGTTGCAGAAGCCCCCGGTTGCTGCTTAGGCATCCTCTGAGACTGAAGCAGCCTCTATGTGACTCGCTCCCTGAGAATTGTGCATTGCTCCCTGGGCAGCTTGCAGCAGAACCGCTGTGACAGTTCTGCTTGATGGGCAGTGATCACATGTGGGGTGGCGTATTTTAAATAAAAGGATCAAATAACTTCTGACACAAAGACCTGGGCTGTAGCCAGCCACTGTTCTTCCTTCACCTTCCCATCCTGCCACCACCACGGTGAGCTCCCGTCCACTTGCCTGCCTGCTCGTTCGTTCATGCGGTTACAGATACGTGGTGGGTACTTACCATGTACCACGCAAGTTTTTAAGTAAAAGACTTTTAACAGATAATGATTTTAATAAGGACACTAATTTATGGAGTGTACGTTCTCAGCAAGGTCTTAAGTTGAACAGTTTATTATTTTACTCAATCTTTACAGTAGCCCTGGGAGTCAGGTGACATTACCTGCATTTCACAGGTTAAGAAACCAAGTCTCAGAGATGTTTAGTCAGCTTTTGTGTCGCTGTGACCAGAACAGCTGTAAGAATAATGTAGGGGAGGAAAAGTTCATTTTGGCTCACAGTTTCAGTGGTTTGGCCCATGGTCAACTGGTATCATAGCTTTGGGCCCAAGGTGAGGCAGAATATCATGGTGGAAGGATGTGGAGGAGGAGAGCAGCTCAGGACATGGCTTCTGGAAGCAGAGAGAGCTCTGCTAACTAAGGACAGAATATAAACCCCAAGGCACACCTCTTTCCTCCAGCTACTGATCTTCAGTTACTACCCAATTAATCCATATGAGTGGATTAATCCACCTGTTAGGTTATACCTTCATTATCTCATCATTTCACCTCTGGACATTCTTCCATTGTCTCACGCGTGAGTTCTTGGTGGATACCTCATGTGTAAACCGTAACACACACTAACACATACAGAGTCACAAAGCAATAACCAAAGGCAGGCCCAAGGGACTCTACTGTCCAGGCCCTCGGGGGTTTGGCTAGCTTCCTGGGGGTAATGAGTGAGTGACAGATGAACTGCATGTGTCACCTGTGCATTTGTGTGTTTATCGCCTCCCACCTGGGAGGTAAACCTTCAGACCATGCCAGGTTTAGGTGTGAAGACCAGCTGTGCGTGCTCTTGTGGTGTTCTCTGTGCTAGTTTGGAAGATTTTGGTTTTAGAAACAGAACTGTGAGGTTTTGGGGGCCGGGATCACCTTCCCAAGAAATACGTCTGAAGCTCTCAGCATCCTCACGTGAATGCATCATACCTCATTTCCTTCTAGTGCCTTCATCCAGGACATTTTTGCAATTGTGTCTCTGGTCCCATGTCTCAGCCCATGCTGCGTGAAGTATGGCTTTTCTTTGGAGAGCAGCTTGAGGTTCCACTGCCTCTTCTGTTCATGGGGGTAATTGCCTCACAGGTTGATGCTGACATGTGGGCCATTGTTTAATCATTTGGATTTCTGTTTGGGTAAAAGTAATTTAGATTTTTAATCTTTGTTCATTGCTATCGTTTTATTCTCCCTTTTTTTTTTTTTAACCACGAATTGACTATAGATTAACAATAAGGAAAGATGCTTAGTGGAATCTTTTTTCAGTTCTGTTTGACCCTAAAGGTGTGGAGTGAAAGGGGCGGAGCTTCTTGGGTTCTAAACAGAGAGGTATTTCTGAAGCTCCTATTGCTTCTGAGATTGCCTTTTGGACCGGGGATGTGGCTCAGTGGAAGAGCACTTGCTGGGCATCTATGAGGCCTTGGTTCCATGCCCACCACTGCCAAAAAATTGTCTTTTTTTGTCAGTTTTTCTTTAATTATTTATAGATTAGTGCATTTATTTATATTTTTTATTTGTGGTAAACACTATTATGAATCCCATTTTGAAGAAAATGGGTTTCAGGAAAAATAGAGGCACTTTGGATTAGGTAGAGGGGAGTGAAGGGAAGTGAAGTATGGGGGTAGGAGGGATGGTAGAATGAATCAGGCATTATCACCCTATGTGCATGTATGATTACACGATTGGTGTGATTCTACATCATGTACAGCCAGAAGAATGAGAAGTTATATTCCATTTATGTATGATGTGTCAAAATGCATTCTGTCGTGTAATTAGAACAGAATTTTAAAAAGTAGAAAATGGATTTCAGACAACATTGAAGTTACTACGAGATAAGTTGCTGGCCCAGGTACACTAGTTTTGAAGCCTGAGATATTTCTATAGCACTTTTATTTTTATTAATTGCGATTTATATGATAGTGGTCCTGAACAAATAATTTTGTGTATGGTGCTGGGGATTGAACCCAGGGCCTCATGTATGCTAGGTGAGCTTTATACCATTGAACTACATCCTTAGTCTTCACATATTTTTTTAAAATTCTGGAGGTATTCCTGAGCCATAATTTATCATTCTATGTCTTCCAACTCTCCTCTGGAGTGTGCCTTTGTGAACATGTGCACACACAGTGTAGGATAATCCTTGAAGGCTATAGGTTCGGCAGGGGCTCCTCAGGTTTGAGGAGGTATAGGGTGAAACCTGGTGTTATGACTGACTGATTGTGGGGTGCACCTGTGTGTACATATGCCATTTTCCCAACCTGTCATTAAGGATATTTGCAAGAGTACAGAACAAAAATTGTACAGAGAACTCTCATAAAACCCACCACTTAAATTCTATAATTGTTAACACTTTGCTATACTTGCTTCTAACCGTGCCATTTGTATTGAGTGCTTCAAAATTGAACACTTCCTAAGTAGTAATTTACATGTTTCTCAGATCTTTGCCAAAGAATTTAATTTTAGATGCTTGTTAACACATATGTCCTGCTATCTCAGAATAAAGCATTAAAAAGATCAAGTCTAGTTTTATGATTTGAAAATATGCTGGTTTTTGGAATTGTAGGATGGAGAGCTAAACTGAGAGTATTTTATGTAGTTGGGCAAAGTCTAAAGAATTTGAAAAACCTTTTTGCATAGTTTGAATCCCCAAGTGACTTTATAAATTCACAGAACTGAATTATTTGGTGACCTCAGTAATAAGAAATAGACCAGATAAATGCAAATCCATTTGAAATGTCTGAGGAATGTTGGAGGTAGTTCATTCTTACCGGAGATTCTAGCATAGGGGGATCTATATATAACTGGTGTGAAAAGATCAGAGTTGTCTTATGAAAATCCATAAGCAGCAGCAGTAGAACGTGGACATACAACTGTTTCTTCTGAAAAATTTTTCAACCTTAGAAACATAATCTAGGCCGGGCGTGGTGGCGCACGTCTGTAATCCAAGCGACTCAGGAGGCTGAGTCAGGAGGATCGTGAGTTCAAAGCCAGCCTCAGCAACTTGGCGAGGCCCTAAGCAACTCAGTGAGACCCTGTCTCTAAATAAAATAC